>CM054931.1:2888549-3282227 GCA_029168755.2 Tillandsia fasciculata
TTTAGGCATTAATTTACAAAAATTTAGAATTACAATTTAAACATTAATTTAAGGAGTATTAGAATTACAATTTACTCATTAATTTATATCAATATTTTTAAAAAAAATTGAACGTAGGTTTATAATCAAATTCAACATATTTAATATGTATAAAGAATTTTAGATTTTTTCTAATTTAGAAATTAATTTTGTATCACTATTCTAAAAAATTTAAAAATGGATAAATTTTTAAATTCAACATATAATGAAAGTTTTAATTCATATACTTTTCAAAAATTTAGATTTTAATTTACACTAATTTATACATTAATTTTAAATATTTTTGAATTATAATTTAGGTATTAATTTAAAGAGTTTTAGAATTACAATTTAAATATTAATTTAAGAACTTTTAAAATTACAATTTAGTCATTAATTTATACCAATTTTTAAAATAAATTAAACGTAGGTTAATATTTAAATTCATCATATTTAATATGTTTAAAAAATTTTAAATTCATCTAATTTATCCATTAATTCAACTTTATTTAGAATATAATTATACGTGCTAAATTAATTCAAATTTTAATAGTAAAAATTTTACAATTTATCCATTAATAAAAAAATTTCTACTATTTGATAAAATTTTAAAATTTTTAGCATTCAAATTAGAAATAAAATTAACTAGCAAATTAAATAAAAAAGAAAGTCTAAATTTTTTCTTATTTTTTTTTAATAAAATTAGAAATTAATAGATTCCGAAATTTTAATTCCTAAAAATAATCTAAATTTTAATATAATTTTCTATAATTAAAATTATTTAAAATATATTAAATAAAGACCATTCTAATATCACCATTCAAGACTACCATAACTAAATTAGAATATTTATAATTTATAATTTTTTAAAAAATAAAAATTCTCACTAAATTGAAATCTTTAAAGTTATAATATTTACAAAATAAAAAATTTAAAATAGAGATAAAATTACTTAATTACCACTACATCAAAAAAATCAATATAATTCTGTTTTGGGCTATCTGGTAATCGGTATCTTTTTCAAAATGATCTGCTATTGTAGGTCACAACTTAACAATAATTAAATATAGACCGTTGAACAAATATGAATAAATAGTAATAAAAAAAAAGTATAAAAATATTTCTCAAAAAAGAGAAATTGGTCATGACTCGTGTGTGAGTTTTGCAGAGTTTCAACGCTGGTAAGTTGTATCGTAACTTAATAAAAAAATTAACATTTATATATTTTTATATAAAATAGATATATTAAAAAATAATTAAATAAAAGTAGAGTTGTTAAGAAATGATCACAACATATTCAACTTGAAGTTTTCTTATTATAATTGCCAAATTTATATATACAACATTTGCAGAAGCAAGATTTTCTCCCCTAAGAAATTTTATTTTTTTGAGAGGTGAGTAGCATTATACCACTTTATTCACTTTAAAAAATAAATTAGGTTATAAAGCGGAACGATCATGCCTCGATGGAAAACAAAAAACTACTTAGGCACGATTGGAAATAGTAATTCAAATTTAATTTAAAAATTAGTTACAGATAAAATTTATTCAAATTATATTTAAAAATTTATCTATAATTATTCAAAATAAAAATTAGATTTGTGATCTGTTATGATTTGATAGCTATATATATCTAGTCATGGTAATTAAATAAAGAAGGATCACAATAGATATAACCGCATATGATTAAAAATATTGTTGAGGGTGTAACTGAATATTTCTTATTGATGAAATATTAGGGTTACATAATCGGTATCAGCGTGAATACCGTTTTCGACAATTCGTATCAGAAATTTTTTACGCTTCCAGCAGACACAATGAGATTTCTAAAGGTTCCTACAAAAACGTATTTCTGCCAACATTTGTCTTAAGTTAAATTTTATTTGTTTTTTTTTTTTTTTTTTTTTTTTTTTTTTTTTTTTTTTTTTTTTTGTGATGGTTCTTCTATTTTATTTCAACTAGATAACCTCATACTATGAGGTGACGATAGTAGTTAACTTCCTTTCTCTTAAAGTGCTCCGCTTGAGTACTTTCTCCCTCAAGCGCATCTATTGAAGCACAGTTACACAAAAGATGTTTGTTGGTTAGTAGATCCTAAACTCTGGAACAGAGATTTAAATAAGATGCATTCCACAAAAAGATGATCAACAATCTTAGATTCTTCCATACAAAGTATGTTAGTTTGCTAGCTCTTCAAAAAAATTATAACTTTTAAAAAAATTTTAATCTTTTGCAGTCGAACAATTTTTTTTTTTTTGATTGGATTCATTTCTATCTGACTTTATGTTTATTATTGAAAACCAAAGAATTAAAAAACAGCCCTTTCAGCTCCAAGATTAAATCTCTATGGAACTGTGAGTCTGGGGCTATGCCACTTTCACCCATGCCTACCAAACCAATCCATCACCCTGTGGTTTTTACTAACTTCCTTGCTAAAGATGCGGGGATCAAGGGAGATTGATCACTCCCATGAATAACTTTGTCCTCTAATTTTTTCGGCGTTTAACAGTTGCTAAGGACATAATACACAATTATTTTTACAAAATGGAAACTATTAATCATGTTGCATTTGTACCTTTGTGTAATGTGATTATAATTAGGTATATAAGAGATATGAACACTAGTAATAATAACTAATTATAACGAGTAATTATAACTAATAATTTCACATCGAATAAAAATAAAATTATAATTAGATAATAAAAAGTATAAATACGAATAATAATAATTAGACCGATATTTTAGATCCAGAGATTGGATGTTATAATTTTACCGCACATGTGCAACAGTGATTAGAGTTCAAGGCTCAAACATGACTTGAAGGCACGAAATAAACTTTCACTGCACATCTGAGAGAGTCTTGTATTCAGTGTTTCCAATATTTTTATTTTTATTTTTTAATTTTTTTTTTGTACTCCGTCCATAATATTAATAATTTTTTTTTTAATTTTGTTCGTAAATATAGATCGATGATCAAACTATATAAATTTTGATTTTTTTTTTCTTATATTATATTTTTTAATCTACTTTATGTCACTTTAATTAAACATCATTTTTTTATACCTGCTCCTATGAACACTAATCGTTATGAAATTATTATATACCATAGCATGCTTACTACGTCGGTTTTGATAATAAATAAATCTCACCTTTTTGGCACCTTTTATTCTTATCTGAACAGTATAATTTACTATTTATTACAATTGATTTCTCAATTATTCAGTGAGTGTCCTTTTCGTATTTATTTAGTAAGAGAGACAATTAATAAGAATTAATATATCAGGTAAGTTTTGAAAAGAAAGATAATATAATATTCATTTTATTTATTTTAAAATAAATTTAAGTAAAAATATAAAATAATTAAATTTTAAATTTAAAATTTCGAATATCAACCATCTTTGTCACTTGCGTTATAGATGATCGATAGTATATCACATAGTTGTTGTACTTGTTTTAGTGAGATACTTATTTTCTGATGTTAAGAATGAGCCATGTCTCACTACATATGCTTTGGTAACTGCAGTTTGTAAGGTAATCTAATGAAATTATTCCTTTTTGGTTGGGGGATAAAGGGAATAAGGAGTTATCCCATTTTTTATTCCCAAACATAAAAGAAAAAAAAAAATTTATTAACCCCCCTCGTTAAGTAGGGAGAATAACAATTTACTTCTTGGGTGGGAATAAAATTGTTTTCATCCGAAAACAACTTTTTTTTTTTAATTTAAATTAAAATTTTAAAAATTTTAAAAATTTAAATTTATAAAATTTTGAATTTATTTTTTTTTATTTTATATATTTTAAAATTTTTAACTTTATTTTTTTTTATAAATCAAAAAAAATTAAATTTTAAAATTTTAAAATTTATACAAATGTTTAAATTTTAAATTTTTTATAAAAAAATTTTAATTTATACAAATTTAAAAAATTAAAACTTTTGCATCATTTTTGCATATTCTTTGAGATGATTAAAATTTAAATTTTAAAATTTTATAACTTTTTAAATTTTTAACTTTAATTTTTAATAAATTTATAAAATCTTAACACTTATTAATTTTAAAATTTTAAAATTTAAACAATTTTTTTAATTTTTAACTTTAATTTTTAATAAATTTAAAATTTTAAACGCTATTATTTAAACTTTAATTTACACAAATATTAATTATTATTTAATTAATATTTTATATTAATTAATTAGATAAAATATTATTATTTTAAAATTATAATTACTCTTATTTTTATTATTTCAATCTAACTATCGAAACGCTATTTTTTTTATTTTCAAAAGTAATTCAATTTTCACCCAAATGCAAAATTAATTTTACTTCTGTTTATTTTTAAATTTATACTTATCTCAGGTATAAAAAATTTATACCTTTTAAATTTATTCTCGAATCAAATCGGACCTTAAGTAGGGATTCACAAATTAAGTGAACAGTGTGTGTTTTACAAATTAAGCACATAAAGTGCAAACCTGTTAAAACTCAGCTGCATTACGAATACCAAAGTGAGAGTGCAATGCACTGACGTAATTGCGCTCGACTGTGTTATTAATTAAAGATAGTGATATTGCCAAATTATTTATTGTTGCTAAACAACTGTGACTCTGATAGTTTACCTGCTTTCTCATAGTTTTTATTGATCAATTTTTTGAACTATAATAGTTTGAGAGGTATCATTTTCCTCCTCTGGTCACTTTGATGGTTGATCTTCGCCGACCTTATCGAGTGTTATGATTATTGTCAATTTAATCTTAGTCTTTAGTATAATTCGCAGCTATTATTAGTTCAAACTTTGGTTGCTGCAATATTTTATAGTTACAGTTGCTTAATTCACTTACGTAATGAATAAAATAGATAACGTGTTATATTTTTTATTAAAAAAAATATATTTTACAGTTAAATATTACAAATTTAGAATATTAGTAGTATGTACTTTTGAAGGGCGATCAATAAGTAATAACATTTGGAGCACTATATGTCCAAAATTTGGTACTTATTTTGATATCCGATTTTGAAAATCCGCAACTCGCTTTAATATTAATTGCTGTGCTGATCAAGTATCGGCTTCAGTGCAACCTGTTAGAATTTTATAATGAAAACGTCAAATAAAATTTTTATAATAAACCTATTTTTTCAGTAAAAAACTATTGTCCAAACAACCACAAAAAAAAAAAAAAAAAAAAAAAAAAAAAAAAAAAAAAAATATTAACCAATATATATATAATATATATATATATATATATATATATATATATAATATATATATATATATAGTTGGGCTGGAATGCTATTGATAGCACCAGCCCAACTTTGCCACCCATTTTATAGCCATTGAATCGCATTGAGATTCGTGGAGGCTCTTTAATGAAGAAAAGTAAAAAGTAAAAAGCTTTTCTTTTTAATTAAAGGGTTTGCACGAATCTCAATGCAATCCAATGGCTACAAAATGGATGGCAAAGTTGGGCTGGTGCTATCAACAGCATTCCAGCACAACTCTATATATATATATATATATATATATATATATGATTTTTTTTCTATACAGAATAATTTTATCTTGAGCCATATTTATGAATCTCCCATTCTTCTCTCATATTCTATATATTCCAAAGAAGACTTCTCTTTGTATGCATATGCGCCGACCTTAGGGTTTTTTTTTTTTTTTTTTTTTTTTTAAGAGATTTTGCTGTCTCACCGATGTTGCTAAATTTAATTTTCAGTTGAATAAAACGGATAGCGTGATATTTTTCTCTGAAAAAAAAAAAAAATATATATATATATATATATATATATATATATATATATATATACCAAGATCATCCGTACAGTACACGAGAAGATCATCCGTACAGTACACGAGAACAGTGCAAATTGGCCGTACAACTCCATCCAAGTTACTCAACAATTGCATAGTATATATATATAGAATTAGGCTAGAATACTATCGATAGCAACAAGTCTTTGGTGCTATCAAGTTTTTAACCGTTGGATGAAAAAATATGCGGTTGAGATTATAGTGGGCCCCTAGGGTTTACTAGGTGGTTAGTTGAATAGTAAATATTTTAGGGGACAAACATAATCCCAACCGCATATCTTTTCATCCAACGGCTGAAAACTTGATAGCACCAATTGTTTGGTACTATCGATAGTATTCTAGCCGGACTCTATATATATATATATAAAGCTTTACTAAATCGTACTCCAATTCTAGTATTATTAGAATTTTACATTAATTAATATTTAAATTTTAATTAATTTATTTTTAATAAATTTAAATATTTATTTTTATCTAACTAAGATTATACTATAATTCTAATCAAATCCTAACACTGTATATACACGTGAGGACAAAAAAAAAAAAAAGAAAAAAAAGAAAAAGAAAAAAGTTTCAGTGTGGTGGAGCTTTATATATATCTCTCTCAAAGAACCAAATCTGGCATAACACATACATACTCACTTGAAGCAAGAAAATGGCCTGTTTGATTCATTTTCTAATATCTTGCATGAGCAGCGCTCGATTCGATGTGCTCTTTCAGGTCACTATTATGTTTCTGTACTAGATGGCTACTTATTATAGGTGCCTCTGGAAAAAATTTTATAACGAAAGTTCCTTGGCTCATCAAAGCATCCGAGCAATATTTGAGGACAGAAAGAATCAGTTGTGAAACTGTCCGTAATGTGCGGTCGCTGGAAATCAGAAAGCAGTTCTTCTACGCCCCACTTTTCTCTCCCCCACATTCTCGTTAGATTAAAGTACATTCATAAGTGCGAGATGATGTGAAACTCGTCTCGCTAGTCTTACTTGATCTTTATAAGAGAAGTTACAGTACAACCACAACGATCATCAGCCGGAGAACCGCACTCTGCCTGTTGTATAACTCTGGCTTAGCCAATTGTGACGGCCCACTACCGAAAAGTCAATCATCTCTTGAACTATTCAAGCCTAACACAATTAACTTTCTTAACTTTTAAAGTTTAGCCTCCATCCAAAATATTAATTATAACCGAATTAAGAGATTTAGCTCTATTATATCTCAACTATATACGTACTCTAAATTCTAAGGGTGCTACGGGTTCACCAATAGCAGTATGAACAGAACGGTTTTAAAACCAAATTGAAAAAGCTATCGAAAGCCACTGCACTAATTGATGCGAGCTAAACATAGTTTGGATTTTGGATAAACGAACTATAATGGGTCTGAATCCAAAATCTGTGAATTCGATCGGTAGCTGCATCACATAAAACTATCAGCACTACTGTAGGAGATGTTTCCGGCCATTGGAATCGTAAGCAGATCGGGGGTAGCTAGTGCGTGTGGAAGGTATTGACACAAAGTAGCTAGAAAGAAATTAACAAGTGCTTTATTAAGGCTACATGCATACTTTTGCGTGGTATAGTATTAGTGTAGAGAAATAAACATCATGGCATATCTTTAATAAAATTTACAGTAATCTGATACAGAATGATTTGGACTAAAGAGAACAACATTTAATCGGCCGGTGCGAAAAAGTTTTGCATAAAAGTAACTACAGATAATCTGTCTCTGTTGTGTACTAACTGTCAAATAAAAAAGAGGCGAGAGTTACACTGATCAAGACCATTCAGTTCTCGACCAAATTATTTGATCACTTTAAGTTTTCTTTTAAGTACAAAAAATCTTTTGAATCTTCATTTATGGCAAGCGACCCGGACGTCGCACGACGGGCCAAGTTGCATGAACAAAACTGCTTTTACAATTATAGCTAAACTAGATTGAGAAAAGAGAAGAGAAGTTTTAATAAATTACAAGCTCATCCTATTAATTCCAGAGAATAAAGATATTTGGCCATTTCTTGTTAATTTTTATGGACCATCAATATAAGGATGCTGTCCAATTGTACTCTAGTTTTGTGAGCTCGCTGACGATAAATATAAACGAAATCCGCCTAATCATGCCATTATAATATTAATAATAGAACCTCTAAAGTAGTTCCACTAAGATATTTTGTAATTTAGAGCACTGACCAGCCTATAAATTGACAGTTATGGGCAACTAGCTGGTGTGTCTCAAGTTTTTCAGGCCTGTTCTAGTTTACAAGCCTGCGAAAAAGGTGGATGCTATGCTCTCTCTGCACATGAAATCATATTTTTTGTGTTTCAACTTTATTCTCATTCTAGGCTTCTGAACATCGAGTTCGCTGTATTTCAGGTCCTCAATCTGTATGCTCCGAAGAACTAATGCTTTCAATCTTGTGAAGCGACAATCAGAAAATTTTCCTGCCCAATTCAGACTGCAGGCAGGATCATATAAGATCATTTGCAGGAGCTAACAAATTAAGTTCGGTATAGGTAAATGAATTCAACTTTTCTTTCACATGCAGCAACTTTGGTACTATTTCGTGCTTAGCTCAGTTTTGTTTAATGGAGAGAATTTGGCTAAGGAACGTTCATTGGTTCCCAATGAGACTCCGTACGAGATAGTTTGCATGTCAGAAACATGGTTGGTTATTAGGAAGATGTTAGGATTCAGAACAAAGGTGCAAGTTGAGAAAATTTTCTAAAAACAGAAAAAAAAACCATCTGGACGATGAGATAATTAATCATGAATAGAAAAGGATAAGGAGGTAATAATTAATGAAGTGCGTGCTGATAAAGGTTGTTTCCTGAGCGTGAGAGAGTAACAAATCTTTATATTCAGAGCACAATTAATGTTGCCAACATGTTTTGTGATCATATATTAATATTGCTCCAGATATTTAACCATACATTTGGTCTTTCTATTTTTACTTTCTAATATTTGTTAGTTTGTGAGTTGGTACAACTTGAGAAATCACATGCAGCTTCTGAATTGGCTGCATATATAATTGATAGAATAATATATATATGATCAGCAAATTAAACTAATGAATGAATATGCAAACCAGGTCTATTGACATGCATGTTTGTTTCCTACAGAAGAAAAAAAGAAAAAAAAAAAAAAAAATTGTAAAAAATGCATTCGGGAAAACGAGTGGAGCTTGCTTCGATACCAGAAGTGGTCCTAGGCTCGGTGGCCTTCGCCATATTTTGGATGCTGGCTGTTTTTCCCGCTGTTCCCTTCCTGCCCATTGGAAGGACAGCAGGGTCTCTCCTCGGTGCTATGTTAATGGTTGTCTTTCAAGTGATCAGCCCAAATCAGGCCTACGCCGCCATCGACCTCCCCATACTAGGCCTTCTATTCGGCACCATGGTGGTTAGCATATATCTTGAGAGAGCAAACATGTTCCAACACTTGGGCAAATTACTCTCTTGGAAAAGCAAAGGTGGTAAGGACTTACTATGCAGAATCTGCCTGGTCTCCGCGCTTTCAAGTGCTCTATTCACCAATGATACTACTTGTATTGTGCTGACCGAGTTCGTTCTCAAGCTCACGAGGCAGCATAATCTGCCCGCAAAACCATTTCTTTTGGCTCTTGCCTCTAGTGCCAATATCGGGTCTAGCGCGACTCCAATTGGCAATCCGCAAAACTTGGTTATAGCCATCCAAAGTAAGATCCCCTTTCTAAAGTTCTTCACCGGAATTGTGCCTGCGATGCTTCTCGGTGTGGCGATCAACATAGTGATTCTTCTTTGCATGTTTTGGAAGCAACTTTCCGCAGAGAAGGCCGCAGAGGAGGTTATGGAAGAGGGAGTTGCTGATGATGAAGTGAACTCCCACAAGTTCTCGCCTGCGAGAATGTTGCATATGATGAGCCCAGTAGAGGGCACTTCTGAAAACCATAATGCTCAGAAGATTAGTCCAAAGGCCGTTGATGCCAAGAAGGCGCGATCCTCGTCGTGCTCTGATGTGAAAAATTGTTTGAGCAAGAGGGACTTGTTTTTGAAGAGCTTCGTTTATCTCGTGACTATTGGGATGCTGATTGCTTTTCTGCTGGGGCTAAACATGTCGTGGACTGCGCTTACTGCTGCGCTCGTACTCGTGGTTATCGATTTCAAGGATGCTGGACCCTCCTTGGATAAGGTAAAACCTTAATCAAACTGATCCGACTGATAGATAATTCACTAATTAATAAACTGTTGCTTACGAAGACTCTTTATTAATTAATTAATTCCCTGAATTCTGAATCTGGAAATTATTTAAGTGTTTGTTTGCTGACGATCGATGGCCCAGGTTTCGTACTCGCTGTTGGTGTTCTTCTGCGGAATGTTCATAACTGTCGACGGATTCAACAAAACGGGGATACCGAGCGCTTTTTGGAACTTCATGGAGCCGTACGCGAGGATCAATCATACAAGCGGAGTGGCAGTGCTGTCCGTCGTCATATTACTGCTGTCGAATGTTGCATCCAATGTGCCGACTGGTAATTAAGCAGCCGGGAATCTCTGCTCTACAACTGATATATATATATATATATATATATATATTATTCCATCATCCTAATTCCTTCAATTCCTTATTAATGTCTCGATCGAGCACTCTCGTGATCCTATCCTATAATCTGTGTTGGTTGCTGCACTAGTGCTGCTTCTTGGAGGGCCGGTGGCGAGGTCGGCGGCGGCGCTGTCGCATTCGGAAGAGGCGCGGGCGTGGCTGATACTGGCATGGGTGAGCACGGTGGCGGGGAATTTGTCGCTGCTGGGGTCGGCGGCGAACCTGATCGTCTGCGAGCAAGCGCGGCGGTCGCAGGACTACGGCTACACCCTCTCCTTCTGGGGCCACCTCGTCTTCGGCCTCCCCTCCACCCTCATCGTCACCGCCGTCGGCCTCCCCTTCATCCGAGGCTAACCTACCTACCTACCTACCTACCTACGTACCTGCAGTCTAGCTGCAGATGATCACTGGCCTCAGCAGTACGTAGTAGATCAATTAATTTTATATATTTATATGCTGGATTAGTAGACATGATGAATTAATCACGCCGTGTACGTTGCATGTATTTTCTTATTTCTCCTACATGCGCTAGCCTAGCTGTGTCTCGTTGGTTGCCGCTTCATCATCGGCGCCTTGTCATCATAACTGAAAGAAAATAATAAGCTTAGAAATTAACGGAATGCTTACCACGTATAGAACTCTATTATTATTGATATAGAACAGTTAATTAATTACTAGCTTGTCCCTTCAAATATTTACTTAATTTTATTCTACTTAAGTCCACGATGATGAAGTAACGTCATCCTCTTTGTTCATTGTTTGGGCTTTTAATTAATTGAATAAAATTATAATATTAATAATTAGTTTATATTTTTATTTTTTTGATTTATTACTAATTATATATTGATCATCGTAGACAACAATTTTTTATTGACATGAAAATTAATAATTTTCCTATGGTAATAAAAATATATATATATATATTTAAAACTGTTTAACTAATATATATATATATATATATATATATATTATATATAATATATATATATATATATATATATATAAATAAATATTTTTTACTGAGACACAAATGTTGTTATATCGTAATTGAATCATGTTTAATTTTTATAATTTTATAAAATATGATTCGAAACAAAAGCCTATTTTTCTAAATACAAGATTGGTGCTATACAAAATTCCTAATTGTTTTTTTTTGAGAGAAAAAAATTCCTAATTGTTAAAGGGCCTGTTCAGATATATTATTGGCTGGATTCGATCTTGAATTGAATCAAATAAATGAACATATCGGTCAACTCGCACTTAACCTCAGGTCTCAATTCGTTCGATTCCGATTATAATTAAAAAAAACAAAACAAGAAATTAGATAACAACAAATCAAAATATTTTTTAAAATTAAACTCGTAAAACTTATATTTTATTTTTTTTATACTATAAAATAAAAATTTTCCACGGATTGGCATTGAATTAGGGTTTCCACCCGCCCCCGACCTTTCCCTCTCTCTCCTCTCCGCCCGTTTTGTGTGTTTTGAGGCCTAAATCGTTCTCTACGATTCCAGTGCAAAAATTTCCACGGATTGGCATTGAATTAGGGTTTAAGTTTCCGAAGTAAGCATGCAAAGATTCTGCATGGTTTAATTCCGTGTTACTGAGTGAAAGTGCGAGCGAAACTGCTGTTCTTTTCGCCAAAACCAAACATGCTTTTAAGGCTTATAAAGATCGTCCTGCTTAATGAGTTGCTTGTTCCAAGAGATGTGATTTGGATCACAGTATTGAGTTGTTGGGATCAAGTTATAATCGAGATTCATGAGCGGCGTTGGGATTAGTGGTTATACCTCATGTTGCATCACTATGGATTATAGTTTCCCCGATTTCAAGTTACAAATGTGATATTTTTAATTCGCCAAATGTTGAAAAACTCCTACACCCCCAATTCTATTACCTCTGTGTTGTGTATATGTATGTATCTCCAAAAGGAAAAAAAAAAAAGAAAAAAAGGAAGTGACCAAAAAAATGTGGTAATTCGATTGACTTGTCCTTTCTCCTTTCATGCAATGTTTGAGTGAAGCATGGTTCTGAATGTTTTGTAAGTTCAATTCGGTCAAAAGGTAACTACTGCAAGAGTTTATTTCGAATGCAACTTTTAATTCGCGCTGTACTTGGATAGAAGTTGGAAAGTTGGGAGTTGTATGTACAACAACAACATATGTAATGAAACTCAGATATTCTGTTCAATTTTTTTTGGCGTGGACGAAGAAATCGTCCATATTTCCGGGTCTTTGATTCCGCCTAAAACTGGATGCATTCGTTGGTTTTCAAAACATAGTGCAGATGCTGTATCGCAAAACCGACAGCCTCATCTCTAATTCTTTGTCTTTTGGCAGTCTCTTTTACTGACATTCAGAATTTTACTCTGATACAAGTCGTGCAAACCTTTATCAGCCTAATTGGCCTAGCTAAATTCATGTGGACACACGATACGTTCGAAAAATTTTGATTTGTTGTTACCAATGCCGAGACAATTTTTTGGAATGCTACCCTGTTTTACTCAGCTCTCATATTAAAAACTAATTTGTTGCTCGACAGAAGTCTTAGGAGACATACAGAGTATGAAGACAGAAACTTCATACTGCTGCGCACTGCCAGAATATTAATTTTTCTCATTTCTTGAGTTGAGGGTATATCAGATTCAATGTTGGAAGTACTTTGAAAGTATGTTTGCTCAGAAATTTGTTCCCAGCAATTCCTGTTATTGGGACCATGTAAAACTATGTGGTGGATTTTTTGGAATGCTGCTTGTGATCGAGTTTCTTCAACAATGCCGAACGTGCGCAATGTTGCGCCTGATATCTATTTTGTTTGCGAACTGAGGATGATGAATTGATTACTCTGTGTTGTTGCTTCTCAACTTGCTGCAATCAACCTTCTTAAGTGCCATTACAGCAAAAGGTTCAAGCTTGATGTGTATTCAGCAATTCGGCTTCTCACACAAGCCAGATCTTCTTGCCTACCAAATAGCTTCCCTAGAAGTGGTTCGCTGACAAGAACTGGATTGAAATTAAAAAGCTGAGAGAGATGGAACAAGTAGAATAGTACTTTGTTCTGTTTTTATTGTTATTATTTACTTAAAAGGCTTATAGTATTTGGGAAATAAGAAATGAGAATGTTTAGAATGGTATAATGTATTTGGCTCTTAAATTAATTTTGGGTTTCCTCTCTGAATTTCCTCCAACGTAGTATCCAGTGAGTACAAATCAAACTCTTATTAATTTACAGTTATAATATTTATATATGTAGAGAGAGAGAGAGAGAGAGAGAGAGAGAGAGTTTGGCCACTGTACTTCTAAAAATATCAATTAATTTGTGCTTGTAAGTTTTTCATCGCTAGATCTATCTCTTTTACTAATTTTATTTTTTAAATCATTCTATTTCATCAATCACTTTTTAAATCATTCTATTTCATCAATCACTTATTTAACTCAAGAGTTCATTATTATGCTAACCATCTATCTTTCCATTCCAGGGCTAAAAACTCACCAGCATCAATAACTTTGTACTTATAAAGAGTGAGAGAGAGGAGCTATATATATATATATATATATATATATATATATATATATATATATATAGAGAGAGAGAGAGAGAGAGAGAGAGAGAGAGAGAGAGAGAGAGTCCGGCTAGAATACCATCGATAGCATCAAGTTGTTGGTACTATTAAGTTTCTAGTCCTTGGATGAAAGAATGTGCGGTTGGGATTATAGTATTCTCCTAAAATTTTTACTATTCGACCAACCACTCACTAAACCCTAAAGGACTACTATCATTCTAACCGCACATCTTTTAATTCAATGGCTAAAAAATTAATAGTCGATAGTATTTCAGCCTAGTTATATATATATATATAGAGAGAGAGAGAGAGAGAGAGAGAGAAAGAGAAAGTCCGGCTATCTATAAGCACCAAGCAATTGGTGCTTATAAGTTTGCTATATTTAGATTTATCCCTTTGATTAATTTTATCATTTAGTTCATCCTATTTTATCAACCACTCACTTAATTTAAGAGACCAACTATCATCCTAATTACACATTTTTTTCATCTAAGGACTACAAATCTATAAACACTTTTAAGAATATAGGAACTCAACATATATATATATATATATATATATATATATATATATATATATATATATTATATATATATTGTTAGGATTTGATTAGATTTGTAATTGAATCCTAGTTGGATTAAGATAATATTTAAATCTTAAAGAGATAAGTTTGTTAAGATTTAAATATTAATTATCTATTTAGATTAGGATTTGGATAGCTTTTGATGTAAGCTATAAATATAACATATGTGTTATTATTTTAGTGTGGTGTTAAGAAGGATACACCCACGGTGGTGGTAATACCCATGGAGGTGGTGGGGGCTAGGATTTAGCCCACCCATGTAGTGGTATCCACACCCACGGTGGTGGTAACACCCAAGGAGGTGGTGGGGGTTAGGATTTAGCCACACCCATAGTCTTCTAGGTTTATAGAAGACGAGAGAAGGGAGTCTTCTAGGCTTATAGAAGACGAGAAAAGGGAGTCTTCTAGGTTTATAGAAGAGGTGGTGGGGGCTAGGATTTAGCCACACCCCATGTAGTGGTATCCACACCCACGGTGGTGGTAACACCAAGGAGGTGGTGGGGGGTTAGGATTTAGCCACACCCATAGTCTTCTAGGTTTATAGAAGACGAGAGAAGGGAGTCTTCTAGGTTTATAGAAGACGAGAGAAGGGTGAGAGAGATTCAGGAGGTAGAAGAAAAGAAGAGTCGGTGTAATTCTTTTCTTAATTAATGAATCTTATTTCATCCGCATATTTTCTATTTTGTTTTTCTTCTCCTTGGTGATTGTGCTAGTTCCGGTTATATTGAGAGGACGGGATTTTTGGAAAAAATCCGATTTGACGTTTCCGCTGCGGAATCCCAACTCTAGGCGGTACCGGTGTGGATTGCGGCACCGAAGCGGGTTGCGGATTCAGAGAATTTGGTACCGGGGCGAGTACCGGATTTTTCCAACAATTGGTATCAGAGATAAAGGTTGGCGATCCTCAGGAGAGATCGACATCAGAGTACTGGATTACCGATCATCACGGGAGACGATCACAATTTGATTTCGCTAGACGTGTTGGACTCGAAGGTATGTAATTTTTCGGCTTCAGGTGGAGCTAGAGAGTCCAAAAGCGAGATCGGAGATGCAGTCGCTCAAGGTGGAGCGGAGGAGAGCTCGATGTAGCGATTGAAGATTACAAATCAAATCAAGGTGGAGATTTGTTAGGATTTGATTAGATTTGTAATTGAATCCTAGTTGGATTAAGATAATATTTAAATCTTAAAGAGATAAGTTTGTTAAGATTTAAATATTAATTATCTATTTAGATTAGGATTTGGATAGCTTTTGATGTAAGCTATAAATATAACATATGTGTTATTATTTTAGTGTGGTGTTAAGAAGGATACACCCACGGTGGTGGTAATACCCATGGAGGTGGTGGGGGCTAGGATTTAGCCACACCCATGTAGTGGTATCCACACCCACGGTGGTGGTAACACCCAAGGAGGTGGTGGGGGTTAGGATTTAGCCACACCCATAGTCTTCTAGGTTTATAGAAGACGAGAGAAGGGAGTCTTCTAGGTTTATAGAAGACGAGAGAAGGGTGAGAGAGATTCAGGAGGTAGAAGAAAAGAAGAGTCGGTGTAATTCTTTTCTTAATTAATGAATCTTATTTCATCCGCATATTTTCTATTTTGTTTTTCTTCTCCTTGGTGATTGTGCTAGTTCCGGTTATATTGAGAGGACGGGATTTTTGGTAAAAATCCGATTTGACGTTTCCGCTGCGGAATCCAACTCTAGGCGGTACCGGTGTGGATTGCGGCACCGAAGCGGGTTGCGGATTCAGAGAATCTGGTACCGGGGCGAGTACCGGATTTTTCCAACATATATATATATATATATATATATAGAGAGAGAGAGAGAGAGAGAGAGAGTTCGGCTACTGTACTTGTACAAGCACCAAACAATTGGTACTTGTAAGTTTTCTACCGTTAGATCTAACCCTTTGATTAATTCTATCTCTTAGATCATACTATTCCACCAATCACCCACTAAACCCAATGAGCCCATCATCATTCTAACCGTATATTTCTATATTTAAGGGTAAAATCTCATAAGCATAAATAACTTGGTACTTTTACAATCATAGAAGCTCAATTATATATATATATATATATATATATATTATTGTTGGATAATTTTTTGTGCCGTGCGACTCGGTAATGCATAGGAACTAACCCGATTTAAATTTTGTCAAGGAATTTAAGTAAAAAATTTAAATATCCATCAACATAGGAATACAGTACAGTTCCGTATTGATAGTATAATTTAATATTTTTAAAAAATTATTAAATATTTTTTTAATAATTCTTTTTTATAAAATATAAAGATTTATAATAAG
The DNA here is from genome assembly GCA_029168755.2 of Tillandsia fasciculata. Taxonomy (NCBI): domain Eukaryota; kingdom Viridiplantae; phylum Streptophyta; class Magnoliopsida; order Poales; family Bromeliaceae; genus Tillandsia; species Tillandsia fasciculata. The sequence goes on from CM054931.1 coordinate 2,905,414, forward strand.
TAATTGAAAATTTTTATTGCTAAAAAGGAAAAAAAAAAATTATTTTATTGTTTATTGTTATATATATATATATATATATTTGTAATTAACACAATCGTGCAGGAAAATTTTGATACTATTCCGTCCCACTGCATGCAATTAAATCCCTAACTTAAATGGCATTGGTTTTTATTCGGTTCATTGGGGTTCAAAGGATTCTCTTCTCTTTCGGAAAAGTCAAAGAATCGAGATCCTACCGGGTATCTCAATTAAAAGATTCCATCTTTTTTTTTTAAGGTGACTTTGTTCTGTTTTTTTTCTTTTTATTTATTTACTTAAGAGGCCTATAGTATTTGCGAAATAAGAAATGAGATTAAATGTTTAGAATAGTATCCAGTGAGTAAAAATCAAACTCTTATTACATTTATAATTTCTTTTATATATATTTATAAATTATTATTCTATAACTTATTTAGACATGCCACAAGAATTTAAATATACATTGATACGGCACACATCGCATGCATGTAGATGGTATAGTTCACAATATATTTTTTAAATTACTAAATAATATTTTTAATAAAATTTTTAAAAAATTATAAAGATATATAATAAGTAATTAAAAAAAATTACTGTTAAAGTAAAGAAATATTTAAAATGTAGCGTGTCGGCAAGGTTTCAATACGATTCGTACGTGTTGTGCTTCATTTAAATCCTTCATAACTTAAATGGCATTGATTTTTATTCAGTTCATTGCACAAGAAGCACAAATTGGGTTCAAAGTCCTTGTTACTTTTTAGTGGATTCTCTTCTCTTTTGGAAAAGTCAAAGAATTAAGACCCCAATTAAAAAATTCCAACTTCTTTCAAAGGTGACCTTGTTCCCTTTTATTATTTAACTTTAATTACTGGAAGAATTGTTGAATTAAAATTTAATAATTTGTGACTTGAAGTGTTAATTAATTATGAGAATTACTTTACTTGATATTCACATATTTTTTTTACTTTTTTTCTTCGATTTTATTCTCCATTTACTATCATATCTTCCTTACGACCCCTTGAGAATATTTCTTCCGACTGTTATCAAATATGTCCACTGTACCAGCCTGCAGCAACGAGACGTGAAAAGTTGGTACGTACTTCCTCTCATTTGCAATTCAAATTTAAATTGAAACTTAAATTTAAATTTAAAAATAATTTTAAATATTAAACTTGTATTAGAATCTAAGTTTGAACTTAAGAAATTTAAAATTAAATGTGAGTCTATAATTCTAATTCAAATTTAAAATTATAGTTGATTTTACAATTAATTATAAATAAATATTTAAATTTAAATAATAATTAATTAATGGGACAAAAAAGAGGTTTATTAATTTCTCAATCAACCTAGTCAGGAATTGAAGTTGATTTCCCATCTATATATTATAAATCATTTTGTGTGATTCAATTTATTTTTTTAAATAAACTAAACACCAATAATAAAAATAAATAATTTTAATTTTTATTGCAAATCTCGTATCCAACTAAATTTTCACGCCTTTAATTAGAAAAAAACTTATATAAAAAACCACTGAGTTAGTTTAGAATTTGGTACTCAAACTATTGACAAAAAAAAAAAAAAAACAAGAATTGGATTTGTGTCACGTTATTTGTAGATTAGAAGAATAAATTAACTTGACCAAGATATATTAAAAAAATAAAAATAAAAAAGAATTTATTGTACTTGCATCATAATAAGTTAAACATTTTTTAGTAGTTAACTCTGCAGTTGGAGGTCGTTGATCCAAAACGAAATCAACGGTAGCCACACCCAACATCTCGGTGGTTACGACAGGTCGAGCTTATGATTTATGAATCTTCCACCAAAATTTATTATACAAATAATAATAATAAAACTAACATTAAAAAAATAAAACAAAAATAAATAAATATATATATATATATACTACGCCCCATGCAATTATGAAATCCAAATAACAGCCCAAAACAGGAAAATGCAACTTTACTCGTACGATCACGTTGGTAGGATCGGGCCACCCAACGAAAAAAAAATAAAATAAAATTATAACCAAATTTAAATAAATATTTTAAATTGTAGCTTTTAAAAGCGAGTTATTATTTATCTGCTGCTATTTAAAATTTATACTGGAGAGGGAAAGAGAGGGGGGGGGGGGGGGGGGGGTGAGTGAGTCCACTTTAATGCACTCTTTATAACTCGGGCTCCCACCCAATCCCCTGTACGTTCCACCCCACCACCCCCTCCCATTGAATGCCTATATTTACAGAAGGGGCACCCTTTTAATTCCTACACAATTAGGTGCCCTCGTATTTATTAGACACAAGTTCATTTGCCATTTCCTACACAAAATTAGGTGACCCAACCATGCCATGCACCCATCTTATTTGTTCCGCCCTTTATTAATTATTATTATTATTAATATCATTATTTTATGACTTATCTCTTCTCCTCTAGCTCAATGTTGCCAACATAAATTTATTTTTATTTTTTTTTTTAAAAAAAAAAAAAGAAGAAAAGTTAGTCCGGTCTACGTGGCACTACCACATTTGAGAGTAGCTACGTGCACAGCCCATGTATGTAGTTGATCTCTCCATTTCTCATTACTTCTAATATATGTTTGGAACTCGATCTCTATCTCTCTCTCTCTCTCTCTCTCTCTCTCTGTCTTTCATTTTGCTCCCAACGACCTCTGACAGCAATTAATGGCGGCTTAGGCAGATAGCCAGCTCAAAGAGCACCAAGCGGGGGGAGGGGAAGGGGAAGGGGAAGGGGAAGGGGGGGGGGGACATGAAAAGGTGAGATGGGAGGGTGGTAGCTGGTGAAGAGCCCAAAAGAAATTAAACACACATGACTGGCGTATTAAATGCCCTCCTCTTCGCATCACCTCCACTACCACCACCCTTCTTTCTTCTATAAAACTTGCTCCCTATCTCTTCTACATCTCCACTCCACTCCACTCCACTCGACTCAACTCCACTCCGGGTGTGATGATCACCTATGACCACCACCCCCACCTCATTCGTTGCTGATTTGTGTCCTGCAGCTACGTACGTTAATAGTATATAATTAGCTGAGGGGCCGGGTACTGCGCGCGGAGTTGAGATCGTCGATCGTAGTGCTGGGTGGGCGCTGCTGCTGGTGGTGGTGCTGCCGCTAGGATGAGGGAGGAGTGGTGGTCGGGGACGTGGGCGGCGGCGGCGTTGGCGTTGGGAGCGGCGTACATGGCGTGGTTCTGGCGGCTGTCGCGGGGGCTGCGCGGGGGACCGCGGATGTGGCCGGTGGTGGGGAGCCTGCCGGGGCTGGTGCAGAACGCGGAGCGCATGCACGAGTGGATAGCGGGCAACCTGCGCGGCGCCGGGGGCACCTACCAGACCTGCATCTGCGCCGTGCCGGGGCTGGCCCGGCGCGCGGGGCTCGTGACCGTGACGTGCGACCCCCGCAACCTGGAGCACGTGCTCAAGTCGCGGTTCGACAACTACCCCAAGGGCCCGACCTGGCACGCCGTCTTCCGCGACCTCCTCGGCGACGGCATCTTCAACTCCGACGGCGACACCTGGCTGCTCCAGCGCAAGACCGCCGCCCTCGAGTTCACCACCCGCACCCTCCGCCACGCCATGTCCCGCTGGGTCGCCCGCTCCATCCACCTCCGCCTCATCCCCATCCTCTCCCACGCCGCCGACGCCCGCTCCCCCGTCGACCTCCAGGACCTCCTGCTCAGGCTCACCTTCGACAACATCTGCGGCCTCGCCTTCGGCAAGGATCCCGAGACGCTCTCGCCCGGGCTGCCCGAGAACGCCTTCGCCGTCGCCTTCGACCGCGCCACCGAGGCCACCCTGCAGCGCTTCATCTTCCCCGAGTTCTTCTGGCAGTTCAAGAAACGGCTCCAGTTCGGCATGGAGGCCACGCTGACCGCGAGCGTCGCCCACGTCGACCGCTACCTCTCGGCCGTCATCAAGGCCCGCAAGCTCGAGCTCCTCTCGTCGGCGTCCTCCTCCGACCGCCACGACGACCTCCTCTCCCGGTTCATGAAGAAAGGCTCCTACTCCGACGACTTCCTGCAGCAGGTGGCGCTCAATTTCATCCTCGCCGGCCGCGACACCTCCTCGGTCGCCCTCAGCTGGTTCTTCTGGCTCGTCTCCACCCACCCGGCCGTCGAGCGCCGCATCCTCCTCGAGCTCGCCTCCGTCCTCGCCGACTCCCGCGCCCCCGCGCCTGCTGCGTGGCTCGCATCCCCCCTCGCGTTCGAGGAGGTCGACCGCCTCGTCTACCTCAAAGCCGCCTTGTCGGAAACCCTCCGTCTCTACCCCTCCGTCCCCGAGGACTCCAAACACGTCGTGGCCGACGACGTGCTCCCCGACGGCACGTTCGTCCCCGCCGGCTCCTCCGTCACCTACTCCATCTACTCCGCCGGCCGCATGAAGTCTGTGTGGGGCGACGACTGCCTCGAATTCCGACCCGAGCGGTGGCTCAGCCCCGACGGCACCAAGTTCGAGCCCCACGACTCGTTCAAGTTCGTCGCCTTCAACGCCGGCCCCCGCATTTGCCTCGGCAAGGACCTGGCCTACCTCCAGATGAAGTCCATCGCCGCAGCCGTCCTGCTCAGGCACCGCCTCGCGGTCGCGCCCGGCCACCGCGTCGAGCAGAAAATGTCCCTCACGCTCTTCATGAAGCACGGACTTAAAATGCAAGTCGCCGCGCGCGATCTCAACCCGATCGCCGACGAGCTACGCCAGACACGGCCTGAGGCGATGGCCGCCGCACCGCCGGAGAGTCAAGTGAACAAAAGCACTGCTGTTGTGGAGGTTGCAGCTGTTACTGCCTAAAGTGTTTCTTTTTCTGCTTTTTCTTCTTTTTCTTCCTCTTCTTTTTTTCTTATAATTGTTCTTCAAATTAATTGGAAGAATACTGTGGGAAAGTGCATGCATTCGGGTTGGTGTAATGTAGATAGATAGTAAGTAAACAAGTTGGTGTGAGATTTGGGGTTGAGGGGGAGGAGAAATTTACTTAATGGATAGTGTGTCAAGCTCTATTGAGATCATTATGATCATCATTACTATATATATAATTATTATAATTAGGAGGAAATTACCCAGAGTGTGATGTCACTTTTTTTAAAGAATGATAAATAAAAAGAGAGCATGAGATGTAACATTTGTTGCGGTGGTTAATATGTGAAGGCCACCAATCTTAGAAAGTTTATGAAAGAAACGATTGGATACTTAATTTGGCCGCATTTATTTTGAGGCATTAAATTTTGTTACAGTAGGGTGTCTGAAATTTCTCCTGCTGATGGGAGCCATCTATTTATATCTTACACCCAAACTCAATTCTGGTGGGATGAATTTTACTCGTTACTTGTTAGTTAGATTAAAAAAAAAAAAAAAAAAAAAAGAGAGACATAATTATATGATGATATATTTTCACAATCTGTAATATATATGTGTTAAATATATGTCGGAATTACCTTAGTTAAAATTGTGTTGTCAAATTTTTCTTACTGGTCTTTTATTTTACATGTGTATATATATAATTTCGATCACTTAATTCATGTTGTCATTTTTTTTCAATAACATGCCATTTGCTTAATTTATATATTCTCCATTATTATCATCATTTTTACAAATAAACTCAGTTATAACTATAAAATTATTAATTAGTTAGACTTCAAAATTACTAGTTCATCAATTGTCAAGTTTCTAATCAATTAAGTTAGGTATGGCCGGTGATGCTGTTGCCAGCGTTGAAGATACTAATAACTCCGTTCTGAGAATAACGGGAGAATATATACGTTATGAACAATAAAAAAAAAAAAATAATAATATTTTATTTTCTTATAAATAATATCACCTTACATTACGTGTATTATAATTATATATTCTGATCGTTGAAAATAACAAAACGACATCATTTATATATACTTTTGTTCTACCTCAGTTGTTCCTAATAGCTAGCATTAGATAGGCCTTATTAGCAAATCAATCCTGCATATATTATTGGGAAAATCCGTTACTCATTTCGGTATCAGATTCTGTGAATTTGCAATCCGTTTCGATACCGCAATTCACGTCGGTACCATCTAATATTGAAATTTCGCAACGAAAACGTCAAATCAAATTTTTACCATAAACTTGTTCTCTCAGCATAACTCGAACTAGCACAACCACCAAAGAGAAGAAAAATCAAAATAGAAAATATGCGGATGAAATAAGATTTATTAACCAAGAGAAAAATTATACCGATTACACCGACTCTTATTCTGCAATAGAGTAGCTTCAACCCGAATTATCTTTCTGAATCTCTCTCGTCCTTCTTTCGTCTTTCTAAATTATAACCCCAACTCCTTGGGTGTTATTTAAACCGTAAATGTGGATACCACTATATGGTGTGGCTAAATTCTAGTTCTCACCAACTCCATGGGTATTACCACCATCGCGGGTATAACCACCGCTTTCAAATAATAGCACCTATACCATATTTATAGCTTATATAAAAAACTATCCAAATCCTAGTCTAAATAAATTTTTATTCTAGTTAACATTTAAATCTTAAAAAAATTATCTCTTTAATACTTAAATATTAATTTTAATCCAAATAGGATTCAACTACAAATCTAATTAAATTCTAACAGATATTTAAAGCACTTTTTTTTTTTTTTTTTCTTTTCTTTGTCTATTGGAGGATTCAAAAGCTATAGTCTAAATAGGAGAATACCAATAATTTATTCTAAGTAGCAGTGATAATTTTTTTAGCATTTCGAAAGGTCATGTAGAACGAAAAAAAGGGGAAAGGGTTCTAATATAATATACTTAACTTTTTTTAATTATACTTAATTTAACTTACAATATGATGATTAATTACTACCAAAAAAAAAAAAAAAAACTCTCCAAAACAATAGTAAGTTCCCCCCTTCAATAGTTGGATCATTTGTAGCAAAAAATTAGAAAATAATAAACTGAGACAATTAGAAAAAATATAGAAACATGAACATGTCATGTAAAAAACAAAAAAAAATTAACTAGTCATAATATAAGGCGACTCACTAATCCCGATAATTTATGATGGACATGACAGAAACGTAAATTGACCACGAGACAGCAAAGAAGAGTGAATCAGTGGCTACCCTTCAAACTACAATTATTTAAAGACATATTGCGTACACCACTATCACAATTGCGTTGATTAAGCTTTTTACTGTTTACGCATTACTTAATTAAGGCCACAAATTAATCCCTCTATGCCCACTTCGCCATTGCACCAAAAAAAACAAACGACCACTTGTGGGTCCCACACAATCACGAGGCCCATGTGGTGCCACGTAGGTTTTGAAGTCTCATTGTGAGTAGGGAAAAAGTGTGTATCGTTGCTTTATTTATCATTATTTGTTTATTTAATTATTTTCTTAATTAGCAAACTGGAGATTATTTTTTTAATTCACATGTTCATATAATTTCGTATAAATTTTAAACAAGATTAAAACTAAATTCATAAGCATAAGATTTTTTTGACTTTGTTATGTTTTAATAAATATTTATTCACATTTTTAGACCTGAGGTAATAACTTTTTGAAAATAATATAAAAAATGATGGTCAAAATATTCTCTCTTTAAAAGATTACAACGAATATATATATATATATATATATATATGCTATGACAACAAATAGATTAATTGTTAGATAGTAATTAAATAAAAAGATTTACAAATAGAGTTATTCATGCAAAGTAATCCAAAAAAAAATTTGTTTGTTTAAATTAAAAATCAAAATAAGTCGACCAAATCGACCGTACCGAACCGGTTGGACCCTGCCGGACCCGAACCAAAGTGATTTACCGACCCGCCTCCTTTTCCGAGTCGGATTCGGTTCCGATCCGTAGAGCACGCCCTCCTCCGACAAACCCTAACCAACTCTCCGAACCCTTCTCTGTCTCTCTCTCTCTCTCTCTATCTATCGCTTTCTCCCTCTTCCTCTCCGTCTCAGTCTCGCTCGCGCTCTCTCCGTTCGATTCGGTGCCCTCCTCTTTTTTGCTCTCTCTCTCTCTCTCTCTCTCTCTCAATTCTCTAAGCTAAGAAGCAGGTGAGTGGATCTCTCACTCGAATCACTACTCACTTTACTCTTCTCTTTTCCCGATCTCTACATATTTTTTTTCGGTTTTGTTGGTAGTTTACTAGATCTAATCTTTTTTTTTTCTGGGTCGGGGGGAAGGTGGTAAAGTTGGTCTATTTTCAGCTTGATTTCCTTGGTTTTTTAAGATCTGTTTGGGAACAGATTGGATCTGTTGGATTCCTGTTTTTGGTCATGTTTCTTGTTTGATTTTGATTTTTTTTTTTTTTTTGGGTATAATTACTTGCTTGTCTTAGTGTAGCCGAAACAAGGTTAAGAAGATCATTCCATAGTAAAGTGTCGATTTTTTGTCGGATTCTTCGGTGGTTAATGCTAAGGGTGGGATTTTATGCTGAGTGAGATGAGATTCTAAGACTCAGTCAAAAGATCGGATAGTGAAGTTTCTATATTAATTGAATTATTTTACCTTTTCTATTTTGTCTATGATAGATTATGCGAAAGTTCTTCAGGAGGCATATTTATGTGTGAAAATTATGATTGTTGACTTGGTTTCATTGTCAGTAGGTAAAGAGGGATTGAAACAGACACAGTCAAAGTCAGGGCCATATCGGAACCGTCTTCCGAAAAAGAAAAAAAATCAAATAGTTGAAAGATATTGAGTTAAATTTCGTATGCGAGGATAGATTAGTAGAATAGAGAGAACTTCTAGAAGAGGATTGAGAAGAGGCATCTAATTACTTTTGCTTATAAGATCAGTATAGGAGATATATTGATATAGATAGATATGGGAGAATCCGGTGTAAAGAGAACACTGAGCAGTTGATGAGATGAATGAGCTTAAGAAATAAATAGGACGACAGATTAGTGCGGAAAACTAGAAAAAAAAAGGGATTATTATTTAGTTAGGAAAGAAAAAACCAACTAAACCAGAACAAACCCTTTTTTTTTTTTCTAAAAAAAAAAAGAGCATACCGTTTATTTCAATAAATTAAGGTTTAGTATAGTATTTTATATACATAAAGCAGACGAAGTCGGTAAGAGTCTTTAACTTAATTTTTCTACAGATTTTGCCACTGATACTCTGATTTGCATCTTGCTACTGATATCTCTTTTTCATCTGTGTTGATACCAATTCTTTAAAATTCTGGCGTCTTATTTGTCTGTTTATTAATAGTTTTAGTTCCTTATGTTGCTTGATGTTGTAGGATTTTTCCCTTTGTGTCTTGGAACAACTGCTACATTGATGCCTGTCTATTATGGTATGTTATTAACTTTCTAAGATATGTAAAATGCCTTCTTTTTCAGGGGAAAAAAGGCAGTGCCTGCAAAATAGAATAAATTGAATGATAATCCATTGTTTGGGGGCATTCTAGTTTTGGTACCTTTCTGGTTTCTTTCTTCTTGTGGATCCTTACTGAAAGTTGCCTCGAACAGTCCTATGAATTTGTTCTTGAAATATTTAGTGGATATTGTTTTTCCATTACATTAAATGACTAGGTAGCAAGTTTGTAAATTGACTGACAGCAATACTAGCTCTTTCAATATTTAAGATGCCATCTTGGTGGGGAAAATCTTCCTCCAAGGATGTAAAGAAGAAATCAAAGGAAAATTTCATTGAAACATTGCATCGATTCATAAGTCCAACCGAACAAAAGGGAAATACAAAGTCAGGTGGGACTCGTAAGCGTTGCAGTGACATAGTATCAGCGAAGGGCTCTCAATCTAGAGCAGAATCACGTTCGACATCACCCTCTAAAGAAGTTTCTCGCTGTCAAAGTTTTCAAGATAGGCCACATGCACATCCGCTTCCTCTTCCTGTGCTTCGGTCTGGCATTACACGCACATCCTCTGAGGTCAGCACGTCAAAGTTGACAGAAAAACGGGGCAAACCACAGCTGCGGTTACCACTTCCTACCCCCAATTGCATTATAAGAAGGCCAGAAACCACTGCTGTTGAGGGAGATTTGGCTACTGCTTCTGTTTCTAGTAATTGCTCCATGGATAGTGATGATCGAGCAGATTCTCAGCTTCCCAGCCCTGTAGGGAATGATATAGAAAATGGGAATAAGGTTATCACAATCAATCATTCCAGGTATGTTTCGTGTAACTTAATGATCATTTTGAGTCCTTTCTATGTACTATAACGTCCCCCTTATAGTTTTCTCTTCTCTTTTTGCAGTACTGTGCTTAAAGATCAGTCTATGGTCACTACTCGGAAGAACTCAAGACAAGTTGCTAAGCCCCCCGTGATTTGTCTTAACCAAAATTTATCTACATCACCCAAGAAGGGGATCGACAATTACCAATCCAATTTACAGAATCCTCGGCAGGGGGCTCTTGGCAGTGCGCCTGATAGTTCGATGTCTAGTCCTTCTAGAAGTCCTCTAAGAATATGCCCTGATCAGATTCCAACCTCTGCATTTTGGGCAGCAAAGCCTCACACTGATGTCACTTTCCTTAGTTCCGGCCAGTGCTCTAGTCCAGGTTCAGGTCAGACATCGGGACACAACTCGGTTGGAGGAGATATGCTGGGTCAGTTATTCTGGCAGCCCAGTAGGGGTAGCCCTGAGTGTTCTCCTATACCTAGCCCAAGAATGACAAGTCCCGGCCCTAGTTCTAGAATACACAGTGGACCTGTTTCTCCATTGCATCCACGGGCTGGAGGGACAGCGCCCGAATCACCTACAAGTCGCCATGATGAGGTGAAGAAGCAATCCCATAGACTGCCGCTTCCGCCAATAAGTATCTCTAACAGTTCTCCTTTTTCTCCGAACAATTCAACATCAAATGGTGCTCTCCCTATACCTCGTAGTCCCGGAAGGACAGATAATCCCCCGAGCCCTGGATCACGGTGGAAGAAGGGGAGGTTCATTGGCCACGGCACATTTGGCCATGTTTATGTTGGCTTTAATAGGTATTTTCGTTTTGCCTCTGCTCCTCCTTAGGCACTTTTAGCTTGCAATTTTGTTTTTCAATGTTATTTATCTGACTTATGGTAGTATCTCTACTATATCACATGATTGCTTGTATTTCACCAGTTTTCTATCTCCATCCATGTTTTTTTTGTCTTTTTATTCCATCATGCTTATTGTACGAAGTACTCTGGTGTTTGGTTTTTTTTAGCCCACTGCTTATAATATTAACAGACTGTTTCATACATTCTTAATGTACCTCTACTAGTTGTACTTAATTTTTGTTTTCACCTCTTTTACCTTTCCATTTGAACTAGTGAGAGTGGCGAAATGTGTGCAATGAAGGAGGTTACCCTTTTCTTGGATGATGCTAAGTCAAGAGAAAGTGCAAAGCAATTGGGACAGGTAAGTTGCTTGGCCATACTTGTTATGGGTTATCTCATATTGCATGCTCTGCAATGCAAATCTGTCATTTTCCTCGCGTGTTTGGTATTTTTTTTTTTAAATTGTTTGATTATTTTCACAGGAAATCTCTCTCTTGAGTCGGTTGCGGCATCAGAATATAGTGCAGTATTACGGATCTGAGATGGTATTAAATTTACTCGTAGTGGTTTTCACTTTAAATGAGAGAAAGTTTTTGTACTTTCTTCTTTCAATTGCTTGTTCTTATTTTATTATCTGCTAAACAGATAGATGAGAAGCTATATATATACTTGGAGTATGTCTCTGGTGGTTCCATCCATAGGCTTCTCCAAGAATATGGGCAATTTGGAGAACCAGTACTTCGTAGCTATACTCAACAGATCCTTTCTGGCTTAGCTTATTTGCATGGAAAGAACACTGTTCACAGGTACTATCTAACTTATTACACTGTCAACTATTCTTTCTTCTGGTTGGATATGTGCTGTACACCTTATGCTAGATTCTTATGCTTCTAGTTATTCTTTTGTTGAGCCTGCAGAGATATTAAAGGCGCAAACTTACTGGTTGACCCCAATGGTCGAGTTAAGCTGGCAGATTTTGGGATGGCGAAACATGTAAGGATAGAATTTGCTGACCTTTTTAATGGATGTAAATATTTTCATAAGGTTCCTGTGCTGTTGTGATTCTAAATATTCATCTCAAAACACCTATCACTTTGTGCACATAGAATGTTGATGCACCATTTCTAAATATTTGTCCCTGTTAGTCTGTTATTATTACTTCATTTTTTTTTTTCATTTGTATTTGTTCTTGATTGATCTATTTACATGATGTCCTCTCACTTTTTCTATAATGATCTTTGTTGAAGTTATACAAGGAGAGTAAAAAATGGAAACCATTAGATTGTTGCTGCTTGAAAGTTTTACCTAAAATTTGTGTATCACTTTTGTTTCAGATTAGTGGACAATCATGTCCCTTATCATTCAAGGGAAGCCCATATTGGATGGCACCTGAGGTAATCTTGTTTTAAGTTTTTTGACCCCTCTTTATTTTTGTAAATCATAAGCTACTTGTTTTTAGTTACCGTATTGTTTATGTACAGGTTATCAAAAATACAAACGGCTGCAGTCTTGCCGTTGATATATGGAGCTTGGGATGCACGGTTCTGGAAATGGCCACTTCAAAACCACCATGGAGCCAGTATGAAGGGGTTGGCACTCAACACTTTGGTGCTTCATACTTTATTTTACATACTAGCCTTGTGTCTTCCTTTCCTTAGGAACATTTGCCTATAAGGGTGGTAGCATTTTGTTTCATTTTCTCTAGGATTCTTATCGTGCGATGTTATTTAGTTGTTGAGCCCAGCAAGGCTGGTTTAGCTAATTGACCTCGAAAACTTTGTTTGGTTACCAGTAGGACTCTCAAGCCGAGCTCTAGTAGCTTGCTTGAATATGCCCCCCCTTCTCCTAGACCGTGATATTTTTGATTATACGTCTTATATACTATGTCATTTATAGCTCCAACAACAAAATGCTTGTATTTTGTTAATAAATAACCTAATTAAATGCCGGTACTATATTTTTGTCCTCGAACTGATTTTAAATTTAAAATTCCTCTTATATATCTCATGCATCAAGTAAGAGAAATCAAAGAAAATGATTTACGGCAGTGTGCTTAGACATATGGTTATTCTTTTGTCTAATTTTGATTTGGTTTAAATGTCATCATGCTTTGGTCTACAGATTGCAGCTATGTTCAAGATAGGAAACAGCAAGGAACTTCCAGCAATACCTGATCATCTGTCGGGGGAGTGCAAAGATTTCATCAGGCAGTGTCTGCAGCGTGAACCGTCTAAACGCCCTACAGCAGCAGAGCTTTTGCTGCATCCTTTTGTCAAAAATGCAGCTCTGCCTGATAAATCTATTGCTGTTCCTGATCCTTTAGAATGGATTCCTGGTGTATCCAGTGGGCCAATCCTCACGGTACTGTTAATACATGTTCATCTGATTCCTCACTTATTAACAATTAATAAAAGATCTTTTCGTACTATTTATTTTATTGACATTGGTCTTTTATCTGCTGTCAAGTTGTGTAAGTTTGCAATCATTTCCTCACACAACTTAGCAAAGCCGCTAAGTCCTCATCAATTCCCGTTCTCATGCAGTGGAAGGGTGTGGCTTTTCTTTTGTTTAAATAACATGAGCAAAGGAACAAAATATTGATAGTCAATGTTCATTTCCCTGGTGGTTAATTGAGCTTAAATTTATTATTCTTAAGAAACTAAACTCCTCAGATTTAAGCAATCATCATGTAATGATCATGAGATTGATTCTTTGTCATTAACATCGCCAAACTCCATGTGTTGTCTTAGACTTTGATGCTTACTGCTTAGTCATGAATGTGACTTGCATGCATTTGATTTCTGCCAGTAAAAGAAATACTTAGAAGTAAGCCTTTTTGCATCTTTTTGGTTTTTAATCCTAATTTATTGTCCTGCAAGCTGTAAATCTGGTGAAGTGACCGATCAACATTCGTGACTTCCTAACTTTTCTACTTATTTGTATATGATTTTCTGAGCTGAGAAAGAATAAAATCTTAAACTGTTTTAAGTTCATGAGTTTTCAATCATACAACCTTTACCGTTTTCTGAATATGGCATAATCAGCATCATTTGTTCAACATATTTCAGGGTGTTGGGCATGCAAGAAACCTTTCTTCCTTGGGTATGGAAGGATTAACAATCCAACAGAGAAGAGGTGCAAAAGCGGCCGCATTTTCGTGGTACGTTGTCAAATAATTTTCCTTCTGTTTTTGTGTAACACGATACCATAAAAATTATTTGGCTGTCTTCATATGCACGTGCAGTGAAATTCGCGTACAGAAGAACATATCCTGTCCCGTCTCTCCCATTGGAAGCCCTCTTTTAAAGTCAAGGTCTCCACAAAATATGAATGGAAGGATGTCCCCTTCTCCCATATCAAGCCCTAGAACTACATCGGGTGCTTCCACACCTTTGACAGGTGGGAATGGAGCTATCCCATTTAATCATCAAAAGCATTCGTCGTACCTTAACGATGGCTTCACAACTCCATCTACAAGGTCACCTAATGATCCCAGCGGGTCCCAGTATCACGATCCGGAGCTCGATCTTTTCCTTGGGGTGATGCAAGGCTCACCCCTTCCTCAATTTGGGAAGTTGGGACATGGAAATGTGTGGGACTCATATGATAGGCAGTCGTTTGCTGATAATGCCCCTCGTCAGGTTGTGAGAGAACACGGGAGGCTAAACCCATCCCTGGATCTTAGACCTGGCTCTCCAAAACGCGGTATTTAAAATTGCAAATTTGTTTCATAGCGCCTGAAGACGATCCTAATATAATTTTTTGAAAATTGGAGGATGCGATTAAAGGAAAATTGTCACCTGCATCGAGTTCATTTTGGTGAGTTGCTTACTTCCCGCCTTTCTCTCTCACTAAAGCTTTGTAGTACCAGAATTTACCGATACTTTTTAACTACGTGATCTTGATTGTAGTTCTCTCTCTCTTCTTTTTTTTTTTTTTTTTTTTTTTGTGTAACAGTAGTCTTATACTCGATGATTAACTGCGGAATATGCATCTTTATAATCTTGTGCTGCGAAAGGAACGCACCAGTTAATGTTGGCGAGTGAACTGTATATTGTAATCTTCACATGTTCATGAAGGGCTGGACAATCAAAGGTTTGTAAGTCTATACTCCTCTTTTCTCTGTTCTATCGGTTAGACGGAGGCTGTTGTATAGTAGATGTGGGATCTCAATTGAAGAGTCCACATTTTGCACAGGAGAGACAATTTGAGCCTTTCAATTGCTGTTTTGTTATATAATATTTTATCGTCTCATGCTGCAAAACTGCACTTGTCCTATGCCTTCTGTACACTAGAACTTACTAACTTAATGGCTCCTATTGTATCAATGAACACGCTTGCAGAAAATTATGGAAAGGCCCTGATATTCTTTAATTATATATTAAATGTCTTTCATTTTATTTTTTTTTTCTGTCTTTAGTTGGCATTGGTACAATGTTTAGTGGTTTTTAGGATGAGTGTATCATTATTATTTGCATTATGGTTCTGATATTCTGAGTTCAACTATTATGTTATCACCAGGCATGTGGTGCTATGAAGTTTGTTTTGCCATTAAATATATTCCTTTAATTATTTTGACTCTTTGATTATATTATTTTATCAATTATTTACTAAACTTTAGAAAATTACTATTATTTTAACCGTATATTTTTTTCATTGTCAAAAATTTGGTAGTATTAATGATTTAATAGTATTAATAATATAGTGGTCTAATTTTTTATATTCTTCTCCTGTTATTGTTGCTAGCTATGAACAATTCGAAATATATACAAGTGTTTTCTTGGACTTAAATCATCCCTATTATGTATTTGTGATCTTAAGTTATAATTTTTTTTTTTTTTTTTTTCCTCCTATTCTCGCTGATTAAGTGCTTCTAAGAAATGAACTTGAATTTAATGTTTGGATAATTACTTTTTGGATTTTCTCTTTTGACCTGCTCTTCCGCCCTTTTTGTTTTATTATAATTTTCATTTTTTTTGGCTTTTGATTTAATTTCGGTCACAAAATTCACGTCCGAGGCAAAAAAAAAAAAAAAAAAAAAAAAAAAAAAATGAAACTAATTTTTTTTAAAAAAAATCCAAAGACTTTTAAGGGTGTATATATTATAGTAATTATGGCTGTGTTTTAACATATATTTATATTTATTATAAGTTCGTTAAACGGGAACCGGCTCAAAAGAATTAGTTGCTAAACCGTACTAGTGAAAATTAATATAAGCATATTTCTATTAATAATCCATAAAATAAATATCTAGAAATTTGAATTTATTGGACTCTACTGGTAACGAGTACGCTAAACTATCACTACCAAACAAAAAATAATAATAATAAACGATTGGAAATACTTAAAAAAAATTCAATTAATTCAGCGTAAATATTCCAACTCAGCATCAATAATATTAATTAAGGGAATTTTTCAAGGTTGTATCTTAATGCTAAGCACTTTTTTCATATTTGAAGAATCAGATGTCTTATTGTCATGTTCTGTGATATTATTTGAAATTTTTGGACAAATTTCCTGGTTTAATCAACCCATCAAGAGCTGCCCGTTTTGTATTTTGTAAAACTACTGTTTGACGAGAACCATTTAATCTTTTTTTTAAAGATTTTGTTCGAATGTCGGAATTTTTTACTCGGCATAAAAAATTTAAAATTCTAACTAATTTTTTTGCTTTTCGAAAGGTCGGCGTATATATATGATTTGGTAAAGATGACGTATTTCACTTATACGAGCTGAGATTTATCTTATTCGAAAATATAACTCGAAGAACTAATATATTATCCAATTTTTAATAATCAAATATACAAGTTTCTTAGGTAAATTACAAAGTTATACTAAACAAGATATTCATTTATCTAAACATAGCCTAAGATTTTTTTATTATTAATTTAAAGTTCATGTAGTTTTCTTCTTCAGCAAAGATAGAAAAAATCTGGGCCCAAAAGCCCATTTAAGTTTCCTCACAGTAACAACTTGTGCCTTTTTTTTTTTACATATATGTTTTCTTTCTCTAAAGAGTTGAAGTGCCAAAATAGTTGTTCTAAGGAGCCTCAGGAATTCAAGTGCCAAAATAGCAGTTTTTTTTTTTTTTTTTTTCTTCTCGAGTTTGAATGTAACCCCTCTACATTAGTTTTATTTAAGTAGAGTTGTTCAGGACTATTATTGTTAAGATTACTTATCAAATCTTATACTGAAGAATCACTTTTTGAAACTCAGAAGCTTATTTTAATAGTTCTATCTATAGCAGCAGATATTCTTTGAGTTTGGTTGATGGATTTGTATGCTGCATAGTTATGTTAGTAGACAAAGTTGGCTCAAAAAGTTATAAAGCTGCTGAACCATATCAGGTGTTGGTGTTGGATCCATGTGGGCATTTTTCTCTTTAATTTCCCAAGTTGGTTTCCAGTGTGAGCCATTGGTGAAAGAGGCAGCAGTGTGTGGTACCCAAGGGTGAGAAAAGTTAGGCAAAACTGAAAACCCAGCAACCCATGTGCTGTGGTACAATCAAAACCCTATGCCTCTGCAGGACTGCACCCTTGTAATCATCATTAATGTCCTTCACTAATCAACCACAACCTTCCTTGCAAGGCCTTTTTTTTTTTATAAATTATTTTATATAATATTATAATTTTAAAAAATATTTTTTTATAAATTAGAATTATAAAAATAAGTCATTCTTTAAATTATTCACCACTTTTACTTTTTTAAAAAAAAAATTATAATTTTTTAAATACGAGTAAAATTTTTTAAAATATTTCATTTTTTTGGTCCGTATCCGACGAGTAAACGAAATTCGACACTAACTCTGATTTCGAAAGGCCAACATCCAACCACACACACCATTTCTCTCCCCCCACATTCTCTCAAAAAATCAAAATTTCAATAAAAAAAAACACATCGAAATGGAGCAAATCAATCCGAATTTTTCAACACAAATTAGATTTTTTCTGCTGAGCTGAAGCATTCAAAGATGGAGTAAAATTAGGGTCGAGAACACCAACAGAATTAGAGAGAGAAAAAAAAAACAAATCGCATTTTATGTAGAAAAAGAAGAAGAAAAAGAACAAAAAAATAATATAAAAATTAGTATAAGCGGTGAATTATTTTTCGTTTTAAATACTTTATAGTATTACCAAAATTTTATATAAAGGATAAACTATTCGCCGTCTTTACGTGTTATATCTAAAAAAATTATTTTTACAAATAAAATTTTAATAAATTTAATTTTAGAATAAAAATATTCAGGAGACTTAGGCTGTGTTTGGTTCGGATATAAACGAAAATTGATTATTCTGCGAATATGTATAAATTCAGGTACAAGTAAGAATTATAGTAATTTTATGTTTGGTTGAGTATAAAGATTATACCGGAATAAGAAAAATTATATTTGGTAAGTTAAAGAGCAATAAGAATAACAGAAGAAATTAAAATTTATAAATTAAAATAAAAAAATTTAAAATTTTATAAATTTAAATATCTTATAATTTAAAAAATTTTAATTAAAAAAATAATAATAATAAGCAACAGCTGTGGGATGGAACAGCTGTTCTACCCTTATGCCGGAATAACGTGGTATGAAATAATAATAATAAGCAACAGTAATTTTATGTTTGGTTGAGTATAAAGATTGTACCGGGATAAGAAAAATTATATTTGGTAAGTTAAAGAGCAATAAGAATAACAGAAGGAATTAAAATTTATAAAATAAAATAAAATAAATTAAAATTTTATAAATTTAAATATCTTATAATTTTAAAAAATTTAATTAATAATAATAATAATAATAAGCAACAGCTGTGTGGGATGAAACAACTGCCTTATGCCGGAATAACGTGGTATGAGATAGATGTTTTCTCCACACTTAAATACTGTTTGGATATAAAAGGAGGATAACCCCTTATCCCCTTATACTGGCTGCCAAACGAGGCTTTAGTGTGCAAAAAGAACAGCTTATCTATTTGAGTAGGCATGCTTACCATTAAGTTCCGAATATAAATATTTTTTACATTATTGCACATATTTATTAGTGTTCTCTAGTTCAAGAAGTAACTGTAGCTAGATAATAATAATAATAATAATAATAATAAGTAATTTCTACTTTCTAGGCACTAAATTTGGCACACTTTTTTCCCTTTATAAAAGATAACCTTAATACTTGTCTTTGTTTGGACTTTGTTTGGGTTGCTTGCATTAATTAATCAGATATAATGGGTTGAGACAAGAACCCAAAACCAGGAAAAGAAATAAATAAAAAAAAAAAAGAAAAAAAAAAAAGGGGGGATTTTTTAAAACTAACCCTGGGAAATTTTGTATTTTGCAAAATGACCCTGGCAAAAAAAAATTTGCAAAACTAACCCTACTTTTGCCACCTCAGCGCCACGTAGGAGAGAGGAACTGAAGACGCTGAAGCGTTCAGCGCCTTCACAAAAATCCTGTGAAGGCGCTGAATGGATCAGCGTCTTTAACATTTAAGTTAAAGACGCTGAATGGTTAAGCGCCTTTAACATTATCTTGAAGGCGCTGAACCAATCAGCGCCTTTAACATTATCTTGAAGGCGCTGAACCAATCAGCGCCTTTAACATTATCTTAAAGACTTTAATATTATCTTAAAGGCGCTGAACCAATCAGCGCCTTTAGTGTTTTATACTAAAGACGCTGATCCACTCAGCGCCTTTACATAGAAACCACTTTGTAGCGTGGCCAAGTCCTCAACTTCACAGTTTTTTGTGAAGGCGCTGATCCATTCAGCGCCTTCACAGGATTTTTGTGAAGGCGCTGAACGCTTCAGCGTCTTCAGTTCCTCTCTCCTACGTGGCGCTGAGGTGGCAAAAGTAGGGTTAGTTTTGCAAATTTTTTTTTGCCAGGGTCATTTTGCAAAATACAAAATTTTTCAGGGTTAGTTTTAAAAAATCCCCAAAAAAAAGGCATCCTCATGAAGCACCAGCAAAAATAAAATCTAGTACATGATTACTTAATTTACACACACAGCAAACAACAAGAGCCCTGGACAGAACAGAAGAACAAAGGAAGAGTATTAAATGGAGCAACAATAATAGACTAAGGAGGAGGTTCACTACAATACAGATGAGGAATGGAAAGCAAGCCACAAAGTTTCTTCTGCTGAAGGGAATCTCATAAAGAGACATCTTAATCTCAAGCCCTGCTCTTAAATGGGATGGCTCTGATCACTACCTGGTGGTAGATGGCAGCTAATGCTGCTCCAATGAAGGGCCCCACCCAGAAGATCCACTGCAGAATGATAAGACCAAAAAAAGAAAGGGCATCATTAAAGTTTTTTTTTTTCTTTTTTTTTTTTTTTTTAAAAAAAAAGGGGGAGAAAAGAAAAACCATTACATGGTCATCCCAAGCATGGGCCCTATTGAAGATGATGGCAGCTCCAAGGCTCCTAGCTGGGTTAATGCCAGTACCAGTGATGGGGATGGTGGCCAGGTGGACAAGGAAGACAGCAAAGCCAATGGGCAGGGGTGCAAGGAGCTGTACCCAAAACCCCACCCCCACAACAATAATTGCCAATATTCATGGATAAATGACAAGAAAATTTACAAATCAGTAAAAAATAGGACACATGAAATTTTAGCCTCAGATGTTGAAAGGTTTTATGCTTTGCTTTAAGTAACAATCATTGGTTGCAAGTTCATAACAAGTAGAAGTTTCTGCTCACATGATATGTTGATGCAGTAAAGCAGGCAAAGTTCACAAACAAGAAGTATGCTTCTTCTTAGAAAACCAGAAAATTTGAGTTTTTTTTTTTTTTTTTTTTTTTTTTTTTTTTTTTCTTCAAAAGAAGCATGCCAATTTAGAGAGGAACTATCAACAAAACTAAATTTCAAAATTGAAAATTTCTAGAAATTCTGGCCACTAAGAATTATCTCTCATTTGCACAAGACTTACAGCAAATAGATGAATTAGATTGAACTTTTTTTATTAAGCAAGCACATGGAATCATCAAAAGAAGAGAGCATGAAAGCAAGCAAAATGAAAAGGAACAAGATCTCAAAGAAAAAAAAAAAAAAAAAAAAAAAAAAAAAAGGAAATTCTACTTACAGGAACATGAGAGTCTCTGGCATTCCTCTTGGCATCAGTGGCAGAGAAGACAGTGTAGACCAGAATAAAGGTGCCAATGATCTCAGCACCAAGGCCATCACCCTTGGTGTAACCAGGGGCCACAACATTGGCCCCACCTCCATTGCCCATGTAGAGCCCCTTTTGGAACCCCTTCACCACACCAGCTCCACAAATGGCTCCCAAACACTGCATCACCATGTAGAAGATGGCCCTGGTCAAGGACAGCTTCCTTGCCAGCAGCAGCCCAAAGGTCACAGCTGGGTTGATGTGCCCACCTGCAACACCCCCAAAAAATAGAAAAATAATAATAAGAATATTTTTAAGACATATTTCTGAAATTCAGATGAAATATATATATATATATATATATATATATATATATATATATATATATATATATATAATCCTGTTTTTCTTGCTTCAATGAACAGAGGAAAGAAAAAGAGTGAGAGATAAAAAAAAAAAAAAAAAAAAAAAAAAATTGGTGTTTTCATAATAATGATGATTTAAAGAGTTATTTTCTCTCCTTTCCTATCCTCCTAAAAACTCAAACCAATTCTTTCTCTTCCTATTTTTTTTCCCTTCTCCTCTCCAAAATTAAAGGGAGGGAGAAGAAGCAAAAAAAAAAAAAAAAAAAAAAAAAAAAAAAAAAAAAAAAAAGAAAGGTGTCTAACCGGAGATCCCAGCAGTGCAGTAGACAAGGGCAAAGATCATGCCCCCAAAGGCCCAGGCAATCCCCTGGATACCCACAGTGGAGCATTTGCTAGGGGATTTGGAGACACCCATGACAGTGAGGATGGTGATGTAGAGGAAGAGGAAAGTGGCCATGAACTCGGCTATCCCTGCCCTGTAGAATGACCATGACTTGAGCTCCCCTGGCTCAAACAGAGGAGCTGGGGGTGGCTCCTTGTAGTCCTTGCTATCTTGGCTCTGTGCAGCAGTCCCTATGGGCTGCCTCTCTGAGAACTTGTTGGCCCCCAAGCTCACATCCTCCTCCTTCCCCTCCATTTCCTCTCTCTCTCTCTCTCTCTCTAGTTGCCAAAGTGAGGAAGAAGAAGAGAGAAGAAGCTAGCACAGGAAGGAAAAGCCCTGTAATGGTGGGGTTTTATAGAGAGAGAGGTTGTGGCTCAGAGTAATTAATTAATTAATGTTTAAACTTGTTGTATGTGAATGGATTATGTTACCAGAGGGTGGTGAAGTGAAATATATTTTTACTTGTTCTAAGTTTCTAATAACTGATTATTTATACTTGAAAATTCTTTTATTGGTGATCACAAACAACAAAACCAAAGTAAGATATTCAGTAATAATTTATTTAATATTAATTTTTTTAATGATTTAAATTAAGAGTTTTGATTTTTTTTTTATATATTCGTAATTTAATGAAATAATATATTTTATCAGTAAATAATTCATTATATTTTTTAAAAATAATTTTAAATTTAAATATAATTATTTTTTTTATCTCTCAAATATATAAATATTAATTAAATTATGTCATATTTATGCATTAATTACTTGAAAATGTGAAAAATAAATAGTCAATATGGCTGCGTTTGGTTCGGGTATAAGCGAAAGCTGGTTATTCCTGTGATAGATATAAGTTCAGGTACAAGCAGAAATTAAATTAATTTTGTGTTTGGTTGAATATAATAATTGTACCGGGATAAGAAAAATTGTGTTTGGTAAGTTAAAGAGGAATAAGAAAAATAGAGAGTACTAAAATTTTAATTTAAGATAAAAATTTTACTGATATGATTTTAAATATTTAATTTAAAATATTTATTAAAAAATTTATTAAAATTTATATTTTACTTATATTTAAAAAAAATTATTAAAAATATTTTGGTTTTTTAAAATTTATGATTTTTTTTAAAATTCAAAATTTTGTATATAAAAATAAGTATAAATTTAAATTTTAAAAATTTGGTGAATTATTTATTAAAAATTTAAAATTTTGTATAAATTGTAAAAATAATAAAATTTAAATTTTTATAAATTGATAAATTTATTAAAAATTAAAGTTAAAAATTTTAAAAGCTATGAAATTTAAAATTTAAAAATTTATAAATGTTAAAAATTTTAATTTTAATTATCTCAAAAAATTATAAAAGTAGAAGCAAAAATTTTAATTTTAAAATTAGTGTAAATTTAAAAAAATTATAAAAAAATTTGCATAAATTTAAAAAATTTAAAATTAATTAATTTTAAAAAAAATATAAAAAATATATTTTTAGATTTATTAAAAAGTAAGTTACAAATTTTAAAATTTATACAATTGAAAAAAAAATAAATTTTAAATTTTATAAATTTGAATATCTTATAATTTAAATTTTTTAATTTTTTAATTTTTTTTTAAAAGGAAACAGCAGGGAACAACTCCACCAGTGAAGTTGTTCCACCTGGGGGTGGGAACTGCTTATTCCCACCCCTAGCGGGTTATCCAAGCAGTTCCCACTCCCTTACAATCTTGTTTGTTATAACTAGGGGGATAAGTTCTTATCCCTCTTAGTTCCACTTTTCAAACGAGGCCTAAGAGGATAGCACGGGACGAACCATACCTATTTTTTTCTATAGTTTATTTATTTATTAGTAAAGATATTCGTGTAGAGAATAGATATTGTTGAATTAATAAAATTTAATAAAAATAATAAAAAATTGATAAGATAAAAATTTAATCATGAATAATATTTTTGTGTCGTTTTATTTTTTTGAATTCGTAACTTAGGTATTCTAAATTTTCTAAACTATTATTTTGATTATCCAATTATAATTAATAAAATATTTAATTAATTTAAAGATGACGCGATGTACCATAAAAAAAAAAAAAAAAAGATAACAAAATGTACTGTAGAAAATGAAAGGAAAAGATAAATATGAGAACCAAAAAAATATATATATCTCAAAAAAATTACGAGAGTGTAAAAAAATTTGGTAAATACTAAAATGTATATCTAAAATTGAGTGTATATTTTATACTCTATTTATTTTAGGATTGTGTGAATTTCATCCATCATTTCGAAGTGATGGATGGAAAAACACCTCATCCTTTGATAAATGGGACGTAAGATCTACATCTAATTTTGAGTGTAGAGATAGCATCTCTCAAAAAATTTATCATCTGATAAAAATATTAAAAATCTATATAATTTAATAAATAATATATAACATAAAAGAGAATAAAAGCTTGTGTTTTTTTTTTGTTATGCCACATTTTTTAATTTTTAATTTTTATTTTTATTTTTATTTTTAAATAGTTATGGGGATGTTTGTGGGGAAGAAGACTGAAGAGGTGGTCTAATTGTGGGGACAATGACAGGGAGGAGGTGGTCACAGATCGGTCTGTCTTATCTTTTTTATTAAATGTTGGCACCCTGCCCTTCTCTCTTTCAAGGATTCTATTTTGTTTTGCTCATCCATAAGTTCATCATTGGGCCACCCACCCTAATCTTGTTGATGAGCTCGAACACACACACACACAGACACAAAATGTGGTATAATGTATTATTATATTTGTTAGATGTGTTACAAGATTTTGTTATTATTTTTTATTTTTATATTTTTAATTCGTCAATAATTTTATAATGTAATAATTTTATAGGACGCATCAAATCTAATACTGAAAAATATTGTTAAATTTTTTTTTTTTTCGCTTTACCCTAGAGGCTATAAAACTGATAGATGGTTATGTTTTAGGCCCGAGCATTCAGGAGCCGCCTCGCCAGTTGAGCAGCGGATATCGGGAGTCGCCTCGCTAGTTGAGTAGCGGATATCAAGACGGTCTAGGTTGAGGTAGGTATTCCGATCCAGGCTTTGGCATAGAGAAATCTGAGTGGATACCATAGTCGATCGTACCTTTTGATTATCTTGCTAGTCCTTCGTCAGTTTTGATGCTATTTGGTATCAGAGCTAATAACTAGCCGAAAGTATGTGATGAGTTTCGACTGAGTTTGGATCTAGATGACAAGGCTAACGAGACAAATCTCACATCGCCCGGTGATCTTCGGGGGGAGTCTGTGACGCCTCCAATAGTCCCATATCGAATATGGATGGAATTGTGATTGGATTTATAAGAGATATAGACACTAATAATAATAACTGTGCTTAAGTATTTTGGGTTGTGATTTGGGCCCAACGAACTATTATTGTTAGTGGGCCGGATCATTAATTTTGCTAGTGTGCAAAACTTCGACAGCATTATGCTTTTTCTTGATCATATTGCAAAATTTCTTATTTTTTGCATGTCATTTTTTTCTAAAATAAATTTGTTTACATATTTTTTTATTTTTATTTTATTATTTATCTATTTCGCAATATATTATTATTTATTATTTGTAACAAAGTTCTAGATCTATACAATTTTATTTGCATTTTAGTTAAGTATTTTGAAAGCTGTTACTTGAGAAAGATGTACATTTGGATTACCAAATTGCATGCTTTAACTTATAAAATATTTAAAATATAAAATGAGATTGCAAGTTTCATAGAATTCAAACTTAAGACTTCAAATGTAATATTATATTAAATTAAGTAAAATAATTATTTATCTTAAAAATATTTTAATATAAAAAATAATATTTTTACTATTTATATTTAACAATATATACTGCTCTTAAACACAGAAAAAATTGAATTGGACCAAAATTCTCAAACAAAAATTTATAAGCATTTCATGTGATTGGTACTTTATGGCCTTTTTCCTTTTTCCACCCACCCTTGCAGCCTAAACAAAAAAAAAAGAAAAAAAGACATAAATAAGGATTTATAAAAGAATTTCATATTAATGTATAATTAAAAGACATAGTACTTTTGAAATAATTATTTTATTATGAAACTAGTAATTAAATTATTAAAACTAGACAAGCCACTTAAAAGAGAATTAAGGCTATATAATTAATTTGATTGGAAATTAAAACCCTTGAATAATATTTTTTTACAACAAAAATAATATATAAATTATTTGCTTTTAAAATTCACCGGAGCTTAATGATATTTTTCAAATAGACAGAAGTATCGATTATAAAAAAAAAATAAAAAGTCATATTATTTACTCGCTGTTTCAGGATACGCTTTGTTGAGAGGTGCTTAATTTATTATAGTGTTGATTTTTTCTTCATCTAAAAATTTATTTAGAGTTTTTAAATACTATTTTTTTTAAAAAAAATAAACTATAAAATAAAAATAATATATTATAATAAATTAGGGTTTCTCACGCTGCTAAATTAGTTCCGTTTGAGGGGGAGGAGAAGAAAGAGATGACGGGCGGGCCATGCCCCCCAGCACATGCTACGCCCCCAGCACAACGGCTAGTGTTTGTTGTCCCTGCCCGGCTCCACGAGCGCTGTTTTTTTTCGATCCTCGTGCCCAAAATTATTTTATTATAATTTTGTGTATGTGTGTGTGTGTTAGCAATATATATATTATATATATATATATATATATATATATATATATATATATATATATATATATGCACTAATTCGAATTTAAAATTATTATAAATTTCGTTCTTCATATACTTAGACTTTTTTAGTTACTCCTCTGTGGAGCCATATAGTAATGATCTTATCGTGCTCTTGAATCAGAAAATTTTATTAATCGTACCGAATATAATTGGTTAAAAGGATATAGTTGATATCTAAAATATCAGATTTATTTATTTAATTATTTATTTATTTCCTTCGTTTATATTTTAGAAATAAATTTAATTAGAAATACGGAGAATTAGATTTTTAACTTGAAATATTGAGTGCCAAACCTTTGTCAACTGTATTAGATAGAGTTGATAAGTTTAAAATCTGATAACTTTATATTTCTAATTAAAATTTTGTATAAAAAATAATAATAAAATAAACAGAAGCAGATATTTTTGATACATTAATTAATAGAACAAAATTGTTTACTAATTATCATTTTTCATATCATTATGGTGCGCATAATAATTAATTTGAAGACATGTGGAATTGAAAGGGCTCATTATTGAGCCTTCACGAGCCAACGAGTACCATGTGAGACACAACTCTGCAACTTTGCGGGTCCCTTTCCCCCCCAAACCAAACAGCCACCTCAGCAACCAAAAATGTTAGAATATGGAAAAAAGAAAAAAAAAAGAAAAAAACTGATGTAATCTTCCTTCTAATAATGGGATTAAAAGGTCGTTTAATTATATAAAGTCAAACTAAACTTGTACTCTTGCACGAATAGAAAAACTGTTCCAATCTTTAAGCTTAATTATAAAATTTCGAGCCTCTTAAAATAACCATCTCTCTCATCTCATGCACTATGTTGGCCATCCTCACCTCCTCTATAGAGCGCCAGATGAGCCGAGCTCGAGTTAGGACCACGTGGAACGAAATCGAGTGAGCCAATTTTGATTTTGATTTCGATTTCTTTGCCGATTCAGTATGCATGGCATTTTTGTAACATAGATAAATTCTGCAGCATAGAGTGAGCAGTGCTACATTTGCAAGCAAAATTGTTGGCGTTATACAAATCATGTAACTCATCTAGCATACACAGCAGGGATAGGCCCATGCCATGCCCATTCATTACCTGGTAGTAGAGGACTGGAGATTAACCAAACTGGAATGTGGCCTAACATCAACAAGTTTGGTCTCGCCACTCAATTTTAAAGTCACGTTGGTCTTGCTAAACTCCGCAATTTAGCAATCTCTCTAAATAAAGACTCTCACGAAATCCGCCAACTGACGAGTTCTGCGATGATCAAACTAATCGAAAACAAACACGCCCGTTAACTCACTGCTGCAGCTGTCAGATTTCTTATCAAAAAGTTTCCAGCAGCTACCAAAATTTCTTTATGATGTTTGTGCTTTAAATTTGGGGTTGATAATATCGAGCTGATTTCAAGGAAATAACAAGAGAGAACTACTGTTATTTTTAGAGGAATCATAGCGAGGTTCATTCTCAAGCTATACGACCGGATTTGCATTCGCGGTTCGCTTTCGCTGTCGGTTCTATCAGATGCGCAATAAACCAATTTGCAACAGATCATAGAAAAGCAAGCTAAAAATCATATATTCGGCTCAGTAAATCAATTTGTACGTGGTGACTCTCCATGTACCAGATAGAAAAGTGAAAAATAAAGGCTAAATTAAAGCACAAGAAAAAAAAAAACTATGTACTTTACAATATGTCTCAATTAGTCTCTGTGATTATTTTTGTTTTAATCTTACTTCTTCATTCTCCTACTGTTAATTTTTTCATTAAATTTTCACGCAAATGAAGCGTAAAATGGTGGAAAATTTTGATTTATCACCTTAATTGTACATGAGTTGGGTGAGGGCAACTCAACATTCACTATTTCATGAGGGAGAGTTGTTATAATGTTGACTAATTTCAATTTTGGTGAATACTTGGATTTAATAAGTGATTATGGGTTCTTCTTCAGTATTGTGAGTTTAATGATTGTGTTAATTAGTCTTTGAGTTGACTGGTCAATTGCAAGATCACTGAATTAAGTCATCTATGATGTATGAGCAGGGCAATTTATGTTGATTAAATAACTGGGATTTTGATCATTAAGTAGATGAACTAATATATCTTTTGAATTGAAATTAGGATTTACTATTTTTTTTTAGCATTTATAAGAATTTGATAGTGACCAACTAAGATTGACAGTTGATTGAGACTAACTAAAATTGAGAATGAAGTTTGGTAAATCAATCATAATAATTTATGGCAAGTGTAGTATCCAGCTACATGATATCTCCTAACAATATATAATAAAAAAATTAAATCTATATAAATTTAGAAGCTGATGGAGAAGGGTTATTTACAAAAGTAACCACCCTAATCTTCTATATTACAAAAATAATCTCCTAAATAATTTATTTATAAAAATAGGCCTCCGAAAGTCAGGGACCCAAAAGCGGTGAACCATTTACCGCTTTCTTGAAAAGCGGTAAATGGTTCACCGCTTTCTGAAAATTTGCCGTAAAAGCGGCAAACAATTTGCCTCTTTTAAAAGAGGCAAATGGTTTGCCGCTTTTAAAAGCGGCAAACAATTTGCCTCTTTTCTTTTTTTTCTTTTTTAAAAAAAAAAAAAAAAAAATCTTATTTTATATTATAATTTTAAAAATAATACTGTATAAGTAAAATTATAAAAATAGGCGTAGTTAGGTTTAAACTATTCATTAGCAGCATGATTTTTTTAAAAAAATTATTTATTTTTAAAATTTAATTTATTTTTAATAAAAAATTTATTTTTGATTTAAATAATTATTAGTTGTATGATTTTATTTTTAAATTAATTTGTTTTTAAAATTTGATTTGTTTTTTGTGTAAACAAAATAAAAATCTGAAAATATTCATTTAAAAGAAAAAAATATTTTAAAATTAAATTCAAATTTGATTGTTTAATTTATTTTCTAAATTTAATTTGTTTCAATTTATTATTAATTCAAATTTGATTCTTAATTTAAATAGTTATTAATTACATGAATTTATTTTTAAATTTTGATTTATTTCGATTCAATTTGAGATAATCAGAAAATATAAAAAAAAATATGAAATAATATATTACTATTTAATAAACAAAAGATAAAATTATCCGTTAGAAAAAAAAAATAATTAATTTTGCTACGTAATTATTATTAGTGATATATTCTTTTATTTTTTAAAAAATTTATATTCTTAATTTATATCTGAATAATTTACCTCTTAAAAGCGGTGTATCGTTTACCGCTTTTAAAAGCGTTAATTGATTTACCGCTTTTAAAAGCGGTGAATGATTTACCGCTTTTAAAAGCGGTGAACCATTTGCCGCTTTTATAGAACTTCAAATTTTCTGGAAACTTATGAATGCGGTGAATGATTTACCGTATTTAAAAGCGGTAAACCATTCTCCGCTTAAGACTATTTTTGTAAAAAAAAATTTCACAAGCCTATTTTTATAATTATAAAAAATTTTAAGATTATTTTAAAAAAAAAATCGATGGAGAATATCCTACCAATTTTTGCCCTTTTTTTTTTATTTATTTATAAGATGCTTGGATCTTACGCATAAGATTTGATCTATTTTTACATTAAAATATTTGATGCAGATCCTTAATTTCCAGCATAAAATTATTACATTCAAGATTTTAAATCTAAATAATATATGCCCCGATAAAATGGTGTCATACCGAAAACTATAATCAAAAAATTATTATTGTATTTTCATTCCAAGTCTCAGCCAAACTATAACCTCAAATCTTTAAAGTCGTTCAAAACTGACGAACGGACAGATTAAATGGTCGGATATTGAAAATCCTTGGTCCACACCAAATTTTTATCTTATTTTCATATCGCTCCTCTAGATTTTGAAGTTGTTTAATCTTCAATAATCCCACATCGGATGTGGTTTATATGAGACATGGACACTAGCAATAATAACTGAGTTTAAATATTTTTGGCTGTGATTTGGGCCCAACGAGTTATTATTGCTAGTAGGCTAGTGTGCGGCGAGTCACGGCTGAGCCTGGGTCTAAATGACAGGGCTAGCGAGACGAGTTTCATATCGTCTGGTGATCTTGGACTGCTGTGTGTGTGTTTGAGCCGACGAATACGTCGTCAGACCTAAACGGGGGAGTCTGTGACGCCCCCAATAATCCCACATCGGATGTGGTTTATATAAAATATGAACACTAGTAATAATAACTGGACTTAAATATTTTGAACTGTTGTTTGGACCTAATGAATTATTATTGCTAATGGATTGGATCGTTACATAAACAAATAAAATAATCTCACTGTACATATAATATAATTTTCATCTATTCAAAAAAAAAACTCGAGGAGGGCATAAATAAATGGGTATATATAAATATACACCATTTTAGGAGTGTATATCTTACACCCAATTCCATCCTGGGGTGAGATAAATTATAATCACTCGATATGACGAGTAGAATATTACCCATCTTAAAATGGAATAAAATATAGAATGTACAATCTTAAAGGAATGTACGCCTAGGGGTGCGTTTGGTAACGGGGATAAGGGGGGATAACCCCCTTATCCCCGTTATTATACCCAAACGCAAAATAGAGGGGCGGGAATAATTAAACCCACCCCTAGCGGGTTATACCAGGATAACCCGCTAAGGGGTGGGTTTAGCAATTCCCACCCTCAGGCGGAATAGCGGAATAACGGAATAGGAATTAAATATTAATTAAATATATTAAATATTAATATTTAGTATTAAATATTAATATTTAATATTAAATATTAAATATTAATATTAGAAATTAATATTTAATTGTAAATATTATTTGAATTTTTTAATATTTATGTAAATTAAATATAAGGTTGATTAATACCATAAATTTATTTAATTTTAAATTATATCATAAAGGGTAAAATAGTAAATAAAAATATTTATCCTCTCAATTCTTCTTATTCCTTTATACCCAACCAAACATAATTTTCTCTTATTCCTCTTATTTTTCTTATTTCTATATAATTACCAAACATAATTTTCTTTAAACTCGGTATAACTCTTAAACCTAACCAAACAGAAATTTACCCTAATTCCTGCTAATACCATAACTTATACCTATCTCCGGTATAACTAAATTTTTTTATCCCCGAAATAAACGCAGCCCTAGTATCCCTCGTTATCTGTTCTATTGCACTGGGCAAAATTTTTATAGCCTGTCCTTCATTTTTCCTTTATCTTTCTTATTGTACGCCTTAATTTGTTAGATAAAGAAAAAGAGAAAAGAGAGGGTAAGATAAACGCGTCGTCACCGCGGTGCTTATCCGGAGTATTTTCAAATAATATTGTTAAGAGTTTAGATATTATGATACTGTTTGATTGAAAAATCACATCAATCTTGTTATCCAACAAACATTATGAATCGAAACAATAATTTATATTTCTCTACAACAAGTTGTTATAAGACTAAAATTACTATTTTTATATTTTTTCTGAAACAAACTTATTTATACTAAAAAAATAAGCTTAATTAAAATAAATATAATTTTAATTAATCTAATATTTAGAATAATTTAATTATTTTATTAATTAATTATCTAACTATTAGATAATTAATTTATTAACATTAATAATATATTTATTATTGTTAATTATTTTATCAATTAATATTTAAAATTATATAAAAATAATTAGTTAAGAAAGTTAAATTATTATTTTTATGTCAATTAATTAAATAAAATATTATTTTGTTAAAATTATAGTTACTTTTATTCTTATACTTTCCATCTATCTAACTATTAAAACACTATTATCTTATTTTAAAAATAACTTAATTTTTATTTAAATATAAAATTAAAAATTTTTATTTATTTATAAATTTATATATATTTTTAAAATAAACCGTTTTAATTTATTTTTTTAACCAAACTCGGGCTATGTTCATAAATTTTTTGACCCGGCTGGTCATGCGGCGCCCATCCAAAGTGTCCCGAATAGTATTGTTTGTACACTAATTTAATCCTGTCAAATATTTGGACCCGGAAAGCGGCTAACCCGTTCCGTCTCCTCCTCTCTCTCTCTCTCTCTCTCCCCCCGTCCTCTCGAGTTCCCACCACGCCCCCTCCCGCCCCCAAATCAAGAAGCGAGAGAAAAGAAAATCCCGAACGGCGCAAACCCTCCCCTCTCCTCCCTCTACCATTCAAAACCCTAGAAATCTCCTCCCCCCGCCTCCCAATTCCCCTCCTTGAACCCTCTCCCCCTTGCTTACTCCTATCCGGTTCCTCACGTTGTCCTCTTCGTTCTCTCTGTCTCTCTCTCTCTCTCCCGCTCCTCTCGCCGGTGGCCGCCGTGAACCCTAGCCCATTCGCGGCGTTTGAGCTCTCAGGTATCGTCTGGTTTCTTCTATAATTGTGCTATCTTCGAGTTTGATGCGAATGGCGCTCGGAACGACGCCGTTTTGGGGGGTTTCGTGGCGTTTCTTGGGGTTATTTTTGTGGGTTTCGGCTCTTTTTCTTGGTCGGGAGCTCAGGGTTTGGAATTCGTTTAGTTTGTGAGGGGTTTTGGGGCAAGTGGGGTTGATCTCGCGATGTAGGGAATTCGCGGAAGGTTTCTTGATTATTTTCTGAAGGTGGGTTCTTTGCTTGAATCGTTGATAATGCTATGCCTTTTTCATTCTATGTAGTTTAGGTCCTATTTTGCTCTTGTTCTTGGATTCGGCTCTCTTCTCGGATGGGGGGTTGTATGCTGTGAATTTGAATCCCAAGGGTTTTTGGCGGCTGTTGTGAAATCTTGGAATTAATGGGGTTTGCCCCTTCGCCTTGAGCTTTTAAAAAGTGTACGAATATTCGCACTTCCATTTTCTCGCAGTGCCACTTCCTTGTTTTATGTTTTGGTCTGATTTTATATGCAATGGCTGTACTGGGTTTCGCCAATAGGGATGAAGTATATCTACCTCAATTTTCTTTGTTGCTTTGTCAAACTGGAACATAGTTTACTTGAAAGAAAGCTGGATTTTGATAGGTTGGTTTGTCAATACAATTTCTGCTATCATTCTTTTCCATTGCATATAATATACTTTCGGCTAATCTAAAGCAGACATTATGACCCTGTGACAGATTTTTGTTCGTCGTCTGAGTTGAAAGCTCTGTTCTTGGCGGACATTCTTTTAATTTGTCAGTGTAGCTCTTCACTTGTTTTTCCCTCCTTGGGTGCATAAATCTCGCAGAAAATGTCAGAGAGCGAGATGGCGATAATTAAGCCAGAGGTAAGCGCTTCTGCTTTTCTTGATTGAAACTTCTTGTGTCTTGTAGTGATTGCCGTTTGCCTCTTCAGCAACTGATCACAGGTTGACTACTGGCAGATTACGTCATGCCATGTATATGTTATACGTTATCTGTCCATTTTTATGCATATTAATCTTTTCATCTGAAAACTGTAAAATCTTGTAGTTGTTCAGAATCTCTTCAGTGCTATTTTGGTATGCTATTTCCAATTTCTGTAGTATGCAATAGCAGATGACAAATATAAGTTTGAGTACATTATTCTGCTATATTCTAGCAGGCTATGAAGTCTTATATCTGGCTTCAATGTGCCGACGGTTCAATTCAGCAAGTCGAAGAGGAGGTTGCAATGTTCTGCCCCGTGATATGCCGAGAGGTACTTCAGAAAGGCATGGGATCTTCAAAAAACTATGCCATTTCTCTTCCACAACGAGTCAACCCCGCAATCTTAAGCTTGATTCTTGATTATTGCCGGTTCCATCAAGTTCCAGGCCGCTCAAATAAGGTCTTCATCTACTACTTGAGTAAAACATTCATCTCTTTTACCCTGTGTGATGTATTGATTATTTTTCTAAAGATATACAAATGAGCAAGTTAGAGAGCTGATGAAATTAATTCTTAACAATCGATTGATTTAAGTTCCACTTGTTTATTGTGATGCCTATAACTTGCATTTGGTAGGTCGTCCATTATAGTGGAAGAAACCAAGGATTTAAGTATTCATCGGCACGGGCCGTATCCACCGTGCCGTATCATGCTAACAAGATACCGACACGATACAGTCCCCGTGCCGATGGCACAACTCAAAGCCTTTTTTTTGAAAAAATTATTAAATAATTTTCTTAATAAAGTTCAAAATATTTGATAAAGATACATAATAAACAATTAAAAAAATTTGTTACTAAAGCAAATAAATATTTCATGCCATTATGTGTCGGCACGCATGTATTTTTTGTGACCGGCACTCATCGGCCTGGCCCGGCCCGGCCCGGTATGCACTGTGCCGTACCGTGCCGGCAAGTTTTCGGCACGACCCCGTGCCACGACACTTAAATTCTTGGAAGAAACATAAGAGATAATTTAGGCTTCATATGCTTCTATTGTTATTTTGGTTAGCACGTTGCTTCTTCTTTTTGTAGGAGCGGAAATCTTTTGATGAGAAATTCATCAGGATAGACACCAAAAGATTATGTGAATTGACATCTGCAGCAGACAGTCTTCAGTTGAAGCCATTGGTTGATCTGACTAGTAGGGCACTTGCTCGCATGATAGAAGGAAAAACTCCTGAGGAAATCCGTGAGACTTTCCATTTGCCGGATGACCTCACCGAGGTACTTTTCAAACTTTTTGTGCTTCACAACTCTTGAAACTGTCGTAATTATCTCATTTGCTTTCTTCTTTATACATAGGAAGAGAAGTTGGAGCCTTTAAAAAATGCAAATGATGATCCACGGATCCGTTTATTGAATAGATTATATGCTAAGAAAAGAAAAGAGCTGAAAGAACGACGAAAATTAAAGGTAGGTACACATTATTGTAATTGTTCTGATTTCGTCAGTTCCTGCTCTAAATATGGAATACATCCTCGAAAGCTAAGAGCCGTCTCATTTATCGCTCCCTCCCTCGTAAAAAGAGAAGGAAAGAAAATTTTAGGAAAACATACAGGGCCCCACCCACCAATAGTGTGAGGTGCTTAGGATTAAGTGCAGCTGAGTGTAAATGAGTTTCTAAAGTATGATGACCTCTCTCAGGATATTGAAGTTGAGGAAGAACCAAAGGATGAGCGTTCGGTCGAAGAAATTCTATCATTCATAAATGGTGATGGAGGTAGACCTTTAGTAAATTACTTTACCTTTGTCATTTACTTGTAGTTGGACTGGTGGACTGCTAACTCTCTCTCTCTCTCTCTCTCTCTCTCTCTCTCTCTCTCTCTCTCTCTCTCTTTGTAAGATGTTGAAAATTCTTGTTCATATTGAGGTGATGAAAGATCTACACATTTTAATTGTTAATGCAATGTGTCACTTAATTTGGCAAGAGGTTTTCCCGTTTATGAACTTTTCTGGTTACTTGTTTTTTGATGCTATGTACTGCTATAAACTACTAAAAATTGGGACAAGTGAATACATTCCCTGGAGTGCTTCTTGTAGATATATTAAAACAATGGCTGCCCTAAAGATTCTATGTAGAGTCATGTAGTGATAGCTGATTGATGTAGTTGTGCTGGAGAGGTGTACTGGTTGAATTTTTAAAGTTTTATATATGACACACTCCTTTCTTAAAAATTGTTTTTCGCCTTACAGCATACTAGTTATTTCTTCATAGTTGTTTGTTTTGCCTTTCAACAGATTCCAAGAGTGTTAAAGTTTCTAAGACTAAAAAGAAGAATAGGAGAAAAAAAGACCATGCCAAAGATTCTCTGAGAACTGATTCTGAGAAGGCTCAGAAGAAGGTTGTCAATAATATTTCATCTTTCCTGTTGACAAACATTTATTACACCTCCATCTTCTTGTACTAATATATGATTTTATATGGGTTCAGGGCACTTCTGCACCTATGGCAAGCACGGAAGATGGCGGAAAATCCACTTTAAGTCAAAGTTTAGATGTGCGAGAAAGTGCTGAATATCCTTTTGAATCGAAGGATGAGTTTGAAGACGTTGATGTTGATGATGAGTTGGATCCTGCAATGCAAGAAGAGCTTGATAGGTGAGTGCTCATTCATGACCATGGTTAGGGCTAAACATTTTTGTTTCGTTTATTCCTATTGTTTGCTTTCTGCTTGCTTTTGGTGCGCATGCATGACTATGTTAGTGGAATGAGTCTTTACCTGTTGTGCTTCATGGAAAATTGCACTGCACTCTGGCTTTCCTCTGGTTTGATATGAATCTCCATTTTCTGACTAAAGATAACAGAGACTAAAGTGAAGCATGAAAACATGTACACTTTCTACTTATTGAATCTTCTAGCCTCTTTTTGCTAATTTTATACGTCTCTGCGTATATGTTATGATTGGAAACTGATTTGCTAATTTGACTTTTTAATGTATTGTAGGGTTTTTTACATTTGTAGTGGATAAGCACAAGGAAAATCGTGTTTATAGAACTTGCTCTGACTGTCGGTTAGGAATGCTGAAGTAATATATATAGAAAATATGTAGTAACAGCTAATGTTTATTGGCCGTTCACCAATTAACTAATGCATGACAATGGCATGACAAGGGATGGGAATGTACTATTTTACAGGTTCTTAAAGATAACTGAATGTGGGAATGCAGGTATGTTTGAAAGACTATTTTTTGATTTTTTTAATTTTTTCGACAAACTAGAAAACTAGGAGCTACTATCATGGTAACTGGCAGCTCTTCTACTCATTGCTCAATGATTAGTACACATTTATGTCATAAAAATATTAATCACTTTGTGCTGCATGTTGATTGTTATATTCCTCAAGGTTACAGGAAAACTTGAAAATAACCGAACAACCATCCAGACTTTTAGCCGTGCTCTATGTGGTTAGAATGTTTTGTTACTTGGAAATTGCATATGGAGAAATTTGGTGTAACGGAGATTAGAAGGTCTAGGCGGATGTGTAGGATTTCTAGGAAAAAAAAAAGAATGCAAAATCTTTATATAAGACACATGTTAGGTGAAACAATCATAGAAGGTACGCTACGTGAAAAGGTCAAAACTGATTGAGGTGTTTTGGGCATGTGCTACAGAGACCAGTCAGTGCATCAGTTAGGACATATAGTAAAGATAAGCTGTTACTTGCACAAAGAATAGTAGGATCTATCATCTTTGTAGCTGATCTCTGATAGTTGAGCTTGAAGAAACTGCTGCTGCTTCATTTTCTTCTGCGTGTCATTTTGACTTCCTGGTCTAATTTAACTGCCTTGATTAGTATTCTTTTTAAATTCTTAATTGTTTTCTTATCTGTACTTGAACCAGATTTTTGTTTTCTTATGCTGACAAATACAGGGAAGTGGAAGATTTTGCTAGGAGATTGAATTCTGACTGGCCTGAAAGAGTGCAAGAAATTTTATCTCTAGGTGAAGATACAAGGACTGGATCAAATTTGATAAATGGAAATGGATCTGTTCGGAAATACACAGACACAGGTCAAGTTTTTTTTTTTTTTTTTTCATGCTATCCTCTTGTAGTTTTACCCCAGTAATTTAGTTTTTTAATTATTCTTGGAAAATATCAGGCTGTGCTTTCCACATAACTGTCTTTATAATTTGCTCATTAGATATTCTTCCCCCCCCCCCCCCCCCCCCCCCTGATATTTTTGCATATGCAAAGGTTTTTTGAGAAGAAGCCCTTAGGAAGTATGCAAAGTCATGTTTGTTAGTGAAAGTTAACTAGGTATACTGACCTTTCTCAGGACGGGTTTTTCTTTTTCTCTTATATTGACATCTTGACATTTCATTGTTTTTCCTTTTGAATTTCTTTTCCTGTCTGTTAGTTATTTATTTGTTACAGATTTTATTCTTCATTAATAATCTAGTTTCATCATAATACTTTGTTCTTTGTTCACATCTGTTATTGTTCCCATTTCTGTAGTTTATGATTCAAAATTCGAATTTCAGTTCATATATAAAAATGAGGGCCTGTTGGCCCAACTGGTGCTCCTGTAGAAGTGCTGTTATGGGAAATATTTCAGCGGAACTTACTGTGAGTTCTTTGGTTTTTGGTGCTGTCTCTAAAGTATATCATGTAATAATATAAAGTAATACTAGTGGTCAAAAGCCCATTGTCTTCTTTTTTGAGCCCGAAACTTGTTTTGGTGCCAAACGCTCGGTTTTGTTTCTAGAGAAGTAGCGTCAAAAGCCAAGCCAAATTGGTACCAAGTACCTTATCAAACTATTTCACTATATTTGGAAATTATGCTGTTGAAGATTGGAGATGTTCATGCAAACATATCTCAATGCATACCACACCGTGGCAGCCAGGTGCCATCATGGTTTGAAAAAGCGCGCCTAGGCGCTAGGCTCATCGGCCAGTGCCTAGGCAGCCCCTATGCGGGATATGTTTTCTAGGCGTGCGCCTAGAGCTAGGCGCGCGCCTAGAGCTAGGCGCAAGGGCGCGCCTTCTTCATATATATCCTAACGGGTTTGGATCTAGATCTATATGCTCTAATGAATTTGGATCCATATATTTATTGGCCTAATGGGTCGAAAACATCTAAAAATAAACCCAAAACCCTAAACTAACATAATCTAAAACCCTAAACAATCACCAATCATCTCCGCTCCCTCTCAGTCACTTCTGCAGCTCCGGTCCTCATTATAATCTAAAACATTTAGCTTTCATATGATGCCCTTTTAGTGATCTTTGGCTTGAAATTTTAAACTTTTATCCATGTTACTTTTTTATGATCTTGTGCTTATAATTATATGTTTTTCACATTAAAGTTTCCTATATATTTGTGAATTACTAGTTACCTTTATGCTGGCCCTTATTTGAGACAAAAAGGTAATTTGTTCTTTACTTTTATCTGTGTTATTTTATTTTTTAAAATTATCATATATGTTGCTTTGGCTTCTTTTCTTTTCTTCATTTTTTTTCTTTCGAAAATGTGATTATTTGGTCAGTTATAGAATATTTATTGTGATAATATGATTTTAAAGAGCATTTATTAGAAAGTATAGTAAAGAAGGTTATTTCAAAATTCTATGAAAGTGTGCGCCTTACCTCTGTCAGGCGCGCGCCTGCGCCTTGCTCCTTGTGCCTAGGCTCTAATAGTCCTTTGCGCTTAGGTGCGCCTTGAGCTTTTTTAAACACTGGGTACCATGTTATGTGCTTGCTGCCTGATACTGAAATAGGGGTTTGTTCCAGTCTATTGCATGCTTAATTAACAATCTAACTGACATAACTAACATAGGTATAGACAATGGATTACAGTGAGATAGGTAATCCTTCTTCCGTGCCTACAAAGTCATGACAGAGATGTGTGGTGCTTTATGTTTGCTCGGTTTCTACTCTAACCATTCGAAATTGCCATCTCCAGGTGAAATTACTGAAATGCTAAACCACGCTAAACGTTCTTGACATTTGGAATGTTACTCAATTAACCTCTGGCTTCATAGGTTTCATGACTTGCACATCTAGTCGAGTTTATGATTTTGCTTCGGCTAGGAGTTTGAACCAAATTTAGTTGGTTAACGTTTGTTTGATTGTCCATTATAGAGCTTTCCCCAA
The DNA here is from genome assembly GCA_029168755.2 of Tillandsia fasciculata. Taxonomy (NCBI): domain Eukaryota; kingdom Viridiplantae; phylum Streptophyta; class Magnoliopsida; order Poales; family Bromeliaceae; genus Tillandsia; species Tillandsia fasciculata. Next base: position 2,945,430 of record CM054931.1, read on the forward strand.
TGATTTAATGGAGCCTCTTCAACTTGGAGTTGTGATCTTACCTGACCCTCATTGTCTCTAATTATGGTCCAAGAGATAATAGGTGATAACTTTTTGAAGTTATTTTAGCCTATAATCCATCTTGCTGTCTTTTTATCCACATTTATGTTGTGGATTTACAGTTAGAAAGCAATTTGGGACTTTATATGCGAGAGTTTATGGTGATATACTTAAATATTTTCGTCAATTTTAAAACTTTTTCCTCAATGATTATTTTATTATTCTTCACTTTAGATAATACCTTTTTTATAGTTACTAAATTAATATTAAGCTTTTGTTGTTTTTGCTTTACCAATACAACTTTCACTCATGTGATACAGGGTTGGAGCGGAGATGAATGAGTCCAACTCTGTGGATCTTGCAATTCATACAGTGATACGTTGGAAGGGCCAAGGAATGCTGTTTGTTGTTTGCAATCTGATTTGTTCCTTTTGGGAAGGCCTTCAAGTTCAGGAGCATTTAAAATGGCATGGACACCAGGATGTTCATGTTAGAGCTCTCTGAGCTGGATAAAGCCCTTTGCCCCCAACCATCCACCAACCATCCAATGAGGGCCTGTTTTTTGTATTCCATTTGGGAATCTGTGTTGTTCTTATCTTTAGTTTCTTTTACTGTGTGATTATTTCTTAATCGATAAGACACTATTCATGGTAATAAAGATCAGAGCATTTAGAAGAAAAACACCCATAGCTAATCTCCTAATATAAATTTATAGCTTTATGTCCATTGTTTTAACAAAATTAGTTATTAAAGCTCGGGTAGTTCTCTGCACTTCTCTAGCCAGTCATTGCTTTTCAAATTCATAGTTATTTGGGTTGTGAGCTGTCGAGTTTATATTTCAGTTTATTGCCGTATGATTGATGGTTTGGTTACCTTTATATAATGGTTAATTTGATTTTTAGGAGCTTTCTGTCTTCTGTTTACTCGATACCTTGAGATCAGTGACTGAGGAAACTGCTGGCTATGCCTTTGCTACCAATTGCTAAACTATTTTACCCGTCTACCCTTTTCTTCAACAATTAGTCTTTATACTAACGTATCATGAGATATTTCATATTTCAATCCCTTGATAGAAAGACATAAACCTGCGTTTTGTCTGCCCATGGAGTTCTTGATGCTGTTTGTGCCAGTCAATCCTTCAGCTGCAGTGGGCAAATGTTTAGTTTCAATGACTGAAACCAAACTATTCCTTAGTCTCTCCTTATCAAGGTAAAATGCACAAATATTTTTTTTTTCCTTATTTATCCTGATTTAACCTTGTTTTCATCCAGGCAACCTACGGGATTCAGTGGTTACCGAGGCTATTGCTGGTATCATTCTGGACAAGTTCTTAGCTTCATATGTATTCTCCGATAAGATGTTTTGCCATGAGTGCCTTATTGTCTCGACAGGTTCTGAGCTACCTTATTCTTCAAATTATATCTTTCTCTCACATCTTCTAGTCTCCTCATGAATTTATAATAAACATTTGTAGGGTTTTTTGGGCATATACATATACTCCTAGCAGTATGTCTTTAAATACCATCCAATTGATAACATTTAGCTAGAAGATTCACTCTCAATTAGTCTGTCTGATCAGTTTCGAGAGAGCCCTGCATGGCTTTGAGTCGATTCAAGAGTTTGCTGAATGGTACAATCAAATGGCAAAGTAAATCATACTTAAGCTACAAAGGCTTGAAGTCCCTGCGTTCTCTTGTTCACCAGTGAGTTTTCTTCTTTCTTTGTTCACCAGTGAGTTTTCTTCTTTATTATTGTTGGTTTATGGAGGTTCTACTGTGTGAAATTATACTTCTAGATTCCTGAATTTGACTATCGTGCATTAATTTTGTGAGTTTTTCTATCATTTACAGTTATATGGGGTTCTGTGCTCTGACCAATTACTACTAGTTCTATATAATTTTGCTGAATTAATATATATGATTTTATGATTATTTGGTTATCTATACGGAAGTATTATGACCTTGCATGTTTCACCGTCTAAGATTTATGCTATGTATCACGGACACTTCTATTAGCCTCGTGTGTTCGTGTCGGACACTAGTGTGTCCGTGTCGGACTCGCTAGTGTCCGTGTTGGACTCGTGTCTGAGTCGGACTCGTGTCCGATGTGGACATATTTTGGATGCACGCTCAATATCGATCCATAGTGCATACAATCAAAAAAATATATATATTATTATTATTATTTTTTTTTATGCATATATAATGTAAGATAATAAATATTTTAGCTTTTTGATAAATACATATAAATATTTTTTGGACAATATAAATAAATTATGTATGGTGGAGAATTTTTTTTTTTAAAATATATGAACTATCAGTGAAAAAATTTATAAACTTTCATTCGTATGAGAAATATAGCATATTTTACGAAAATTTATATTTTATATATAATAAATATATATTATTATATTAATAATATTATATTTGTGTTCATGCCGTGTCCGTGTCCTAATTTTTTTAGAAGTTATCGAGTCGCTGTGTCCGAGCCGTGTCCTGTGTTCCGTGTCAGTACCCATGACGCTTAGGATTTATGAGAGTTTTGCTATGAAAGAAAAAAAGTATTTTTAAGTATTTGTTATGCATGCAGCTCGCATGGACAGGTCTAGGGTATGATGATTCAACCATTTCAAGATCTAATTTTCTCAAACGGAACAAGTGCCATCTTTTGCACTAACCAAGGCATGGTACTAGTTGATTGCTTATTTATTACATAGTCACAAAACAGTGTACAAGTAAATAAGACTAAAGACTCAACAACCACATGCAAAGGCATGAATATAATTACAACGTTAGGCAGTTTACACCAATCCTATCAAGGCAGTTCTTTCAAATATCTCACATCTCAATTTGTTCATATGCCTGTATACACATTTGACATGTAAAGTAATATAGACAGCGAACTTGTATATTTATGCAGAATTTGTATATCTTTATTATGAAGGAAGAAGAAGTATTGAACAAATCATGGCTGCTGCTGCTGCTGCCTCCGCCGCCGTTCTTGGATAGGAGAACTGAGCGAATGGTTCGGGATGAGCTCAAAGTGGAAAAGTTTTTGGTTAGTCATGGGGGAGGCACCTTTGAGCCATCCCCTTATAGCCTCAGCTTCATACGTGAACCTGTCGGCTGCATTATGTGGATCTCTGATGATCTCTTGAAATTAGAGGTTGAGGAACATGTAAAGTCTGAATCAGTATAGGACACTTTGGCTGCACTTCAAGCAAATGATACCTCATTCTTATGTATGTAACTTTGTCTCATAGGGAGTCTTATGGGATAGATAGTAACATTAAAGTGAATAGTAACATTAAAGTGGACTTTGAGTGCAAAAGAGTATCCAACAGCTCTAAAACCATTTTATGTTTACCTGAAAAATTGAGCACATGAAGGATGGGATGCTGCTGTCATCTGGCACAGACCGAAATGATGGGCTTGCAAATAACAAAGCAACAGCCACCATAGACTGAATTGTCCTCCATATGCCTCCCACTAGATCGGGACGACGACTCCTGTTTGGGTCTCTGCATCTCAGACCCAGGTAGGCCAACTGCTGGGCCTGCGCAAACAGCCACTCTCCTGCTGAGGTATCAAGGATGGAATCTAATTTCCCTTCATCCAGAACTTTCTCCACTAGTCTAGGAATGCCAGAGGGTTGTAATCCTGTCAAGATGTGTATAATTACAATGCTGAAGCAATACACGTCGGCTTGTGGTGTTAGTTCTCCCTTGGTGATAAATTCAGGATCCATGTATGGAAATGTTCCGCAGGGATGGGAGATGCAGTAGAGTGTGGTAGAGGTGGTATCCGACCGAATCAGGAAGCGACTTATGCTGAAGTTCCCTAGCTTACTAACAAAGTTGGCGTCAAGGAGGATGTTATCAGGCTTGAGGTCTCCATGAACTATGGGGTTGGGCTTATTCATGTTAAGGAAGATCAAAGCAGAACAAATCTCTCCAAGGATCCAGATGTTGACCTGCCAGGTGTGTTGTTTTTACGAACGAGATGATCTTTGATGCTTCCGCTGGGAAGGAACTCATAGAGCTGAAGCATCCTTGCATGAAGCCATCCTTGCATGTACCTATGAGAGCAACAAGGTTGGGTGCCTCGCTCTACTTTAAAGTGAAACCTACATTAGCAAGGAAATATCCTTTTTATGTAGAATAGCAAACAAAATATCTCTTTTTAGTAAAATAGCAACCATACTTTTTGATATGAGACTTTAGTAAGCACGACAAAGACAAATATATATCAGGTTTTGAGCAGCAGGAAATGAAGTACGCTAAGTCTGTGCTTGGATGACTAAGATTACCTCTTGGTGGAACTCTGATTTACCTTGCAAGCTACCAGGATGCAGCATCATTATAGCAGCTGCAGTGTTGTGAAGAAAGCCTTTATATACAGATCCACCATGGCCAAGCTTCAGAGAAGCGCTGAAATCTTGCATTGCTTGCTTCAGTTCGGTGACAGACAACTCACTGCCCAATGCTCCATAAGAGACCAATTTACTCTGCTCTCTCCTATTACACAACTCCTGAGCCTCTTTTACTGCATTATCTTGAGCGGCTTGGAGAGAATTGAACAAGCATCTGTTATCTGCCAAATTATCTCGCCGCTCTACTTTTCCTCATAAGCTTTATGGAGTTGCCCGGTGAGCTAATCCTGCTGACTCAGTTGTTCGATCTCCTGTTTCTCTTTCTCAAGTTTTTCCTCGATTTCTTTCCTTTGTTTCATCGCCTGTGAGTATAAGCCTTCCAATGATTTAATCTGCATTGATGAACTATGCTTATATGTAAATTAATGGCTTTAAAAAGTTTTCAGGATGGCCATTATCTGCATTGATGATTATCATTTTTCACATGGTTTATGAATGATACAACTATATATGAAAAGATAAAACAAAGCGGCATATTTTAAAAGAGCATTACTTTCATCGATGCGGGTAATAATTCTCGATCAGCTTTTTGGTGCTTGTGGGATTCTTCTAATGCTTCGTTCTTCAACTTCTCGACATCTGCGAGGAGCTCCTTGTATTTATCGTATGTATCAGCATCCTAACCTGTCCATAATAGTGAAACTTTCAAGTTAGCTATATAAGATCAGTGATTCGTTTGAGTGGATTCTGTATCATTTCATTACCGCGTGATTTGTTTGATTGGATTCTATATCATTTGTTGTTTTGGTTGTTTTCTTTGGAAATTTCCAATTAAGAGTCTAAAAAAAATCTCTAAGTTTTATTTTATGAGTACGCTTTTTTATACGAGCCTTGTCACGGCTCACTTGGAAATAATGAGACCCCTACCCCAACCTTCGAAAGTTATATTTACCTAGATACATTTACGAAGATAGCGACACTGTACATCAACCGTCTAAAGGCAACCCTTTTACGTCTTTCACCTGATCACATCTCACTTTGCTCCTGTATTAAGATAACACTACTGACGTGTGAATCAATTATGCAGTGGACATTTGTATTTCACAAGTATCAGAATGCATCTTCATAATGGTCACAAAAGTATTGAACAAGTCATAAATAGTGGTGGTGGTGGTGCTGCTGCCGCCATTCTAGTATAGAAGAACGAAGGGTGTGGTTGGGAATGAGCTCCAAGTGGAGAAGTTTTTGATTAGTCATCGGTGAGGTGTGGTGCCCGCTTTCGATCCAACCTCTTATAGCCTCAGCTTCATACGTGAACCCGTCCGCTGCAATATGAGGATCTCTCATGACCTCCTGATTATATATATGTTCATGGAGAAAAAACTATCAGGTGATAGATATTAGATAACAAAAAGGCAGTTTTGTATGATCACAATTGATTTCATAAGTACTGCTTGTAAGTTGCAACACCAATTTATGTTACCTGAAAGATTGGACAGATGAAGTAGGACGGCATGGAGTTTTCATCTGAGCCAGACCAAAACGATGGGCTCGCAGATAAGGAAGCAACGTTCATCATGGGCTGAATCACCCTCCACACATCTCCCACAAGATTGGGACGCCGTCTCCTACTTAGCTCCGCACATCTTACACCCAGGCGGGCCAACTGATTGGCTTGCACGAAAGGCCACTCCCCGGCAGAGGTGTCAATGATCGAATCCAGGTTCTTCCCCTCCAAGGCTTTCTGCACTTCTCTAGTGATGGCTAATGGAGGTTTTCCTGTCAAAAGACGCAGAATTATAATACCAAAGGAGTAAACATCAGACTTCGGTGTGAGTTCCCCTGTGGTGATATATTCGGGGTCCATGTATCCGAATGTTCCGCAGGGATGCGTGGTGCAGTAGAGGGTGGTGGCGGAGGTGGTGGTGTTCGACCGAATCAGGAAGCGGCTAATGCCGAAGTCACCGAGCTTACTCACGAAGTTAGCATCCAGGAGGATGTTGGCGGGCTTGAGGTCACCATGTACAATAGGGTGGGGCTTATTTGCGTGAAGGAAGATCAGAGCTGTACAAATCTCCCAGATGATTCGGATGCGGGTTTGCCATGAAAGTGGTGGTGTGTTGTTCGCACAGATGAGGCGATCTTCGAGGCTCCCATTGGGTAGGAACTCGTAGACCAGAGTCCAGCCTTCTAGGCATGCTCCTATGAGAGTAACAAGATTCGGATGCCTCACTCTACTGAGAATAGAAACCTGCAGTAATGATGGGCAAATGAAGATTATGGTTTTTTTTTTTGATGAAACAGGGGTATACCCTATTTGAAAGATTATGGTTTTGAAGAGCATGAAATTCAAATTTGATGAACCTGAAATTAGATGGTGTGAATACCTCCTGATGGAACTCCGATTGGCCTCGCATGCTGTCAGAGTGCAGCTTCTTTATAGCCACTGTGGTGTTGCGAAGAAAACCTCTATAAACAGCTCCATACCCACCTTCGCCAATCTTCAGCGAATCGCTGAAATCTTGTGTTGCCTGATTCAGTTCCAGAAAAGAGAACTCAGAACTCATCTGGTCTCTCCTATGACGCAACTCATGAGCCTCTTTAACTGCTTCATCTCGCTCACGCTTCACCTGATCATAGTCTGCTTGGAGTGAATTGAGAAGGTATCTGTTTGCTGTCAATCTATCTTCCAGTTCCCTGGCAGCACAATCAGAACTTGAGATATGTCGTTCCAATTCCAAATTCAGCTCATTTGCCCTCTGGACTTGCTCATTTAGTTCGTCTCTCTGAGTCCTCAGCAGTTCATTTTCCTGCTGCTCTTTTGTGAGTGCTTCCTCAATTTCTTTCATTTGTTTCACTGCTGCTTTAACCTGTAGGCGTAGTTCACAATTAGGAATCTGTACTTTTATGTGTGCAGATTGATACATTTCGAAAGCTCTCAAAATACCTATAATCTACCTGTGTAAAAGTCCTTCATTAATCATTATTCATCATGGATAATACTAGCAAAATCAGCCAAAACAAAACAGGTGTTTACTTTAAAAGCATTACTTTTTGGCGTTCGGAAATAAAATCTTTCTGAGCATTCTGATACTTGCGGGATTCTTCTAAAACTTCCTTCCTCAATTTCTCAATTTCTGAAGCGAGCTCATCATACTTTTTGCATATACCAGCATCCACCCCGGGGTCTTCCTGTGAATCAATCAGAATTCTCATATAATCTATGAAATTCTATCTTTATAAATGGAGATCATATCAATAAAGTATGTTAGATTACCAATAGCGACCTTAAATCGCTCACCAGTTGATGGGATCCTTTTTTGAGAGAAAGGTAGCATGCTACCGCTTCGTTTATTTTTTAAATAAACTTAGCTGGAAATATGAAGCAACTAGGCTTCGAACCCGGGTCTCGGGTATCAACCACCAAGCCCTTTGCCACTTGCACTAGGGACGGTTGATAGTTGATGGGATCCTATTCCACCGTATTTACGACACATTTTACTGTATTATTCAATCAGTCAACCACATAAGGGAAAAGAAAAATTTCTGACACAATAAATAATGAACTTGGGCTCTTCTGTTTTTTGGTCGTACCTCTGACTGGATCTATCAAAATGGAAGCAAGAAGGATGCATATAATGGCAAACAATATTGTCGCAAATTAGTCTACGTATCCTAGTTAAAGTAACTTATGTCACTTTTCTATGGAAAAGACAACAAGAGATCTCGTTCCCTGCAATCACCTATAGGATAGTTTCATACAGGAACTCGTACCTGCTCTTTTCATCGTATTTTAATCTATTAATATGACAGTTGACGAGCAAATTTACAAAAACAGTCAGTACCTACCACTCCATGACTTGCTGATGAATACTGATTCTCCTCACTGTCAGGTTCGTGGACCCAAGGTAGTAATACAGACCCAACTTCGCTCTGCTCATCCCTCGCTAACGATGATGATCCAGAGTTGCTGGCAATGCCATCACTCACAGACCATGATGCGGCTTCAGAACTCTGTGGACCTCTCTGCAAGACATCATCCCATGGATTACCTTGTTGATAACCTGCTGCTGCAGATACTGACCTCTGCATGGAACTATTTTGGCTAGGGATCCTAATACGTTGAGGTTGTAATGACATTATCAGCGACAAATTCCGAACTGAGCTTAAGATGGGTGGGGGTGGCGGAGCCTCACGAGCCTCTCTGCTCAAGTGAAAAAGGGGTGGGAAAATCAAATTCAGATTGATGATAAAAATAAGGAAAATTGCACTGCAATCTGCTGAATTATCGCAGATTTACAGAAAAAAGAGAAATAATCCGAACCATTTCTTCATTTTAATTAACCATCTGCCCTCAAATGGCGTCAAAGCACAACTCAACAATCTAGATTAATCTAGCTTTCCATAGCTGTGAATCCATGAAAAGAAATCCCTCTTTGAAAATCAAACAATACCTGACGTAGATCAAGTTCCCTTTGCACACAAACCATATCTTGCAAGTCGGATAAGCGTTCTGCATCACCCTGATTGCCGTCCTGGACGTTGGCGCTCTCATTTCCCTATAATTCAAGAAACTTTGTAAGACTGAAATATATCAGTTCATGAACCCTACTACATACAGAATACCGACTACTCTCTTAAGTTTTTTTTTTTTTTTCTTTTGATAATGCTGGCTACTTTGTTCTTCCAATCCTGCTTACACTTACATTACTTGGATGGCAATGTATGATCAGATACAACGAAAAGTTCAAAGAAACTAAATAATGCCAAATTTCAACACATTTGATGTAAAAGAATTATTTTTTCTTGGTTCGATAGACGTGTGTACGTAAAACCGGAGACATGTCTGTCTTGCATGAACAAAAGACAAAATAAACAAAAGTTCTGACTGTTAATGCACACCTGTGATATTTCGCATCTTCTGCTGCTCCCATAACAAGCTTAGTAATCCTATGTTGCACGATGAGCTCTTCGAGCCCTCTACCAATATCATCCATGTCAATCACTAGTCTCAAGGCACTAACCTGAAACATGAAAAAAGAAGAGACAAAAAGAAAAAAAAAAAAAACACAGTTCTTTATGATCATGATTTAAACAAGAAAAAAAACACAGTTCGCCCGATACTTTTAGCAAATAAAAAGCGACGAAGATGATAAAACAAAAAAGGATATATTCGATCTACATTTGATTACTCGCAATACAATTACCCTTAGAAAATCATACAAGCAATTAAAAAGAAGGGATGATGAGGAAGCATGAAGTGTACCTTCAGTTTCTCGCACATCGGCAGGTACTCGTTTAATTTCCTAAGCACTCTTGCCTTCTCAACTCGTCTGTACGCAATGGCCTCTTTCTCACTTACTTGACTAGCAGGAAACATGGTACCAACTGAAATTAAAACAGAGAAAAGCTACAAGTAAAAACATTATTTCACACAGTTAGTATGTTGAAACACCATACCTATGGTTAGTAAAGGTATATAAAAGAAATCTACCAGAAAACAGAAAAGATGGTTTCTGAAGAAATGTTGCAGAAACGCATTATCGCAGAATTTTAGTATCTACATATAATTCAGAACTATCTAAAGAAGAATCAGATCTACATAGAGTTTGCACAAACTTCTGAACTTGAAAGATAAAAAAAAGAAAACAGAAATAAAGCATCAAAGTAGAAATTTAGCAAAATCAACAAAAAAAGGAAAAGAAAAAAGAAACACATAAAGATGAATGGATAAAACAGGAGCATATAGGCCTGTTTGGCCCCAGAAGTTGTAGGCATGTTGGATGCTACCCGAGCAGCGCATTTAGAAAAAGCATTGTATTAAGCTTCTATTAGCATACTGCCTTTGCAGAGAAACAAGTATCGAATTAGTGTTTCAGCCTCTTCTGGATCCCATACTTTCATTTTTTTCTTTCCACTGCGATAGAAGCACCTAATTTTTCTATTTGTCAAAAGCTGCTACCAACCGTCCCTAGCGAAGTGACAAAGGGTTTGATGATTGGTTCCTAAGATTCTAAATTCAAAGTCTAGTTATTTCATATTTTCAACTAAATTTATTTTTTAAAAAATAAACAAAACAGCATAATATGACTGGAAAAGAAGGAAATTGATTAGATCTGGAGAACTCTGTTCACGGGTATTCTAAGCTACTTCGAGCAAGTTCAAATGACTCTTACACTTTAAATTTGAACGCGTTATTTATACTTAACGTACGACTTCAATGCCATTAAAAACTGAACCTAAATTGTCTAAATTCGGTACCAATGCAGAAAAAAAAGGAAAAAAAGAAAAGAAAGGTGTTGGAAGTGTAAAAAATCTCTAATACCAATTATTGAAAGCGGTATTATTCACGCTGATATCGATTATAGTACAATAATATAGAGAAGAGATATTGGAGAAGAACTAATTCTTTATCAATAAGAAATATTTAATTACACAACCTTATGCGGCCATGTCTATTGTGGCCTCCTTTTTATCTAATTGTCACGCCTAGATATATATAGCTATTAAATCATAACAGATCATAAATTTAGATAATTAAAAAAAAAAAATTAAATAGAATTTGATAAACTCTATCGCTAACTAACTTTTAGATTAAGTTTCGATTACTATTTCAAACATTCTCCCTTAATCCAAATTTCATCGCGCATTTTGATTTTGCAATATCCGTCGTCGATGTTGTTGTATCAGAGTTGTGCAGTATGATACATGTTCAATGATGCTGGCATGCGTGAAATCTTTGTCACTTGTATTCCTGATTATCTGCAAATATCTGGATCTGATGTTTTCGATTTGCAGGTTTCAATGTGCGCACCTTGCACCATGCCAAAACTCCTTATTCTTAATTTTGTAATTTTATGTCTTTTTCTTTTCTTCATCCATATTATGATATATCAATATTTCTTTAATAAGATTAGAAAAATAGTTAACTATTTTTTCTTTGACATGTACAATTATTTTATCTACAGAAATTTTTTTCTTATATCTTCGTTGTAAACTTTTTTGCCGGTTTGATTCACACCGTTTTGATCATTAATATATTCTTCACAAATTTGATTTTCTTCATGATCTTGATTAAATTTTCTTTCCAAATTTTTTGCAAATTTGGGCTATTGTATTTTCGCTGTTGGGTTTAATTCTTCGAATTTCATTCTCTTTCTGCAAATCTTCTCCTCCAATTTTTTCTAAAATTCTTCACGTTTCTCGTGACGTTTCTCGTGCCGTTTTTGTCGTTGATTTTTTTTCAACCAACGATAAATCCACTGTTTGAAAAATATATGACAGAACTTCTCTGTCTCTCTTTTCAAATTCTTCTTTACCAAATTCTTCTTCATAATTTATATTCTCTACCACATCCACAGATCTTGAGAAAAACATTGAATGATGATTTTCATCGTTTAAAGTTCGTTTCATCGAACTTTGGTAAACTAGGTTGAATAAACTAATCTAAATCCATAACGAAACTTGAAAAACTAAAACTGAGTTTCAAGTTTGTACTTTCTTGTTCGGATAACGTTCTTATTTCATCGAGATCTTGCAGGTTTTTTCGACTTACTTGTCTAGCCCCATTGGCTATTTGGACAAGTTTTTTGATTTTTTCACGGTCTCCGTCGCTCTTTTTTCGTCAAGCGTGACAACCACTTTCTCTCATGTGTTGTGCGGAGGCCAACTTCTTCGAAACAATACCTTTGCTCGTCACCTTCTTCAATCTGACGATTCGCTTGATTTTGATGTAGCTATCTGGCATATTGGTTCTGTATTCTTTTCATGGTTTACGTTCGGTACTTTCCAGTTCTGATACCAATTGTTAAAAGCGTAAAACATCTCTAATACCAATTGTTGAAAGCGGTATTCACGCTGATACCGATTATGTAACCCGGATCTAAAATTGTTGGAAGCGTAAAAAATCTATGATACCAATGGTTGGAATCGGTATTCACGCTGATACCGTCACGCTGATACCGATTATGTAAAACTAAAATATAATAATATGAAGAAAAGACATCGAAGAATAACTAATTCTTTATCAATAAAAAATATTTAATTACACAGCCTTATGCGACAAATCATAACATATCACAAATCCAAATTATAAATAAATTTTTAAATATAATTTGCATACACTCGATTTCTAACTACCTTCTAAATTAAGTTTTGATTACTAGTTCCAACAAAAGAGAAATGAGAACGTACTAATGGGGATCATCTGGGGTGGGATATGGACGTGGGTGATGGACACCTTAGCATCATTATTGGGCACGTTCTTAAGAGCCCACGCGAGGATCGACTTCCCCTCTCTGTAACTCTCCGGTACGGCGACGTAAACCCTATTCTCCACCTCCATCTCCATCTCCTTTTCCTTAACGAGATCGATCGATCGATCTCTCCTTCAATTTCCTGTCGCTTTTGCTTTTTGCGGGGGTGAAAATCTCGGTGCAGATCATGCGAAAGTGATAGATAGAGCGAAGCGTAGCATCGAATTTGGCGGTGGTGGATTGAAAAAACGAAGACCAAGTCAACTTCCACGTTGACGGCGATCGCAGGTACTATTCACTTCTCGTGAAGCACGAGGGAATCAACAGGAAGAGCAATAAAAAAAGTACTATTCACTGGGATTTTTTATTATAACTTTTTAAATTTTTAAGCTTCTTCTCTTTCTTTTTGGCCGATTTGTATAAAAAATTCTCCCATTTTGTGTCTTCGTAAAAATTGGCTAGTATTTTAAATTTCGTAGATTCTCTTCGATTTTTTTTTTTAAAAAAAATAATAAATAATAAAAATATTTTGATTAATTTTTAAAAAATTCGAACCAGAATCTATAAAATTCAAATGTATAAAATTTTATAAACAAAATAAATTTCATATGTAAATATATTTTTATAAAATTTAATTTTTCATATTTATTTTTTCAAAAATTATAAATTGCTACCGTCCATGTCAGTCATTTTAGATATTATATTTAATCCGAGATGCATATATTTATTATAAGACAAAATTGATATTTCACTATATATTCTGTAAAAAAAATAAAATGTAAGCTAACGGTAACGAACCAGAAAGATATATATGAACAACTTAGTACTTTTGAAGAGATAAATATAAAAAGATAAACTTTATAGAAATATATCTATTAGTCGATAAATTTATAGAAATATGTAAGAAATTAACTCTATAAAAAACTACAGATGTGAAATTTTAATTTATTAAGTAAAGCAGCTGTATTATGTTGTAGTTTTTTCAATCGTACGTATACCAATTCCATTATCCAAAATTAGTTTTTATTTTTGGTATACTTTATAATTCATATTACATTGGCAACCACAGGTCAACTAGCAATTTAGGATGCAATTTGGAGCAAAATAAAATAAAATAAAATAAAATAAAATAAAATAATTTTTCATGCGAATATTCGTACATTTTCTAATATCTCTTTGCTATAAAATGGAATACAAATGAATTAAAAGGGATTTTTGAAGAGAATTTTGTTCCATCTTTAAATTTGATTTTTGTATTATTTAATTTGCCACCTTATTTTAATTGAATCTTGCTTTTCTATAAAGCCTTACATCTTAATTAAGTTGCATCCTTATCAACTAGTCAACTTCATGAATTTTACTATTATATTCTTTTCCCAAATTGCAATTTGATTAAAATTTTTGAAACGAGGCAGTTACATCAAACATAGCAACAAAAAATTTTCTTCTAAGGAAAAAAAAAAAGAAAAGTAATTTAGCAGTTCAGTAAAATCGATAATTTCAGTCTTTACCTTAAATTTAGCGTTTGTGTCTCTATCATGTCTCTTGTTTTGAATTAATAAATATGAAAACCGGATAAAAAAATCTAGGAAAATGAATAAGAAAAATAATGTAATAACCTTTTATTTTTTCTTGGTACTTTCTTTTTGTATAGGAGAGCTAGTGAAAGTCGGTAACGTCTTTGAGCCAATTGACGACATCTTAATTTTCTCATTTAATTTTTCTACGCACGTGCTTTTAGCGTGCGCGCTCCGGAACGTAGTTTAATTTCACTACAACGACAATGGTATAATTACATATCTGGTCAAAACCCTACGTCGTATTTTTTATAACCCCGACACTTTTGCCTTTCGTTTTTTTTTTTTTTTTTTTTTTTTTTTTCTCTCTCTCAGCTCTTCGAAGCCGAAGCGAGAGCAATGGAGTGCGGCCTCCTCCTCCCTCGTCTCCGCCCCAACCATGGAGCCCCCCTCGCGTCCCCTTTCCCCTACGCCTCCCTCGTCCCCGATCGAAGGCGCCTCCTCGTCCCCCACTCCCCGCTGCTCAAGGTCCCTCTAGATCTCTCTCATACCTATGTTCTTGGTTCTGTGTTGTTGCGCTCTCTCAATCGATTATTTGTTTTTTTTTTTTTTGGATTTTTGAGTTAAAGATTTATTTTTTGTGGCATGTAAGCCCTCTTTTTGGAACCATTCTTTGCTATTATTGGTTTTGTTTCATGAGAAATCTGAAGTTGTTGGGAGTCGAATTGGGGGTTTAGTCAAACCCTGAATGCATCTCTCTCTCTCTCATATTCATAGCTATCTTTTCGGTTTTTATTGTTTATGTTCTCTCAATTGATTCTTTGCTCCTTTTATTTGAGATTTTGAGTTCAAGATTGCTTCTTGGTGGCATTTAAGCCCTCTTTCCGGAACCATTCATTGCAAGTATCATTTTATTTGCTTTCTTACGCCCTTCGAGGGATCTAAGTTATTAGGAGTTCGGATTGGGGCGATAGTAAAACCCAAAATGCATGTTTACTTCTTGGATTCGAATGTTCATCAGGGGCTTCTTTTGGAGGCTGGAACAGGATGTTCTAATGTGACTACAATTCGGATGCTTGGGAAAAATATGCAGGCGGATGGGAAAGGAAAGGAATTTATGGCATATATATATATATATATATATATATATATATATATATATCTTGGGAGTGGTGAGAGGTGCTCATTGGTTGTGGATTTTATTTTCAAAGTGATATGTTCAATCCCTGATCACAGGGTAGAATTTAGTATCTCCTGTTCTTGACCTCCAGCCTCGAGGAAGTGTGTGGATAAAAGAAAGCTTTGATAAACAAAAGTGATAATTGTCTCTATTGAGGGTTCAACATTGTTCTATGTTTCAATAAGCAGTGTGGGCTTTCTTGATTATTCTTTTGTTTCTTCAAGAATCCATATGTCACTTTTCCTCTATCATTCATCAGTTAAATATAGGAGGTGCAGTAAAAGATTATTGTATCTGTGTGAAGGAAAGATAAAGGTCTTTAAATGTGAGCATTGTTAGCAGATGAGGTTGATAATGTGGTTAGTGCATATGCACCACCAATTGGATTAGATGATGCCTGAAGTAGTAAATTTGGAATTGAATGAATAGGATGGTATTAGGACTTCCCTTTAGTATCAGACAAGTCTTTGTATTTATTGGCTGGGATTTGAATGGTATGTAGGAAACATGGCGGAACATTTGAAAAGGTTAATAAGTAATGGTTTTGAATATAAAAATGAAGCAAAAGAGGTCATTATGAAACTGTGAGGGACAACATTGTGTGCTTGCCAACATCGAATGGCTTTTGATGAAACTTATGAGGCATATTAAGTACAGGTTTAAGGTATATGCTGCTAATGGCATCAGTTGTTGGGCATGATTAGGATAGGGGAAATGTCCTTAGACTTGTGGGGAGAAACATTCTGACCTAATGATTTTTGCAATATGTCATATCGACAGTACAATGCAGATTAGACTTTTGTGACCTAATGAAACATTCTTTTTCTCACTACTGTACATTTTTTCTAGGTGTTGAGAGATGATTATGACAAAGAAATATACAACTCAGTTAAGAATATTTAGCTAAATCCTACAGTTCTGACTAAGTTTGTGATGCCCCAACTTCCCAGGGGGTCACCCTTCTTAGGACTACTCTAGCCCCAGCTCACTTAACTCTCTTACCTTCTTGGCTTAGCCACCGCCTAAAATGTTATAGTTGGGTTAAGGGATTTAGTCCTATTTATACCTTATATATAGGACTAATCCAAATCCTGGGGGTGTTACATTCCTCTTCCTTTTTAAGCCCTGGCGTCCTCGTCAGGCTCAGGCACATTCACAAGTACCAAGCGATGTGAGACTCGTCTCGTTAACCTTAACCGACCTTGTTGGGAGCCACGCTCCACCCACAACGGTCATCAGCGAGCAAGCCAGGGGGTCACTCATCCTAGGACTATAGCTCTAGCATGCTTAACTCTCTTAATCTCTTGTGGTGTAGCCGGGTTAAGAGGTTTAGTTCTATTTATGCCTTATATATAGAACTAATCCGAATCCTGGGGGTGTTGCGAAGTTCATACTCCAAAAGTCCAAAATTTAGGTGGTCAAAGTATGTTCGTTATGCAAAAGAATTAATATTTATTGCATATTTTGCAGATTCAAAGTCAACTTCATCCCAGGTTGTCTCTTTCTTTTGAAGATTCTAGCACGATGAGATGTGAAGCTACTGTTACAAGTACCTACCAGTATGCATTCGAGCATTGTTCTCTCATATTATGTGGCATTATTTTGTGCAATCTTGCTATTTTCTTTGCTTTTTTTTTTTTCATTATTTTTGCTGTAGTATAGCTTTCAATGGACTCTTTGAAATTGTGAGGTACTCTCTCTTATTCTATCTATAACAGTTATTGATACCGTAGTGATGATCACCAAATTATTTGAAAGTATAAATGGTAATTTATCACGACAATCATCTTGTGCTTAGTTTTGTTTATTTTCTAAATCCAGTATCAGTTGGTATGAATTTGGATGCAAGTATCAAATTTTAGACGCATATCTGAATGCAGGATTTGACAAGAGAGAACAAGGTTGTGTGGCATAAACTGCAGAACAAGTTCGCAATCATACTTTTGTTCTCTAACATGACCGAGTGCCAACAAATTGACTATATTGCCTTTATATTATATCCAAATAAACATGGCGTCTAACCTTACATTTGATCTAAAGTTATCCAAGGGGCTTCTTCTAGCAGAAGAAGTTCCTTCTTTTCTTTTTTCCGAAGGGAAGGTCCTCAAACTCAAATTAACCAGGTCTAAAATTGCTATTCATTGAACATCGGAAAATCATGATATAAAAAAGTAAGGGTAGGACCTGCCCAACTTGTCCTATTAATTTATTTGTTGGTTTGATTAAAAACCTCTTTTTAGTCTTGCTGAGACTACAATATAAGTTTTATGGCTTGGTGGTAATAAGGAAAGAAATTTGATTGTATAACTTGCTGCTTTTATTTAGTAGGGGTACCTCAGTTTTCCTCTATTTTCATATGTCTCAGTATAAACTCAATTTTGTCAAGTTACCTTCTTTTCTGTCTGGAGGATGTAGTTGGTTGTGCTTCTACAGTTTGTCTGAATGCTTTGATTGTGAAGTTGCGGGTTTATGCAAAACTTTGATTTTTCCTCAAGAGATAAGTTTAAGCTTTTCCTCTTCTTTTTTTTTTCCCCTTTGAGTCAGATATAGTTATACTGGGAAACATGATACTTACGTATGATGGGAGATTCAGGAGACTCGTTGCTTATAATTTTTTTTTTTTTGGGGGTTGTGTTGGTCTTTAAAGTTTATCATTGCTTTTTGTCAAACATTGATGATAATTTATATGGTTTGGCAGGGAAACATCTGGTATTGTTGATTTAGATTGGGAGAATCTTGGATTTGGGTTGGTGCCAACGGATTTTATGTATGTTATGAAATGCTCTTCTGATGGACAATTCACCGGAGGTGAATTGCAGCGTTTCGGGCCTATTGAGCTGAGCCCATCTTCTGGAGTCCTAAATTATGGGCAGGTTAGTGAGGCTAAAAGTTTTTTTCTTGTAAGGTTGCCTCATGTATTGTTATTTATTCTTTTTATAATCATCTTTTGTTACTAGTGCATATCCATAATAAAGGCTCAGTTAGATCTAAAGGTTGTGATGCCCATTTGAAGATGCCTTTTTGACATTGAGTCATTTATCTTGCGCTGTTTGAGTGTGATTAGAGACCTGCATCTATCTCAACACTTGAAGTCAAAGAGCTTAGTTTACATTGAGAAACTGGTGCCTTTTTTGGGACTATCTAAAACTTATATGCAATCTCTGCTGTTATCTTACCGTCGTTTTTTAAAATTATAGTCTGCCACATTCTTCGGAGTACAGAGCGTATTTAAATGTTGATAGATCTTGGCGATTAGAGAATGCAATCTCAAGGACTTATGGTACCTGCTGCTACTGCATTTGAGGCTGATAGTTGTACAGCTTCTTTATTCATACGAAATTCTGCCTTGTTTCTCTCAGATTACTGTTCCAACTTCTCAGAGAAATACAGTTCTTTTGGCTTTTTAGGGGTTGTTTGAAGGTTTAAAAGCATATAGGAAAGCGGATGGTTCAATTTTACTATTTCGCCCTGAGGAAAATGCTTTGCGTATGAGAATGGGTGCAGAGCGGATGTGTATGCCGGCACCCACCGTCCAGCAATTTGTTGATGCTGTAAATCTAACTGTTTTGGCAAATAGGCGATGGGTAAGTTAGTTTGTGTTAAATTCCAAATTCCACAGTGCTACTATGCAAGTCTGACTTGTCAATACAAGCTTCAATGTTTTCAATGCAGGTACCACCTAATGGTAAAGGTTCCTTGTATATTAGACCGCTGCTTATGGGAAGTGGGGCTGTTCTTGGCCTTGCACCTGCTCCTGAGTATACATTTCTTATTTTTGTATCTCCTGTTGGGAACTATTTTAAGGTTGGTTTAAATTATTTGTCGTGTTTCTTCTGTTGATGTTTGCTCTCGATCCCTTTCTCTTAGCATTAGTATTAATTTTGTATAGTTATCTTCAATTGGTTTTGACAGTTATTATGGTTGAATAGTCATGATGAAATGTGCAATCTAGCATGTCAAAGTAAAAAATCAGCACTATTTGTATGCCAGGGGTTATTAATGCTCTTGGACCTGTCTCCTCTCTTGCTGTTTCAAATGCATTCTATTTCCATCCTGATAGTGTTTGGCTAATTTTCTACAACTTCCATCTCCAACTGCTTTTTGTGGAGCCACATAGAATGAGAAACGAAATCAACTTATCAAGTAATGATTGACTGACTCCATACTGTTTCTCTTATAGTCTTACTAAAAGAATATGCTTTATGTATGATAATTCTCCTTAGTGGATTTGGGATCTAAACTGGTTACAATAATTATTTTTGCGTTCGTTTAGAGCAAAATATTTTGTTATCCTAAATTTGTCCGAGATTTGTGACTCTTTAACTTCCATGAATAAAACAATAAAGATAGATTATAGGTCTCATTTACAATTTCATTGTTGGAGGCGGGTAGACCATCTGGTAATGTCTTTGATAATATTACCATGGGGGCCACCTTACAGTCAGCTCCCGTCCTAATCCATCCCTCAAAGATGGATCTGTTCATTGAAAGATGATACATACAATCCTACCCAGAATGATTGACCTTGAAATTAAATTTCACCTTCAATGCATCGATTAGTCACTTTGATTTTGGTTCTCTTATATCAATCTGATTGTTTTCACTATTATCTGCTATTGTCACCGTGTCTTATTTATTTCCTCTGGGTGCTTAATAATTAGTTTATTTGCTCATGAACTATTGTTATTCAGTGACACTTAGATTGAAGAATGGAGACTGACACTTGCTTATCTGTATAATTCAGGAGGGCTTAGCCCCAATAAATTTGCTAGTTGAATATGATTTCCATCGGGCAACCTGTGGTGGCACTGGCGGAGTGAAGACTATTGGAAATTATGCTTCGGTAAATGAAAATTATTATTATTATTATAATCTTTTGGAAGTTGTAGATGCATATCTAGCTGTTATGCTCGTGAATTTTATTTCTATTTGCTTGTTATCTAAGTATGAGCTGTAGGTTGGAAGGTTCCACTTTGTTGCTATTTAATGTTTCTTGGACATTCACATTCATGCACAAATTCACAGACAGCAGGGTTGGGAGCAGTTGGAGCTTGGCAGCTTCCTATTTGTTCTTGATTTAACCTCCAATAAATTTGGTGCTAAAGATTAACATTTTCAGCTTTGACTAATGTTATTTGTATGTATGTGTCATTAAGTGTATGTGCCTGTTTTCTGTTTTAGTTTTCGTTTTGTGAATTCTATAGTTTAGCAAATAGTTTGCTACCTGACAATCCATTGACAAGCAGCACTTTTATCGTAATAGCAAAGTGTGGCATAGAGCAGAATCAGAAGACAATATTCTTATGTTTGCCAATAGTAAAGGTTAGATTCAGAATATAATAGATAAACAAAAGGAACAAACTGGTGATTTTTTTTTGCCCCACAATCATTGCAATAAATTTTGGCCTTCCTTTTAAGGTAATGATGAGACCTTAACCTTCATTCATACACAACTGGAATTTTGTCGGAGAAATATTACTTATATTAACTTCTCAAGTTCCCGTTGTCAGCATTGACTTCAAATATGTACTTGATGCTTGTTATTAACATTTTCCTGTTTTTTCATATGTAGGTTCTTAAGGCACAAAAAATTGCGAAGGAGAAAGGCTATTCTGATGTTTTGTATTTGGACTCTGTCGAGAAGAAGTATCTCGAGGAAGTTTCTTCCTGTAATATATTTGTTGTGAAGGTATGCCTTAGAAATATGTTATCAGAACTTATAATCAAATGGATATGCAAGTTTGTTGGATCTTGAAAAATCGATGATTCTATATGCAACTGATATAATACAACGACAATCTAACGATATGCTACGCATATGATACATCAACAGTCTAACCTTTTATCTTTACTATTTTTGTGGTGGCATGAATCTATTCCTCTATTCAAACCCTGTTTTTGGCAAGATTTTTGTGAAGATAACAACTACGGCCTAATATACTTAGTAACAAGTTAGGAGCACAGAAATTGGTTATCAGACGGCACATTGGCCACCTATCTCAAAACTTTCTTAGTATAATCTGACATATATAAATGTATACATTGCCATTGTAATGCCTTTCTCACCCAACTGACCTTCTTTTAATTGGTTTATTGTTGATCAGGAAAATACCTGAATAACAGTGTTACGTTTTTTCCCAATTTCTGCTAGGCCATATATGCATATACT
Organism: Tillandsia fasciculata; assembly: GCA_029168755.2. Lineage (NCBI taxonomy): Eukaryota > Viridiplantae > Streptophyta > Magnoliopsida > Poales > Bromeliaceae > Tillandsia > Tillandsia fasciculata. Next base: position 2,966,961 of record CM054931.1, read on the forward strand.
TAACTGTATATAAAGCTCCTTTGGATGCTTTGTGCACTGTTGCAATGAGTGTTGTCTTTCTTATAGGGTAATGTTATTTCAACCCCTGCATTAAAGGGAACAATCCTTCCTGGAATTACACGGAAAAGTATAATTGATGTTGCTAGGGGCCAAGGATATGAGGTACTATACACCCTTACATTCCCATAAATAATGAAATGAGTTGTATTTGTCCTTTATAGTTGTAGAGTTCATTTGCCTATTTTACTTGTTATAATTTGAAGATCTAGTTGTTTTTGGAGTGTTTTATGGTAAAGCCTGAAATTTTGCAGGTTCGGGAGCAACTTATATCGGTAGAAGAGTTGCTTGAAGCTGATGAAGTTTTCTGCACAGGAACAGCTGTTGTTGTATCTCCTGTAGGAAGTATCACCTGCCGTGGGAAAAGGTAAAATATTCTTTTCTAATTTTTTTTTTAGTTATTTCATGTTTTTCTTTTTCATGATGGTTGATCCTGTCTAGTGATGGTTCTTTCATTCGTCTGTCCTAGTCAAGTTTTAGAGTTTTAGTGCACTCAATATATCAAAACTTTATGTTGTCCTTTTCCAGTGCTCTTTCAAATTCTAAGAACCTTTTCTTGCTCCGCTCAGTTATTTTATGAGCGTAGAATGTATCAATTAGACGAGATCTACCATTGCAAACAAGATCTAACAGGCTCACCTATTGTGGAGTTTGATTCAAGTGAAATCAGACCTTAATCTGCTTTTCCAATTGAGCTACTTAACCTTCCGAGTTCCAATTATGATCAAGCTTGGGTTGGATTTACAAACCTGGTATATTTCAGGCATTGTATCTCAAGCCAATGTTCATATATGATTTTTTTTTTTTTTTTTTTTTTTTTTTTTTTTTTTTTTTGTCCTTCATACTACACAAACTCACATTTAACCACTGCAATTTTGACTAATGTCCAACGAAGACAATTATATCAGATCAAGATTTTAATGCAAGGCATGCACCTTAGATTCCAAATATCTTATTACAATCTTATACAACTCTGTCATTGTGAACTTGAATGCAGCAAAAAAGCACTATTCCAAGTTTTTAAAGAGTTACAATAAATTTGTGCTGATTTCTATTCTTCACAGGGTGGCTTATGGAAACTGCGGAGTTGGTGTTGTGTCTAAACAGCTCTATTCTACTCTTACAAGTCTCCAGATGGGTCTTGTGGAGGACACAATGGGCTGGACTGTGCAATTGGACTGAGTGCTGCAGATTAGTTCAACAAATGAATATTCACAGCTCGCTTTTTTGTATTCGTTGCTCTAGTAACTTTTTGACCCACACTTGTTGGGTAGATGATACTTATGGTAACATTTAGCACTTTTTTAGCATTTGAGTTAAATGGTACTTTGGTTTTATTATGTCCAGTGCACATGTTTTTCCTCCTAGCATGCAAAATAGCATCCTAAACTTAATATTTTTAACTTTATTGTAGCTTATTGGTGATGGAATAGATCTATTGAAAATAAGTACGCACAATATTTGGGCATGCAAACCCATCATTCCATATCTGTTTTGAAATTCATAATCTAAACAAGATATATTCTCTTTTGGTTGTTTCAATGCAGAAAGATATACGTATCATTCTCTTTAACTGTCCTATTTTTCTCATCCGACTGCTTTAAAGCTGTTGGTTGGGTACCAGTGGTCATCCTTTTCTGCTTAGCATTATCTCTTTTAGATGTTTGTGTTTCTATCATACTTTTTTACATAAGTCAGATGGAGGACTCAACCAGCACAGAAGCATCGGTGCATTCTGGCCACCTTTCAAATGCAAACTGCTGAGTGCTGACAATGGAAGTACTAATCCTTTATGGAGTAAACATGATGCCCTGCTACCGGAATATCTGAGAGGTTTGCTTTTAAGGGAAGTATTGTGGTATTGCTTCATATCCAGTTAAGACCATCACATTTAGACTTCCTGTATGTGAAGATCAATTTTGTTTTCAGAGTAAAGTAAAAGGTCCAAATGCACTCTCTTCTATTTGCATTGGTTTTAGTCTTATCTCAAATGCTCTAATCAATTGCCTACCTTAAACAAATTATTTGAAACTCTGTGGAATAGAGCAGGAAAGGTTGCAGGAGTAGCAATGAGAAGCGAGCAACATGCACATTTCCTCTATAAAACATTATGGGTTCGACCTAAAGGGAATGATTAGCGGTCCAGGCGATAGGATTCAAATTAAGGACCTCCTAGTCTGATGCCTTCTGAAATAGCCTCTTTCATAAAAATACTTGCGCCGCTAGTCACCCTTTACTGTACCTGTTTTGTATTCAAGAAGTTCCCCTTAGCTGTCTAATCAACGATGTGGATGAAAACTCGAGCTTTTTTTTTTTTTTTTTTTTTTTTTTTTTTTTGTAGTCATGGCTTTATAAGGATCGACGTGCCAGGAAGACTGTTGATTATTTCAAAATTTTAAAATTGATTGCATATCAAAGTCACAGTGAAATCATTGAGAATTAGGAAATATTTTATTGCTACCATTGATATCTGAATTGTTGCAAGGAGCTTTCCTTGCAGTTGTCTTATTAGAGTTCTCTAAAGAAGTGTGTACTCATGAGTTATTAAATGATCAATCCTTTATTATTCACCTCATAAAGATATATGCATTTACATTTCTTAATCAGATAAGTACTAATCTTTTCTTGATTTGCGTAGGTATCCAGACTATAAAGCTGTTAGTTAGCTACCAACACTTTGTTATGCCCTCTTTTTATTTATTCATCTCATGTGATCTGGGTGGCCAAAAGCTCCTCTTTATCGCTGGCACTCAAGAATGGCAGTCCGAAAAGGACACTACAATACTGAGACAAAGGCGTGTGCGTGGGGTAGCATCCATTGCAAAAACCTTCATGCTGAAAAGTGTACCAAGTCCCCGACCGATCACGTTCGCGCAAGTGGCCTGTAAGAGCACTTGTTCTGCCCGCTAGGGCTCGAGCTTTTTGCACAGCGATGCTGCGGTAAAATTGCTCAGAAAAGTGCTTCGTGGTTAAACATCTGACTTTTGATTATTTGGTTATAAAAGTTGCTTTAGAATTTGCGCTAAAAGTTGCTTTAGAATATGAGCCCACAATATGTGGAAAGTATTGGTAGTTGATGGATTCTTAATGAGGAGACTAGCAATGTTCAGGTTAGTACTGCATCATAGGGTTGATGTGGATGATGACCTACGAATAGTTGTATAGGTTGTTGAAATCAACGTCTTAACAACTGGGGCATGTAGATTTATCATATTATGTTCATGACACCTTCATCTCCAGATTCCTCTTAGTAAGTCAAATCCGTTTATAATGATCCAATTTCATAAGCTGTGCATATAGTAAGTGGTTGCAATCATGCCTGGTACGTAGTCTCGTCCTGGCTCGTAGTTAAGCTGTACTTGTTTCCCTTCGAGTATCTTCTTATTGTTGGCTTCTACTGTATTCATAAGTTTCCAATATTTCGTTTGCTAAACAAATAGCTTCTACTTCTCAAGTAGTTAATACAAAAAAAAAAATTAAAAAATAAAAAAAGTGTTTTTAAATTTGTCGTAAAGTGTATGAATAGGACCTAATTGATAAACTTTTGGGTGCTTCCAAGTTGCTGAGGGTGGTTGATCCTCTGCTGACACTGCTTTATCTTTTTGGCAACCCCATTTTGATCTATATTGCTTTACTGTCCTTTGGTCAAAATCTTGATAATGAAATTTAGTTCATTGATTTCATCCACCCTAATTGAATTCCTTGCCACATATAAATTGCACAGTAAAACTGCAAACATTAAAGGGATAATTACACTTTGGTCTTTAGCACATAATTTTTCCAACAACAAGTGCTCATCTTTTTCTTTTCGTTTCTCTTCTCCATCATATAACATAGGCCATTTCAGAGTCTAGTGTGGGAAAAATTACCATGATGATGATGATGATGATGATGATGATGATGTTGTTGTTAATTAAATGCCCTTTATACTGTGGGAAGGTGAGAAAAATGAGTGCACCTGTCGCCCACTGTGGCACCCCATCTTCTTTGTTCTTTGTGAGTGTCCTGCATTTGTGTGGATGAGTGGTGGGTGAGAGTGGTTGTGATGAATGAGTGTTTGTGCATGCAATATTAATATTGGGGTGGCTTGTGAGTGGGTGATACTCAAAATGAGATCATCATATAATTATTTACTTTATTTGTGGAAGAAAACAAGATAGATGTTAGGCAGGTACACATTGTTTTCAATATTAAGCATGTTTTTAGAGTTCCTATTCTTGAGTACTCCTAGAATCTTTTTTTTTTTTTTTTCTTATTTTTTATTTTTTAATGTAAAGAACGCTTTACTAGAAGTGTCCGACAAAGTTTAACTATTTCAGCACACTATTTAGCTCAAAAAATTATCTCGATAATTATGAATTCGAACTTTTCGTTTACTCATTTCAAAAAATAGGGGTTTGGAGCCCAAACTTCTTAGGTAATATCTTAGTATATACTTTCCTTGTTAGGCCCCCTAATGCACCCTAATAAATATCAGTACTGCTGATGAATTGGTTGATGGTTGGGAAAGCCTAACTTAAAAAGCCTTTTATGGAGGCTACATCACTCAACAGCATTCTATTTTCTAGTGTACAAAAGCACGGAAGTTTTGAAAAGAACCCGCATTTGTCACTCTGTTTAGCCCCACATAATCAATCCACAACTATATTCTCCTCATCAAATACAACAAACAAATGCTACCCGTGATAACGAACCATAATAGCTAAAAGTCGTCACCGTCGTAGCCGTCGCGAGCACGCCGGAGGGTGATGCGTCGCTGAGCGAGCAATCTCCATCAAGAATCATCGCAACTTGATGATCGATGGTGGCCCTCGATGGCGAAACATCAACCACCACAGCTTCTACCTCCGGTATTAATAAAAAGATATATAAGAGATCGATTTAGGCGCCCCCGCGATCGACGAACCTACTACATAGTACATACTGATCTACAAGCTCTGATTTTCAAACAATTTGCAGGATCGAATTATCGAGATTATGATCGAATTCGGATTAGATTACCGATCTGTTTCTTACAGCTTCAGCTGCTAATAGCAGACAAGGCAGCAAAAAAGGTTTGGTCGCGGTTAGATGGACCCAAAAATATCGGTTTAGACCCAGCACCAACATATTTAGAACCGAGTCCAGATGTGGACAATGGCACGACGTAGAATGATGTTCATTTTTGTCGATGATGTGACGTTTTCTGAGTTTTGATTTGGACGCTAACTACTTTTTATACACGATATAATGCACTGCTGTTACATTAATTGAATCATAATTGATGAAAATAAAGACTGATGGAATTAATTAAGTTGCCCAATAAAATTGAAATAAATTTTTTTTTTTTTTTTTTGAGAGAAATGTAACATGCTACCGCTTCATTGGAAGGGAAAATGAATTAGGCTACAGAGTGAAACAACATGGCCTCGAAAAAAAAAAAAAAAAAAAAAAAAAAGAAAAAAAAAAAGACCACTAGCAAGCAACTTGCACCCACAAATTCCTGTAGGACAGAACAGCCGCCGCCAAGCACCCAGTCGAGACTTTACGGTTATCAAAGGTCCTCTTGTTCCGCTCTAGCCAGATCCCCCACCAAGCTAAGGCAATCGCCACTAGCTCCCTACCTCTTAGTGTGCTATAACTCTGCCGGCAAGTGTCCCAAAGCCGAAGGGGCGAATTGGCAGATCCAAGGACAGACTTGTTCAGTAGGAGTCCCAAAAGGATACCTTTGGTAAACTGGCACCCCAAGAAAAGGTGGGCAATCGTCTTAGGCTCAACCAAGCAGAGAGTACAGCAGACATCCCCATTCCATCCCCTCTTTAGCAGGTTGTCCTTGGTGAGAACTCTACCTTTAAGCACCAACCAAATGAAGATCTTAACCTTGAGGGGGGCTCGAATTTCCTACAATTCCAAGAAGATATTGTCAAGAATACCACCGTCTTGGAGGAAGCCATAGAGCAGCTTGACCGAGAAGGATTGTGATTGCGTCCATCGCCATCTTACTTCGTCCTTTCTATCCAATGAGGGTCACGGGAATCGCTCCTTTTAGCTTCACGACCAACTCTCTCTCGAGCTGATTACCGGGTGCAAGGCCGCCCAAAATCAAATCCCACCTCCACCTATTCCCCCTCCAGCAGTAATTCACTCTACTGTTCTTTCCCATTACCCTATCGTAAATAGTAGGGAAAAGAGTACGGAGGGAGACATGGCCTGCCCAAATGTCCGACCAGAAGCAGGCCATTTGGCAGTCACCAATCAAGAATGTCGTCCCATATTTAAAGATGTCCCTAGTAGAGAGCACATTGCGCCACCACTGTGAAAACGGCCTAAAAGACGCACCGCACCCTCTCTTAACGATTTTTTTTCTATTATAGTATAGGCCTTTGATGAGAGGCCCCCACAGATGACATTTGTCGGAAAGAAACCTCCACCACCACTTAGCGAGGAGGGCTAAATTCATGTTCTCTAGATCCAGAACTCCAAGCCCCCCCTCCCTCGTACTCCTACAGATTGATTTCCATCGAACAAGGCAGTGTCCGCCCGCAGTGGAAGTAGCCCCCTTCCAGAAAAACGCCCTACGCAGCGATTCACAACGCCTAATGACCTATTTGGGTGCTTTGAATATAGAAAGGTGATAGAGAGGTAGGTTAGCAAGCACCGAGTTCACCAAGACCAACCTCCCTCCCTAAGAAATGAGCTTGGCTTGCCACCATTCGATCCGTTTCTCGAATTTGCCAATTACCCGTCACCAGTCGTCCCTACGAAGTAGCTTATCAGTAAGGGGGAGGCCGAGGTACTGCATCGGTAGGGCGCCTAGCTTGCACCCTAGAATACCCGCTAGACGCCGACCCCTAATTTTGTGCCTTCCCAGGCAAATCAGCTCGGTTTTACTCCGATTAATCTTCATTCTAGAGGCCCATTCAAATAAAGTCCATAAAAAGAGTAGGTTGTTGACGTGTCTGCTCTTGGCTTCACAAAAGAAAAACGTGTCATCTACGTATTGAATGATAGAGGTCTTGGACTCAGTGGTGGGCTCCACCCCCCTCAAAAGCCCGTTTTGTTCCGCCATCCCCATCATTCTAGTCAGCCCCTCCGCTACCAAAATAAATAAGTACGGGGGCAGGGGGTCCCCTTGACGTAGCCCCCTAGAGGTCTTGATCCATTTAGTAGGAACCCCATTGACCAGGACCGCTACTTTGGCATTGCAGATGCATTGCTCGATCCATCCACACCACTTATCATTCGCACCTAGCCATTTTAGGGTCTTTTTGAGGAAGTCCTATCTCTCCATGTCGAAGGATTTTTCGAAGTCGGCTTTGACCCCCACCCCTTCCGTCCTTGATTTAGAGCACCGGCTTACTATTTCAGAGGCAGTAGCAAATGAGTCCAAAATAGATCTGCCTTTAAGGAAGGCAGCCTGCGCAGGGGAAATAATGTACTTCATAATCACTTCCAATCTGTTTGCCAACACTTTAGAGATGATCTTCTGAACATCGTTGATGAGACTAATAGGCCTGAAATCTTCTGCCGAGTTCGCCCCATCTTTCTTGGGAATGAGGCAAATATAGGAGTAGTCCATTGACCCAGAGTTCACTACTTCATCATAAAGGTCCAGAAAAATGTTAAACAGGTCAAATTTAATAACTTCTTAGAATTTTTGGTAAAAGACTAGGTTAAAACTGTCTGGCCCGGGAGCCTTGTCACTTCCCATTTGGAAGGTAGCTTTTCTTATCTTCTCTAAGGAGAAGGCAGCAGTTAGGTTCCCCGGTTGGGGGATAGGTTTAGCTCCGAAAACCTCACTCCAGTCGCCAACGAAAGCAGGAGGGGAGTCACATGGTGCAAATCGCTCCTTGAATTTGTGAAAAAAATACTCCCTTTTTCTCTCTTCCCCTAGCAGGGTCCGACCCTCATCCACCACCTCCCAAATGGTGTTTTCGCGTCTCCTCCCGTTAGCAATAGCGTGAAAGAATTTGGTGTTACCGTCACCCTTCTTTAACCAATGCAATTTAGCCCGAGATTGCCAGAGCATTTTCTCGTCCACAACCACCTCTTTGAGGAGAGCCCTAAGCTGCTCCCGCTTCTCGAATAGTTGTGGAGTGAGGTTGTGTAGTTCCTCCAGAATATCCAGTTATTGGATCTCCCCGGCAAGATCAGTTTTGGTTTGGGAAATGTTATAAAAGCTGGTGGAGCACCATTCTTTGATACGCTTCCGGCAGTGCCTCAGCTTAGCGACAAACGTGAGTACGCTGGAACCCTTCGCCGGGGCCTCATTCCACCAGAGCGGCACCTTACTGCAGAAGTCTTCTTTCGTTAGCCAGACCTTCTCAAATCTGAACATATGAGGTTTGATTTTCTGGCTAGTGGACAGCGGGATCGGCGTGTGGTCGGAGGTGATTCTCGGGACTGCAACCACCTTAGATAGGGGAACCTTTGGTCCCATTCAGTGGAGATGAGGAAGCGGTCCAGTTTGGCCAGGGAGGGGTTACTCTGCATGCTGGACCAGGTGTACATTTGGTTACTCAGCGGCAAGTCAATCATTTCTAAATCATTAACCAGATCAGAGAACAGGACCATCAGCCGGCCGCTCCAACTCCGACCCCTCATCTCCTGCGGGTTCTTGGTCAAATTGAAGTCACCGCACATAACCCACAACCCCCCCACAGTCCCCTTTCAGGGCCGCAAGCTCCCGACAGAACTCCTCTTTACCGACCCACGAAGGCGGCCCATAGACGTTTGTAACAAAGAAGTCCGCATCGCTAGAGATGTGCTTCAATCGAATGGTTAACGAATAATTGCGGACAAGGACTCCGCCGCAAGAGAAGACCTTCGAACTCCAGCAAGTAATGATGCCCCCTGACGCCCCGTCCGACTTTACAAAGTGACATTTGTCAAAGCAGGACCCAGCAAAGGACCGCAAAAAGATCTAGAAACAGATTCCACTTTTGATTCTTGAAAGCATAAAACAGACCCTTTGAACCTGGACACAACAGACTTGACGAGACACCTTTTATTCGGATTGTTCAGACCTCGAACATTCCAACTAAAGACCTGAAACATGAAACCAAGAGCAGCACCACCCTACACAGACCCCAGAAAACAAAGTCTCCCTAGAAGGAGGCACTGAAGCACCGCAAAAAGTCTGAGGCCTCGGCGTCGTTGAGGTGAATCCTGCACAGAGCGCTTCTATCCTTAATAGTAACGCATGAGTCCACCCGAGGCACAGCATTTCTACCTTCTTTCAAGAGCGCCTTGCGAGCAGAGGCTCTGGCCAACATGTCACCAAGAGGGCGACCCGCCAACCGCATGCTCTTCCTGGGGGGACCGTGGTGAGGCAGCACAAGAGCAAGCGACAGACCAAACGCTCCCCCAACAGAAAAAACTCCAGGAAGCGGCGGTAACACCGGAGATGGGGCATCGAGCTCCGCGGGGCCAACCCCATCGCTATCCCCCGCAGGGGAGTCAACACCGCAGCAGCTGTCGCGCCCTCGGGGGTAGCCAGCGCTCACAGAAGGCACGACAACACAAGAAAGCGTGCCATTCGCGAACACCCCGCCAGCCGGGACCACCCACCTGCGGACGGTAGGGGAGTCGCTCCTCTGTGTTGGCTATTTGTTTATGGGTTAAAATAGGTCCAACGTCCTGCCCCGTGACAATAGGCCCAGGAGACTAATAAGTTGAGTTGGGTGAGCCTAATAAGTTGAGTGAGGCTGCAGTCCACAATAGACCTAACGGCAAGAGGCCCAACAATAGACCCAACGTCCAGGTGGGTTGAGTCCGGTCGAGACCCGTGGGCCTGTGTTTGTACGCTTAAGTGAATTGTTGCGTATTTCTAACTGCTCGAGCTTTTGGGTTGGTTAGCGCCAACGATCCGACAAGCTCAGAGGGATTACGGGTTCGATTCCCACCGGTGCAGGTGTTGGGGGGGATCGTTGGATTTATTTATGGGTTAAGATAGGTCCACGTCCTGGTGACAATAGGCCCAGGAGACTAATAAATTAAGTTGGGGAGCCTAATAAGTTGAGTGGGGCTGCGGTCCACAAGGACCAACGGCAAGAGGCCCAACCATAGACCCAAATCCAGGTTTGAGCCCGGTGACCCGGGGCGCTGGTCTGTACGCTTTAAGTGAATTGGTTGCGTATTTCTAACCTTGACTTTTGGGATTAATGGTTAGCGCCAACGATCCGACACTCTGCGCCCCTAGCGGTAGCAGCCCAGGAGAGTGGGGCACCAGGCCTCCAATACTAAGCAGCCGGGTCCCCCTCTGCAAAAGAATCCACGGGCCCAATAGTGGGGGGCAAGCCATAAAGCTCTGGCCCACAGGGTCTGCTGGGCCTTCCAACTCAAGGAAAAAAGCTCCGGGTCCAAGAGGAGCCCAAAGTGGAAGGGAGTACCCCAAGACGTCAGGTTCCACATGCACGTGCCCTCCATCCCCTCCCCAAAGCCCCCGATCCCACAAGCACCCAAACCGAGGCCCCCCTTGCTCACCCCTACAACTAGCTCCCAACAACCCGTGCCTGACTCCGTTGGCAAAAGAACACGGGCACACCTCGTCAAGGTCCCCCGGCAGCCCAGAGCCCTTCTTTGGCAATCCCCCCAACCCAGGCAGTTTCGAGATCCCCGCGCTGGCAGGCGCGTTCAAAAATTGTCTGAAAAGGCGAAGGGGGGACTCCCGAGGGCCGGAATTCGGGATCTGGGCAACCGCGCTACGCACCGCTCAGCAGCCTCGGCTGGCGCACCGACCGCTGCAGACGCCGGACTCGGAGAAGGTGCCTGTACCCCAATGGCTTCCGCCCAGGTCAGCGCCTCGCCGGAGCACGTCGGAGCATGCGAGCAAAGAGGCGCCCGCCCGGAGCTGTTCCGCCACCTGTCCCGCAGCTCGGACGAGTTCCAGGAGCCTTGATTAGGTCCGCTGTGTCCTGGAGCACTGTGCAAGTGGAGCGAGATCCCAGAGGATCCGTCTGTCCGGGATCATTTTCCCTCGCGAACGGGTCGGTCATCCCCCAGAGTTCCAGTTGCACCACGGAGTGAGCCAGGTGATCGCCTCTCAGGGATGTCGGCAACCCCGATCTAGGCCAACCCAGAGAGGTCAAGCGTGTTGAGACTGTCCTCCTTCCCGGTCAGATACCTACCAAAGCTACTGCCGATGGCGATACTCCACCCAACATTCGAATGGCAGGTTAGGTAGCTTGATCCACGCTTTGTAACGCAACTGCGACCTACTCGCATTACTGTAGGGGTTCCATTCGTAGCATCTGAGACGGATAAGCTCCCTACTAGTAAGATCCAGGACATAGGATCCAGTGACGTGCCACATAGAGGCATGGCAGCGAGGTCCATCGCAATCGCTTCCTGCGGACAGTGCCCCGGTCGATCCGGGCCGATCACATAGGACGGCGTTCATTTCCTGGTATCCCTCTCAAGTTGCCAAAGAAGGAGGCCGGAACCCCATAGCTCTGTGCATGTTTTCCTTCGACAACGGCCCCGAAGACGGCAGCGAGCCACAGGATGCCCGAGCTTAAAGCACGAGCGGCACCAAAGGGGCTCTCTACACTCCCGGACTCGATGGTCGCTCGCCAGACATCTGAAGCATCTGCCAGCAGTCGAGAAAAAACGAGCCTGCCTCTGGGGCTTACAGAGAGAAGAGGAGGCACTGTGGCTCGGTGAGTCCAGGTTGCGGAGAAGCGCATCCTTATTAGGTGCCTTTGCTGGACACAGGGAGCCCTTAGAATTCCGCTGGATAGAAGGATGAACCCCGCAACCTCCCATATCCGGCTTAGAAAAAACACGGGAAGTGTAGGGTGCTCCCACGTCGGCATCAGAGCTGTCCCCGCCAGCAAAACCATACGAGGTAAGGGGAAAGCCTCTATGGTTAGCCCAGGACACCCTAGTCTTTGTCTTCATCTTCTTGTCCTTGAAGGCAGCAGAGTCATGTGCTACTAGCCCCTGCTGCGAAACGGACCCTTCAGCTGGAGCCACACCTACCTTCTCCCACACGTGCTTGATCTGCAGGTGCCCATTGGCCTCAGGGCTCCTCCTAAGTACTTTTTTCACAATAGACTTTTGCTCTTCTTGTTCCGAAATAGATACTGCAGCAGATTTTGTGGCAGTAGCTAAGCTTGGTGTTGGTGGAGTTGCACCTAGGGCAAGAGGGCGCCTTCTCCTTCGTCTTCTCCTTCCTCTTCTTCTTCTCCTTCTCCTTCCTCTTCTCCGTTAACATTATTCCATAGGAAGCTTCTTAATCAGATTGCAGTGAACTGGTTATAGTCAGGGTTGTCCAGTTTGTTCCCCTACTGAGAAAAGCAGATGTTCTAAGCGTCTCTTGTGTTTCATCTAACTTGTACATCAGCCTCAGAAGCCATCTCTTACTACAATGTGATATGAATTGTATGGAGATCAAGCAAGGAGAGCTTAGAATATATAGTGCTTGTTCAGAGATGTGGGCTTCAATTCTCTGCACGTCTCATTAAAAGTTTCATGAAATAAACTAACTTTCTATTTAGCAAGGTGGATTGATTTTTCATATCACACATATATTTCTATTCAGAATTATTTATTTTCTTAGTTTGAGATCTTCATAATTTATGTTCGAACTAAATTTTACAATAATAAATAATAAAGTAAATTATAATTATTTTCCAATTATATAATAATTAAGTATGATCTGGGACAATGAACAAGACAATTTTACTGCTCTCTACTATAAATAATAATTCTCCACGATATCTATCTCAGTTGCTTTCGCCTTTTTGCTCAGTTGTTTTCGCCTTTTTGTTTGAGAGTCGCAGATGTGACGGAACTGATCTATTCCTTTTTGAAAATATACAATCCAATAATATCTTATTCTCTCCATATTTATATACCGAATTTTATAAATTTGGCAAATTAATTATATTGAGTTTCTTCAATAAATAGAAACTCTATTTTAATATTTTTAATCAAATTTATATATTTTTTTTTGGAGCCTAGTTGGGATATTTTTGAAGTTGTTTTCGCTTTGAATTGCCGATATTTAAAATATTTCAAAAATAAATTTTATAAATTTTTGATGTTATTTATCTAGAGCGATGGAAAGACCTTAAAATTATTAATTTTAATGGTCAAGTTGTTTATAAGTTTAAAGATATACTATTTAAATCTAAAATTTTAATATTGTATCGTTATTTTTTTTTATTTTTATTTTTAATTTTTAATTTTGAGCTAAAGTTACTAAAAATATATATTAAAAAAATTATAATTTTTTTTCAGATATTTTAAACATTTTAAATTGAATTTCTATATTTTTAAAAAAATTATAATTTTTTTTTCAGATATTTTAAACATTTTAAATTGAATTTAACAGAGCCAATTTTTAATTTAAGAGTTTGATTATTAAAATACAACTTACAAGCATAGAAAATTTTGTACTTGTTAGCAGCACTTGAACTTTTTTTTTAATAGTATTATTACATGCGAAAATTTTTAAACTATTATATTATTAATAATACTAAATTATTGACGTCTTTAAAATTTTTTGACCTGTAGATAAAAAAATGTATAGTTAGAATGATAATAATATACTAAGATTTAATGAGTGATTGATAAAATAATATAATTTAAAAAATAAAAAATAAAATTTTCGATTAAAAATTTAGTAATATTAAATATTTTGTGCAATCGAATTGTCAAACAATCCTACAGGGCATTATGGGAAAAAAAAAAAAAAAAGTTCCTCTCTCTCTCTCCCTTTCTCAACACTCACATTCTCTCTCTATACGTGATGTTTTCTTAGCCAGCTCTGACGTAGAAAAAGAGAGGACGGGAACAGCAGAGCTGGATCAGCAGAGCTGCAGCTGTTGCACAGAGAGCGAAGAAAAAGAGAAGAAAAGAAAAAGAGAAGAGAAGAGAAAAGAAAGGGAGAGAAATGATATATGGTGGTAATGCGAGCTCGAGGTTATGAAGAATCTGATTCAGTAAATTGATCAGAAAAAAAAAATAAAAAAAATTAGTTGCATGTACGAGAGTGGGTGTGGTTGGATAAATATATATATATAGATATTGTGTGCAGTGTGGTGGATTTTGTTCTCTTGCTATTTAAGGAAGGGATAGAAATTAAGGCGTGGGTCGAGTTTGGTCGACATTGCAGGAAAAGTTTTATTCCTTTCCTCGTCCAATAACTTACAACAGCTCATGTTCAGATTCCACCACTTTATCTGTTTAAGATAAAAAAAAAAAAAAGAAAAAAAGGAGAGTCTTAATTGGAGGAGGAGGAGGAGAAGTGTTATCTCATGTTACTCCTCATGGTCTTTTAATTTCAGGTACTGCATTTCTTTTCTGTTTTTTTTTTTTTTTTCATCTGTAAACATATCAATTTGATCAGCATACTCTTTTATAAACGAGAGAACATAGTTGCGCATATTGGTTTAATTGATGAATATTTTGTTGGTTCTGTTGATTGTATTGTTGTTTCCTTCTAAAACTTATAGCTTGATTGATTTACAGACTCCGAGGCTGTGGGCAGTTCTCAGATTCCTGAATTAACTTCCTAGAAAAAGAAATTGAATAAAAATCTCCAGTCTGCCTGTCTGTGTTTATGATGGGGAAGAGAGCGCGCAGACGGCCTCCGCGGTCTGAACGGTACAATTTGGGCTGTGTCTGGAGCCTAATTCAGATTTTCGACTTCCGCCGCGGCCGGAAGTTAATTTCGGATCGGAAGCATGGTCGTAGTAAACATCATGGTAATTCGAGATCTGGGACTTACTATTGTAGTATTATCTCTTTGTTTTCTAGGTTTCAGAATTTGTGGATCTTACATGCTCATATCCGATGGTCTTAATCTGCAAGTTTTCTTATCGAAATTCGCTTTTCGCGTTTTAATTTGCACTTATAGTTATGTTCCTGTATAAAATGCCTACAATGTGTTTAGTCTATCGGATTGAATAAGACTATTTCGTATAAAAATCCGTCCTATTGAAGTGACTGGAAGGTTGCTGGAGTAATTTTGTATGATATCTCACTGTTTTCTTACCTGATATCGACCCCTGTTTTCTCTGAAAGAACGCAAAAATATATCGACTTTTGTATCTTCCTTCAAATTCAAAAAAAGTGTTGACCTTCTTATTTCCTGCAGTCTCTGGATACGCAAGAAGTAAGCTCGACAATGTTGAAGAAATGCATGATCATGTTGATGTAAGATCTCTATCTCATGTTGATGTCGATTGCTGCAAAAAACTATTTATGGAGTACTAAAATAAATAAAGTTGTATGAATAGTCTGATGCAGTAACTGTATAATTGAAGTGACTCTATTTTTCTGTCAAGCTTTTCATAGTTACCGTGGCGTTATGTGATTCGTTTACTTTTCAGGGTACGGAGGAAACCGAATTTGGAAGGGGTTATTCGGGTAAGCCAAGTGTTAAAGCACTTATGGGGGAAGAGATGGCCAGCACACAGTCCTTGAAGAAAATTTCAAGAGATGAAGTTGAAAGAATATTATCCGACTTGGGGCACGAGATCGTTCGAGAGAAGAATGAAAAACAATCAAGAAAGAAAAATAAAGCTATCTTAGATCTTCATGTTAATGAACTCAAGCGCCGTGAAAGCTTAGACTTGAGTGCGCTTAAGTGTATTGATCATGGATCTGATTTTAGCTTTGAATTGGCTCCAAATCAGGTAGAAATCTACAAAAATCAAAGCGACTGCCAAAATGTTGATTTTGAGAATAACGTTGAAGCGTATCTTGCCTTAAATTCCAATCTTGATAGGAAGCATAATGATCTTAAGGACCCTTATCTGCAAAAGGCACTAGAAAATTTGGCTGACTTAGTTATTAGCCGTAGAATTATTGATCAGAAGCATCTCAATGGGAGCAAGGCGGATCGATCCGCTGCATTGGATACGTTAGAGACACTGAGCTCAAACAAGGAATTGTATCTGAGGCTTCTTCAAGATCCGAATTTGAATGTATTTGAACATTTAGAAGGTCTCCATTCTATTCAAGGAAATTCCATTGGGTTGGTAGAAGAGGTTGGCAGTTCGGACCGGTCCGAGGAGTATTCCACTGATGAAGCATTTAATAAACAGATTAGACATAATCTTTTCTGGAAAAGTGACAAATTGAAGACAAGAAAATCATCCGGAGGAGGTGACAGTTCTCAGGCTTTTAGTAGAATAGTTGTTCTCAAGCCCAATATCTCAAGAGATCAAGATCATTTAGTCACGAAGAATTCAACCTTTTCGCCTCAATCAAATTGTAGATTTCAAGCAGCAGACTACAATGAGAAAGTTGTTTCAAATTTTTCCCTTCGAGAAATCAAAAGGAGGTTGAGAAATTCCATTGGCATGAATAAAAGGGAGGAGCATTCAATCTCCTTAGATGGTGTAGTGCATAAAATTTCTTATGGATATAATGATTCCGTTAACTCAGGTAAAAACTTTCAGAGGGAGAGTTCAATAAAAGGCTTGGCAAGCAAAACTTCTGCAGGAACTGAAAGTGCTTCTAAAGCATCTGCTGTTGACAAGTACTCAAAGCCAAAAAATCGCCAACTCAACATTAAAAGTGGCTTTGCTCTATCCAATGGCGGATCTTTATTCTATGAGGACGCCAAGAAGCATCTGGTAGAGATGATCGGGAATCAAAACCAATACAATAGTTTGCCAATTGGAAAGGCCCCAAAATCTTTGGCAACATTACTTTATCTGGCAGATTGTGGTTTATTGTCTCCTAGATGTACCACTGGAAAGGTGGACCCTCATCTTTCGCCTAAAGACACGAGATTATCTACTAAACAACAAGTTGATGTCGAAATGTTGGACCCGTCGAGACAAGAGGTGGAGAACATTGCATGCGAAGTTCTCCTTGCCACTGATGAACAAGTAATTGACGCGGAGGAAGAACTTGCCTCTACACTTAGTCAGGAGGAGAATTACAGTGGTAAGGAAATAAAGGCTGAAGGTACCTTAGCTTACTCCGCTAGTTGTGATATATTGTTCAATGTCTTAATTAGAGATATATATGTGTATATACTCCTGCAACTTCGTCTATTTATATATATAGTCTTGCAAAATTTACTTTTTCTTGGTTCATTTCGGTGGCGTAAATTTCTTCCATATATGTACCTGCATACTTCGAAAATTCCCTCTTTATAAAACTTTGTCTACTGTAACCAACTTCCCCATGAATTGGATGACTCCCCAAGTTAGATAAGTGTACTTTGTGCAGTTTCAAAGGGTGTATATGAAACTTCCAATTTCACATATATATATATATATATATATATATATATATATATATATATATATATATATATATATATATATATAATGGTCCGTTTTCTAAACTCTTAAAATCATTGAAGGTTGTAGAGAGATTGAAGACGTAGAGGATATCAACATGTGTTACCATTCAGATGTATCCTCGGAATCAGTTGTTAGTGAACACGACATTTCAACTGAAAGTTTCAGTGAGGGAGGCTCAGAGCAAGTAAGCTTTTAGAGATTTCATATCATTATGTCCTGATGTCTTCCTATTTATGCTGATCTCTCATCTTACTTTTGAAGAGTCAATTGGAGAAACCAGAATTGGTCGACCCATCTGTATCAATTTTTCCAAACTCCCCTAGGAGAATCACAGAAATGCCAGAGATCTCAAGTTCAACAACTATTCCTGAAATATTCAACTCATCTGGACGAATATTTCCTCTCTCTTTTGAGAGAAACAATGACACACCAGAGGAAATCTCAGAAGAAAGAACCACTCAAACCGCACCCCTACTAAGTATGATCTAACTCAAGTATTTTTCTTCCATTATTACAACAGTTAATTTCGACATAGAATCACCAAATATTTTTTTTTGTCATATACAGCTGATTTGCCCATACAACAATCCAAAATTCCATTCAAAGAGCATCACATCTCATTGGTCCCTCTACGAACTTTGGAGGACAAGAAAGCCAGGTCTGAGTACATAGCTACAGTGGTCAAAGCATCCGGATTAAGCACGGGAGGAAGTTTAGAGAGGTGGTACATGGATAATCAGTTACTTGATCCTTACTTGTTTGATGAAGTCGGGGCCTCATATAATTTCAATGACGACTCTCTTCTTCTCTTTGATTGCATTGGTGAAGTTATACTCGAAATCCGAGAGAAATTTTTCCGACTAACCCCTTCGGTGTCTTTTGTCAAGCACAAAGATCCAGCTTCAAGAGGAGTAAACATCATTCTAGAAGTGAGCAAAGGTGTTGAGTGGCATTTCCAGAATCGAAGTCCAATCACATTAGATTGGATAGTAAGAAAGGATATGTCTGGTCAAAGTTGGATTGACCTTCGACCTGAGAGCGAAAGCATTATTAATGAGTCACAGGATGCTATTCTAGATGATCTATTGGAAGAAATTGTGTTTGATTTGTGGCTTGAGAGAATTAAAAATATATATATATGAGTTAACAAATGGCACCCTTGCATTACTAATAGTTGGAGATAATGAATAAAATGAAAGCTAATGTGATGTGAATAAAGTTTTCTTTTCAAATGGAGACTTGTTTCGGTGTTTTTCATAGGATTATTAGGGCTTTGATTTGCTTGTATATTTTCTTCTTGATTGTGTAGTTAGAGGTACCATGCCTTATGACTGAAGGGTTGCATTTCATGTTGTTTTATGAGCATTTATCTTGTGGAAGTTGAAGTGAAAAAGAGTTCTGAGTTTATTTGCTTTAACGCAGTTTAGTGTTTCTCAAATGTTTTTTTTTTTTTTCCTTAGTTATTAATGATGGCCAGAAAAATTATAGCATTGCGGCACAAGCTTACTCTACAGTTGATTCTCTTCTCTTTTTTCTGATCATGCAGAAGTTGTAAAAGAGCTTATTAATATGTAAATTGGTTCACCTTCTTGCACTACTCAATCTGTATATTTAAAGTAGAATGTATAAGATGAGATGCTTCTGTTTCTTGCCTCTTTTATCTTTTTGCCATTATGTTGCTCCTGCTGTAGCATTGTGGCGGAATGGTGGTAGTGCAATGCTCATTGTTGGTCTTGAATCTAGATATTTATGAAGTTTGAGCTTCAACACAGGAACCTTAGAAAAATCTCCTTGTTTAAACCATATTGAATCATAGTTCAACCATGTGTACTAATCTGAAGCCTAAGTAACTATAAGTTTTGTTTACAATGTAGTTAGCCAGAAAACGAATATTGTTACATTACTGGTGCAGATTACAGTGTATTCTAGGTCAACGAAAATTTACTGCATTTCCTTGTGTTAGTTCATCCTATGCCGACTTCGCCGAACTTGGTTGCAAGAACTAAGTATGAGCCTAGTGTTGATTCTGCATTGAAATCGTAATCATCTTTTTTTAAAAGATCCGTCAGCCAAAAGAACATCATCAATCCATGAAACAATGTTGTATGCCAAACTCTCAAGAACCCGCGAGTAACTTTCTAGGATTGCTTGCCCAACATCCTGTCGAAAAAAAAAAAAAAGATTGAAAAAAATTGAATTGTGATGATTTTGTGGGGGGTCTACATGTACAAGAGCTTATATTTGTGATTTCATTGCATATTTACCTTGTTGTACTGGATTTTGCTTGTATCCAATGTTGTCTGAGACAATCCAGGGAACCTCTGTTTCAAAGAGAGCAGGAGACTCTCTGCTCTACTTGCTAGCATCACATTTTTATCATTATCACCCATGAGGTCCTGCACCATATCCCATGAGGATTTTGAGTGGTTGATGCTTGCTTTTCGGCGCCAAACGTACATCGCAGCCTCCACGCGATCTGCTATCTCAAGTGCTTCGTGCTCCGACGATAGATCGAGGCAGCCGAGAAGATAGTCTGGCGAGAACTGGTCTAGTGTCGACATGTATTTGTAGATCGAGTCACCAACACTTGCTCGTCCACTCTAAACATCAGATAGAGGTAGTATCATGTTATCAACTTAAATTGATTATGTCCTTCTTTGTGGCTTATGTCTTTTTCTGTAAGGGGATATTTACATATTTACCCCTGCAAATCATCTATTTACAAATATCTAACAAAATCTGAATTTCAGTATGTGCAAGTTATTGCCCATATATTCACTAAAATGCCCCCTTTTTTTTCAAAAAAAAAAAAGAGAGTATATTCTAATATAGATCATTTACTGGGCTAAAAATGTAGAAGATTTGTTCATCTATGCTAATCTACTTTCAGAGGATTGAAACAAAGCAAAAACTGGAACTGGAAGTGTGACTCTGGAACCTCTATTTCAGAATGGTGAACTAAACTAGCATAATGGAAGTGGTTGCTATAAATATGTTCAACTGTTATAAGATATTAAAATTTGGGTTGTTATAAGATGTTAAAAATTAGTGTAATTGCCTCAAATTTTACCTTTGGAAGCGTTGCAATGTATGATTCCGGGACCTCCATTCAGAAAGAATGCAACTGTTTATAGCCATAGCTGCTTTGTGAATCTGATTCGCGCAGTCCCGTTTCTGCTGCAGATCTTTTCGTGCTCTCTCGGGGAGGCCGGAGACGGGGAGACACGGCACGGGGACCCACCACTTCTCCTCGCTGCGGGGGATCGACCTTTGTGGCGACTTCGAGAGATCATTAAATGATTGCTTCTTTTCATCTAAGTACCAGAATTCTGTTTTCTGAAAGCTGTCTAATGTGCTCTGCAGAATGTTTCAAATTTATCGATGATCAATGCATGATTTTCCTTCAAAACTTTGCAATATTTTTTACTAGAGACACTTACGATAAGCAAAGCGTCGAGCTTTTCGAGTGCAGGGAGGTTGACATAAATATCTGTTCTTGGTCTTGTGGACATCACCTGAAACACAAATCAGAAACTTAGTAATTCATGAAAAGATCAATAATTGAAAATTGTTGATGCTCACCTCTACTGTAGACCCATCTGGCAATGATTGTGAAGAAGGTAAGAATTCAACAATGTAGTCACAAACTGACAGAAGGCAATCCATCTTTCTCCTCCACATGGATTTCTTCTCAGGTGAGAGGGGTTCCAATTTATGGCAACTGCCGAACACTGTTGCTGAAACAAACAAAAAAAGGTAGTGAAAAATAATGTTTGTGTTAACATAAACCCAACTTACCTTGGGCCAAATAATTACAATTAAAAACCTGTAACTTTTGTACTTGAAAAATTTGTATGGTTAAAGAGAACCTACCATAGAGATTAGTAATGGCATTTGAGATTGCAACAGCAGTGCAAACCCCTTTCCCACTCCCTGACATGTCCTCTCCCAACAGAAGCTTTGAGAATTTCTCCTTAATGAGCTCCAAATCTAATGATTTCAAATTCATCAGAAAGAAAAACTAATGCTATAAATATGAACCTTTTTTATTTTTTTTTGACTTTTCAAGAAGAATTTGTTGCTTTGAAACTAACATGATTTTGTGCATACCATCACTAGCAGGTTTTCTGTCCAGTATATCACCGCGCTGTTTTATGCTGAGCTTGTTCAGGACCGGCGAAGTCCGTCCGACAAGCTTAAACTCGGGCCAACCCCTATGATGTGAATCATCACAGTGCTCGGAAAAGGATGAGACATCGGAGATTGTACTGCTTAACTCGATCGAATCGAGAGTGGGAGTCGAGCATCCTGCCTCCGTATTCGTACTCTCCAATTCTTCTTCAGGTGAGGGGTGAAAATCTGATTCAGAATTCTCATCACACGCCGAGGAGCTGTCCATGTTTACGACGAACACTTAGATCGGTTCTTACACCTGCAGAAAATGCACCAGAAAGTTTCAGAAATTTTCAAACTGCTCAATTTCACAAAGATATATAAAATAGAAGAGTTGTGGAAGAGCTAGCTTACTACTAATGTTATGCAACATAAGAGCAGCTTATTCGAAAAGCATTTTATTCTGATAACAAACAGCAGAATCAATAGCGCTATCCGTAAAAAGCAAAGATTCAGATCCTTAGCCTTTCTCGGTTTTACAAATAAACTCATAGATTTGTCTACAACTTTTGCTTTTCAGTGTTGTTAGCTTTATCTTTCTTTTTTTTTTTAACTTCTTTAGATGCAAATTCAAATAGTAAGCATGATATATAAGAAAATCGTTCCGTTGCGAAAGGAAGAAACAAAAGAAATATATGGTCCCCATCACGCACCTTTCTCAGATCATTCGAATTCCGGTGCCCAATACATTGCCATTAATTTGAAGCCTTTCCCTCCCCTCACAATCTAAGCTATGAAGTTTCTTCAGAAAGGGTACAGTGTAAAAGGAATAGAGGGTAATAATGCAAGGGCCTAGAACATGGAATAAGTGTTGGACATGGTCTATTAGTCACCATTTTAAGTGCTTTTAAAAGACCCATCTCTTATCTTAATGGAATATTTGCTTATATTCCAAATAAGATAAGAAAACAATGCAAAAGGGTGTTTAATTCCTTAGCCAAATGATTGAGGAATTAGTGAGTTTTAGAGCAAATAAATCAAGTAGATTTCGCGACATGGCACTTAATAATTTGCTTTGCTTAAAAAGTCAGAGATGTTATATATTAATCTTTGAATTACAAGTTGGTTTCAAAAGGATTAATGTTATGCATCATGTTAATAAGTACGGGTGCAGGTAATATAGCTGCTATATTTTGTTTTACATGTTAAATATTACTAAAAGCAACAGAAAAAAAAAGGGGAAAAAAAAAGGCTAAAAACTTTGAAATTTGGGAAAATTTCCAGAGGTTTGAGATTACTTTGGGTTAAACACAAAGAAAGGTAACAAACCTAGATTGGATGGACATTAGTGGTATCTATTAACTCAAATGGTTCGCTTAAATCCATAAAAAATTGAATTAATCCTTCAGCAAGGATCTATTAAAGTATATTTATATCACATTCTATTTTTTTTTTTAAAAAAAAAGTTCAATGAGTTTCGAATTTCACGAATTTTTGAATCATAATCACTTATTAATCAATCCCAATAAAACAATGTCATTATATCTACATAGTTTACTCGATCACTTCTCCAAGTCCAATGTTTTCATTCATGCCCAGGATAAATTAATTCTCCTACTAATATATAAAAAAAAACCATAAGAACTAGGCTATTATACAATTAATAACATTAATTCATTAGGATTATTAGGTATTTCACGCTTGGATGAAAGAATGTAGGATTAGGATAATAGTGGTTCCTAAGATTTAGTAAGTGATTGAAGAAATAATATGAACTAGAAAATAAAAATGATTAAACGGATAGATCTATCAGAAAAAAATTTGGCAACACAAAACGATTAGTACTATTGATAGTATAATAGCCAGACTCGTTAATAAGTTTAATTTATTTAAGTAATATCTACTTTTATTTTATTTTTTTTAAATAGAGAGAAAGATAGTATCATATCCGTTATTTTAATATTTTTTTTTAAAAAAAATAAATTTAGCTAGAAATTATAAAACAACTAGATTTTAAATTTAGAGTTTGGAATACCAACCACCAAACTCTTTGTTAGAGATGGTGACTAATTTTGTTATTGTCATTGTAGTTGGGATTCTAAGGCTCTGTTTGGAAAGGGGATAAAGGAGGGATATCCCCCTTTATCCCCAAACAATTTTGGGATATCCCCGATTTGAGATATCCCACCCAAATGGGGATATCCAAATCTGGGCTTTGGGATATCCCAAAATCTCTCTCTCACCCTGGTATTACTCCCCTCCCCCTCTCTCTCTCTCTCTCTCTCTCTCTCTCTCTCTCTCAGTCCAGTGCCTTGGGAAGGGCTTTCCTTTTTTTCTTTTTTTTCTTTTTTTTTTTCGTTTTTTTTTTTCTTTTAGCTTCAGGATTTTTTATTTTTTATTTTTAATAAAAAATTTTTAATTATAAAAAAATATTTAAATTTTATATATTTAAATTTTAAATATTTAAATTTTAAATTTTATAAATTTTAAATTTTTTTAATTTTATATTTTAATAAATCTAAAAATTTTATTTTATTTTTAAAAATTATTAATTTTAAAATTTATACAATATTTTTATACTTTTTTTAAATTTATATACATTTATAAATTAAAATTTTTACTCCTACATAAAATATTTAAATTTTAATTAGAATATTTAAATTTTACTTAATTTTTTTAATTAGAATATTTAAATTTTAAAAAATATTTAAATTATAAATTTATAAATTATTTAAAATTAATTTTTATATTTATAAATTTATATATATTTATATTTTATTAAAATTATGAATATATTTATATTTAATTATATTATATATTTATAAATTTATAATTTTAAAAAATAATATTAATTTTAAAATTGTAAAATTTATATAATTTTTTTATAATTTTTGTAAAATTTATATAAATTTAAAAATTAAAATTTTTACTCCTACTTAAAATATTCTAATACATTCTTTAATTATCAAATTTATAATATACATAAAAGTAAAGGTCACATCATCATTAAATATAAAAGTCAACTTTATACCACTTATTCTTCATCCCCAATCCAAACACTACTTTTCTTACACCAGGTTTAAACCAGGTTTAAGCCTCATTCCCAACCAAACACAATTTAGGTTTAAACCAGGTTTATCCCTTACTTTATACCTATACATGGTATAACTCATTCCGGTATAAGCCACATCCAAACGGTACCTAATTAACTTGTCACCTTCTTATTATGAGGGGAACAGTAGGAGTTGTGGGTGCTTTGTGGCACCCATGATCTCTTCATGTCTACATTGTTTTATTATTATTAGTTTTCTATTATTTTTTTGGATGCTTGGGATTTTAGAAATGGTGAGCACGTAGGAGTTAGGACCAATTTAAAACATTGGGAACTAAATATACCTAATAAGTAATATGTAACCGAGCTTCTTTTATTAGAGAGGAGAGTCAGAGGGTTGATTTGGTCGGGTTAAAGGCAAACAGTAACTCTATATTTTATTAGCCAAAAAATTAATAATTATATTTTAATTAAATCAGTACAATTTATATGGAAATAAAAGAATTTTTTCCTTTTTTATTGAACATTTGGTATAGAAGCTATGTTGGGCCTTTTTTTTCATTTTGAGCCCAGGCCCATTCTGATCCATTAGCTGCCTAGTTGGTTATTGAGCTATTTGAGGCTTTTTTTTTTATTATTATTAATTAAAGATGAAGCAGTGCTTGTCGAATCATTGGCGCTAACCATTAATCCTAAAAGTTAGAAATATGCAACCAATTCACTTAAAGCGTACAGACACAGCGCCCACGGGTCTCGACCGGACTCAACTAATCTGAACGTTAGGTCTAATGTTGGGCCTTTTGCCGTTAGGTCTATTATGAACCGCATCCCCACTCAACTTATTGGGCTTATCCAACTCAACTTATTAATCTCCTGGGCCTATTATCACGGAGCAGGAAGTTGGGCCTATTTTAATCCATACATAAATAGCCAACAGTGCTCACATTCTTGTACATGTTCAATCTCTTTAAAATATTAATGTCCTAATCTAATTGCATGGGATAGTGAACTGCTTATCTCCTTGTTAGAAGGATGCTATTATTACCTTGATCTAATAATTTGTGTTTCT
The DNA here is from genome assembly GCA_029168755.2 of Tillandsia fasciculata. Classification (NCBI taxonomy): domain Eukaryota; kingdom Viridiplantae; phylum Streptophyta; class Magnoliopsida; order Poales; family Bromeliaceae; genus Tillandsia; species Tillandsia fasciculata. Next base: position 2,992,504 of record CM054931.1, read on the forward strand.
TTTTTCTTATTTTAATTGGAAACTCTTATCTTGTAGTCTTTTTTTTTTTTTTTTTTTTTTTTTTTTTTTTTATAGAAATTGAATTTCTGTGCTGCGTCCCCGTAAATGAGAGAAGCTCGAGCTAGCTCACCTAATTTCATATCAGATTCGTGTTAGATGGTGCTTAAAAAGATAGACTTGAAAATAACTTGGCATGCGGTCGAAAATGAACTCGTCAAATGTTCACTTTCACGTCAAAAAAAAAATTAAAAAAAAAAAAAAAAAAAAAAAAACAGTAAAAAATAGTTTTAGATATTTTAAGAAAAACATTTGTTTTTATCTTCCATTTTATTTTACAAAAAATACAAACATAAAACTAAAATCGTCTCTCTCACTGTCACTTATTATCTTCATTAGAAGTTGGAAACCAAATGTTAAAAAAAAATTAGCATTCTTTTTTACGAAAATTACTTTTTAAAAAAATAAAAAAAAATTATAATTTTTATGTAGGTCAATTCGTGCGAGCCCATATCGAGCCAAATCTAAGCCGACCTACAAACCTGCCTCTCTCTCTCTCTCTCCTCCGCGTATATGTGGATCAAAATTTAAATTTTTTATTATTTATAAAATTAATTAACTAGTCTTAAAAATAATTATTTTGTTAAATTTTATCATTTTTTTGTAGCCAAAGTTTTCCTCGCACAGGCCTTTAGTTTTATATTAATCCCAGCTCTTGTTGACATTCACGCTTCTACACTTTGCACTACTATATAAACAACCCATGCACACACATTCCCTTCATCGCCACCACCTCCTTACCAATCATAATGGAAACGCTCGCTAGACCCATTTTTCTACTGTTATTATTCTCCATTTCCTACTCACTAAGAGTAGCTAATGCCGGCGGCGATGACGACAATCGACTGACGACGTACATAGTCCACGCGCAACCTCCGAAATCCGCTCCGGCGTTCGCTACCGTCGACAAGCAAAAATCATGGTACAAGTCGTTCCTCCCGTCGGACTCCGCCGACGACCGGCTGGTCCACGCGTACACCACCGTCGTCACCGGCTTCGCCGCCAGGCTCACCCCAAAAGAGCTAGACGACGCGTCGAAAATGCCCGGCTTTGTCGCGGCCTACCCCGACCAGCTTTACTCGCTCCAGACGACTCACACGCCGGACTTCCTGGAGTTGCCGCTGGTAGGAGGGGTGTGGAATGTTTCTGATTTCGGAAAAGGGATCATCATCGGAATGATCGATACGGGGGTCTTCCCTGACCATCCTTCTTTCAGCGGCTACGCGATGCCGCCGCCGCCCGCGAAGTGGAAGGGGCGGTGCGAGTTCAATGCTAGTCAGTGCAACAACAAGCTCATCGGCGCCAGGGTTTTCCTCAGCGGGTGGAATGCAATGAAAGGAGCCGGAGCGGGCTCATCCGCTACACCGCTACACCACGAGTATGGCGGCAGGAGCGGGGGTGCCGGCCGGGCGCGCAATTGCTGGGGAATGCGAAGGGCTACGCCGTCGGGATGGTGCCCCTCGCGCACGTCGCCATGTACAGGGTATGCGGCCTCGAAGACTGCGCCGCCTCCGACTTGCTGGCCGGCATGGATGCGGCCGTGTCTGACGGAGTCGACATCCTATCTATTTCCATCGGAGGGCCGTCTATACCGTTCTATAATGACAGCATTGCGCTCGGCGCGTTCGGGGCCATAGAGAAGGGGGTGTTCGTCAGCTGCGCGGCCGGGAACTGGGGCCCGGACCCGATCTCGCTGTCGAACGAGGCCCCGTGGATCCTCACAGTCGCGGCGAGCACGATGGACAGGAGCATAAGGGCGACGGTGCAGCTCGGCAACGGCCTCGAACTTGACGGCGAGTCGACTTTCCAGCCGCAAATGTCAGCCGCAACGACGACCTACTACCCGCTGGTTTACGCCGGAGACGGCGGCAAGCCAAGTGCTGAGTTTTGCTACAACGGCTCGTTGGACGGGTTCGACGTGAAGGGGAAGATAGTGTTGTGCGAGGTCGGCGACGGCGTCGCGAGGATTCTCAAGGGGGCGGTCGTGCAGAGCGCCGCCGGCGTCGGCATGATCCTCATGAATGGGCCTCCTTTGGGATACACCACCCTCGCCGACGCCCACGTCCTTCCGGCATCGGAAATCAGTTACGCCGACGGATTGAGCGTGAAATTGTACCTCAAATAATCATCCACTCCGGTCGCAGCTATCATCTTCAAAGGCACCGTACTCGGAACTTCCCCGGCTCCCGCGATCGCCGGGTTCTCTTCCCGTGGTCCGAGCCTTGCCAGCCCGGGGATCCTGAAGCCCGACATCACCGGCCCCGGCGTGAACGTCCTCGCCGCATGGCCCTTCCCAGTCGGCCCGTCGACCGTGACCTTCCCGGGTCGGCAGTTCAACATTATATCCGGCACGTCCATGGCGACGCCGCACCTGAGCGGGATAGCCGCACTGATAAGGTCCGCGCACGCCGACTGGTCGCCGGCCGCAATCAAATCCGCCATCATGACATTGGCCGACGTCGTCGACCGCAGCGGCAACATGATAGTCGACGAGCAGCACGTCTTGGCCGACTTCTTCGCACTCGGCGCCGGACACGTCAACCCGAGCAAGGCGAGCGATCCCGGCCTCGTCTACGACCTTTCCGCCGACGACTACACCCCGTACCTCTGCGGCTTGGGCTACACGAGCGGGCAAGTGACTCTGATCGCCCGCCGGGCCATCGACTGCTCGTCGGTGGAGAGCATCGCCGAAAGCCAACTCAACTACCCGTCGATCACGGTCTCCTTGACGCCGACCTCGAAATCCATCGCCGTCCGAAGGAAGGTGAGGAACGTCGGGGAGGCGGCGTCGGCGTACACCGCCGCTGTCGAATTTCCGGATCGGTTGCGCGTGGTGCCGAGTACGCTCCAGTTTACGAAAGTGAATGAGGAGAAGAGCTTCTTGGTGATCTTCTCAAAGAGAGCCAATATTAACAGTGGTGAAGTGTCGCAGGGGTATTTGAAGTGGGTTTCGGAGACGCGCGTGGTGAGGAGTCCGATCTCGGTCTCCTTCATGGACTAATCAGTTTGGTTCGGAAAAATTGAAGAGGAAACAAAAATTGGCGAGAGAATTAATTCTGATTACTCACTCATCCCGTAAGTGATATGAATCTTAAATTCGATTTAAGATTGATGATTTGTTTCTTTAGCTTACGTGGTATCGGTACGTGTCAACGAAGACCTAATTTAGGTCTTAATTTGTACACTGTAATAAGTTTTACGGGCCTCTTAGCTTCTGTTTGGTTGGGGTACAAGGGGGGATATCCCCCCCTTGTACCCAAACATAATGGAACGGGGGGGGATTCCTATCCCCCCCTTTTCCCACCTTGTTGGGTACAACCCGAACAAGGTATCCCCCCCTGGTACAAAAAAAAAAAAAAAAAAAATCCTCTCTTTACCCTCAGCTCTCTCTCTCTCACTTCCATTATAACCCTTTTCATTCTCTCTCCTCCATGATTTTTGTATTTAATTAATTATTATTTTAACACTAAATAAAATTAATTATGTATTTTTTTTATATTAAATAAATAATAATTACTTTTTATTATCGTAGTCGCCGTCGCCTCTCGGCCTTCCCTGTAGCATTATCGTCGCCGCCGGCTAAAAAACCTCGTCCCTGTACCGCATCATCGTTCCCAATGCAAAATAAATAATTAATATTCATTTTATAAATTTAAAAAAATTAACTGTAATTTTATCATTAATTGACACTAGTTATTAGTTTTTTAAAACATTATATATTACCAGTGGGATTTTTTGTAATGTTACAATAACATTAAACCATTATTAAATTTAGATAATTATCACTGAATTTATATACAATTATATTTTTTAATTAATAGATAAGTACAATAAATATTAAATAGTACAAAATTAATATTAAAACAAATTAATTTGCAGTACATTTAACACTATTTAACACAAAAAATTGAATTTTTTAAATTATATATATATCTTACAAGAAATATTTATTATTATTTTTATATCAAATTAATAATTTTTTACATCAAATAAATTAACACTAATTTTATATATTTTCTAATTAATTAAATCATATTTATTACAAATAACATAATTAAAAAGTTATAATACATTAATTATTTACCAACTTTTACCCATACATAAAAATGTCAAAGGGCATTTACGTCTTTTTACTCAAAAGTCAACTATTTATCCCTCTTATTCTTCATTCCCAACCAAACACTATTTTTCTTATACTGGTACAAACCTATATCCCAACCAAACACTATTTTTACTTTATCCTACCTTATACTCAATTTTATACTTGTACCTGGTACTACTAATTCTCACTAATTCTCGAACCAAACGCTACCTTAGGTTTCGTTAACATTGCAGGGCGCTATTTAAAAAGTGTTTTTAATTATCAATAAAGTACTAGCCATTTTAAAGTTTAAATTGGTATGTGATTATGTTTTGCTTTTTTTACCATTTATTATTTAAAAGAGGTTTATAATTACTTTCCTAGTCCAGGAACAGTTTCTACATTTATTGCCCAGAATATTGTTTTACTAAATTAGATAAAAAAAAAAATCCTTTTTAATTAATCTAAAACCAACAATCTGAATTTGGATGAATTCCCTGTATAGTACCTATGTTGGTTTACAATTTACAGTTTTTATTCTCTTTAAATATTTTATTATTATTCTTTTGGAAAAATATATAAAATTGATTTTGAACTCTCAATTTTGATAATTAGACATCTTAAATTTTATCAAATAATTTAATTAGTTCATTTATTCAATTACAGTTATAAATTACATAATTATTTTGATCGCGATAAAAGTTAACTTCAATTGCCATACTTAATTAATAAAATTAAAAAAAAAAAAAGATTTCATTACATTTGAAAGTTGTAGAGAACTTTATGCACAGCATCCAATCAAAATAATTGTATAATTAATAAATTTAAATTTTAAAAATTAACTAGTTTATTAAAAGTTTTAAAAATATAATTATTACAATTGAAAATTCTGACCGATTATTCAAAGACCTAAAGTTTACAAGGTGGCATTGTCCCGTTCGTTTCTAACACACACAAAAATTATTCCCTATGTTCAAATTTAGATGAAGCAAGTGCATTAATATTCTGATCTTCAGGAAGAGAAAGATAACAAAAATAAAATTGGTGCAATGTATCTCGTGTAATCAAAGAAAATTAATGCCAAACCAAACACAACACATGCCAAATTTCATGCTCGCCGACTAAAAAAGAGAGGAAAATGCGAGTATTGATATATTAAAATTTTTGTTAAAAAAATTAATAATATAAGAAAAAAAAAAAACTAAGATTAGAATATAAAATTTATATCTATAGTATAAGTAAACAGATAGTCTTAATTAATTTAAAAATATAGTATCATTACCAATTCAATTTTAATTTCTAGCACTAGGAGCATGCATGCAGTGGGACTGGGGATTCAACTAGCTGGTAGCTTCAACTTTTATATATTTCAATTACGGAGCATCTAATGGTCAAATATATATATATATATATATATATAATTAATCACAGAATTTTACAATTTCGACTTATTAGCGCCCTTAATTAATTGATCAATTAATTTTACACCAAGTAAATGGAGATTGGGCTCCTAACAACGTGACGCTCGGAAACCCACTTCAACTGCCCCTGCACCACGCCGGAAACACCACCGGTTCTTCTGAAGATGATCCTGAACCTCTTCTTCTGGTTCACCTTCCAGAACTGCAGCTTCAGCGGCTTCACGCGCACCGACACTCCTTCCGGCACCTCGATCTCCGGCTGATACGTCGCAGGCGCCTCCCCGACGTTCGTCACAGTCCGAATGTACCTCACCGATCTCCGCGCTGTCGCCGCGAGCGTCACCGTGATCGACGGGTAGTTGAGCTCCCCTTCGGTGATGTTCTTCACCCCGGCGCAGCTCGCGTGGCCGTGCGGTGCTACGATTGACGTCAGTGAGGTGTCGGTGTAGCCCAAGCCGCAGAGGTAGGGGATGTAGTCCTCCGGCGTAATGTCGTAAATAAGTCCTGGGTTTAAGGCTTTTTGCGGGTCGATGTGTCCGGCACCGAGCGCAAAGTAGTCCGCTGGAAGGCGCCGCTCGTCCGAGATCGGATTACCGCGGCGGTCTGTCGCGTAAGCGGTGGTCATCATGGCCGATTTGATCGCGGCGGGCGACCAGTCTGGGTGCGCTTTCTTTATCAGTGCGACAATGCCGCTAACGTGTGGGGTCGACATCGACGTGCCGGAAATCATGTTGAACCTGGTGGTTAGGGTGTCCACTGGCGGGAACGGCCATGCGGCGAGCACACTTACGCCCGGGCCGGTGATGTCGGGCTTTAAAATTCCGGGGCTCTGGTTGTTCGGCCCCCGCGAGGAGAATGAAGTGACCGCCGGAGACCACGGCGCGCGCAAGCGTGTTCCTTTGAAGAGGAACGTCGCCGTCGGGTTCGCGGTGGACTTTATGTATTCCTTTATCTTGTCGCCGTCGGCGTAGCCGACGTGCGAGGCCGGGAGGACATGGGAGTCGGCCTGGGTGCTGTACCCATCCTTGGGGCCGTTCATGAGGATCATGCCGGCGCCGCCCGCAGCGAGCACGACTTTGCCCTTGTCGACGCGCCCGTTGCCGCCGCGCTCGCACATCACGATCTTGCCGCGGATGTCGACCCCGTCGAACGTGCCGTTTAGACACAGCGACGAGTTCGCACTCCCGCTGATGGCGCCGGCAAAGACTAGAGGGAGCATAGGCTGCCCGAAATCTCGCGGCTGGTTCAGTGTCTCCCCGTCAAACTCAATTCTGTTACCGAGCTTCACAGTCGACGTGATCTGCCGGTCCATGGTGCTCGCTGCCACCGTCAGTATCCACGGGGCCTCGTTCGACAGTTTTTTCGGGTCCGGCCCGGCGTTACCAGCAGCGCAGCTGACGAAAACTCCCTTCTGGATGGCGCCATAGGCACCAATCGCGGTCAGGTCGTTCCAGAACGGAACAGACGGGCCGCCAAGTGAGAGTGAAAGAATGTCGACTCCGTCGCGGAGCGCGGCTTCCATTCCACCAGATATATCCAGCGCAGAGCACCCGTCTTCCTCGCACACCTTATACATTGCTAGATGCGCGCGCGGCGCCATACCGACCGCAATTCCCCGCGCATTGCCGAACACGTTGGCGTGCCTCACGAAGTTGCCCCCGGCGGTGCTCGCCGTGTGCGTGCCGTGCCCTTCGTTGTCGAATGGCGGGTCCCTGCTCCGCAGCTTATTCTTGGCGTCGATGAACGAGCGCGCGCCGATGAGCTTGTTGTTGCAGGTGGCCGAGCCGTTCTTGAAGTCGCACCGGCCCTTCCACCGGGCGGGCGGCTGCGGCATCCCCGTATCGTCGAACGAAGGGTGGTCGGGTGCAATGCCGGTGTCGAGGACCCCGATGATCACGCCCTCCCCCATGTTCGACGTGTTCCACACGCCGCGGTTGCGGCGGCGGAGGCCCAGGAACTGCGGGCTGTGGGTGGTCATGAGCTTATACATCCGATCCGGAATGGCAGTTAGGAACCATTCCTTAGATTTCATTGCCTCCAATTCCTGGTCCGTGAGGCTCGCGCCGAAGCCGGTGGTGATCTCCTGGAAGGAGTAGATAAGCCGGGGGTGCGAACGTGGCGTGCCATTGCCGTCGTCGTCCACCGACGACAACCCGACGTTGGGAACGACGGACGACAGTAGAGAACTGTACCAGCCAGCAGGGTCGGCTTCACCTTCGTCAAGCCCCGCGTCCTCCAGCTGCGCCGCGCCCTTGGGGCGCCGCACGAGCACAAGGTATCTCTTCAATTCGCCGCCACCGCCGCCGTCGCGTTCGAGGGTCTCCTGACCCACGACGACGGCGGATGGAACGAACGAGAGGAAGGAAGAGACACAAAGGAGGAGGAAGAGGGGCGTCTTTGGGGAGGCCATTGAAGGGAGGTCACAACAAATGCTTACGAGAGGGATTATATATATATATATAAAAACAAAATATAATGGGCTAATTAATTAGTATGAAAATTGATTAAAATGGAAGGTTAAAACGGAAGTGGTGGGGTTGGGGGGTGCCTGATTTAGTTAGGTTTAAGATGGAAGGTCTAAATTTTGTGTGGTTTAGATGCAAAGAGTGATATGGCTTAATAAGTAAAAGTATCAGGTGGAATGCAAACGTCGTCGTTGTTATGGTTTCGTTTAATGTTTCCGAATCGGTGCGATGGTTGATCGAGGAGAGCCCATCAAACCGAGAAACAGAGTTCCTCTTTACTCTTTATGATGTGCGTGTCTAGAGGCAATAAATAATTAAGGGGCTAATGATGGTGAATTTAATAAAGCAGTTTTGCACTGTAGAAAATTAAGAAGAAGAAAAAAAATTAAAAGAGTAATATTACAGGAACTAAGAATGTATCTGATAATAATATAGTTGATTTATAAATTTTGCATATATTTGTGTGTGTGTGTATATATATATATATATATATATATATATATATATACACACTAGAATTTCTCGTTAGCTATTATCAAGTTAACTCGTGTTCAGCTTATAGTCAGCAAATGAATAAGACAACTTTTCAATTTAGTATAGTTTATGTATGTTTGGCGCCGTAAAACTCATTCGATCAAAGAATATTGGGACATTTGGCAGAGACACAGCACACATGAGTTTGAATTGCTCGGACTCTGAAGCTTTGAATGGATACAATGCGTTTTGCCTCACTCAATTGCCGCACCGCTAGACCAAACAGTCCCATGCTTTTCTTAAGAAGTTCGATTGAGTGAATGTTTGGTTGGATTCAAGTGTCTCGTTTTTTTTTTTTTAAGAGAAAGATAGTTTGTCATCCGTTTCGTTTATTTTGAAATAAATTTAGTTAGAAATGTAAAAAAGCTAGACTTCGAACTCAGAATCTTGAATATTAATTATCAAATCATTTGCCACTTGCACTAGGGACGGTTGACGATTCAACTGTTTCGTTGATCCACAAACTTATCACGCGAGGTTAAGATTAGGCCTGTAAAGCCTTGATAGGCACCTCATGTACAACCCTCCGTATAAGAGACTAAGGCGTTTGTAAAAGTAAGATGGAAGGTGGCTTAGGCATTCTGGATTTGGCAACGATGAACGATGCCCTCCTCGCCAAATAATGGTGGCGCTTCTTCACGTCCCCGGAACTTCTATGGAACAAACTCATTAGAGCGCTGTATTATTTGAAGAGAAGACCTTTGTGGGAGGGGGGATCATTCAGACCGGTCTCGCAGTGGTGGAAGAGTGTTCTCAATACTAATAAGATTGTCAGATGGGGGGTGTCTTATGTGCTTGGAGACGGAAGATCGACTCTTCTTTGGAAGGATAGGTGGTGTGGTGAGGTGACTTTACAGTCTAAATTCCCTGCCATCTATGAGGGTGTTGAGGCGAAAATGATAAAAATTAGTGAGTGCACTGATAGCAATGGGTGGATTTGGTCTAAGATTTTGAGAGGGTTCGATCCCGGGGGGAGCCCCGCTTGCGGACGTGTCCTAGATCTTAAAGGACTACTAGCGAGCACTAGGATTGATCGGAGGCCCGATAGTGTGAGGTTGGCGATGGAATGAAAAGGGTTTATTCTCTGTTAAGTCTACTTACCTTATGCTTAACGACGGGGGTTTTAGGGACGATATTGCCTTAAAAATTTGGAACCTACATTTGCCGACGAAGGTTCAGATTTTTATCTAGCTCATCCTCAAGAAGCGCTTGTTAACTACTGACACTCTTGTTAGAAGAGGCTGGACTGGGAACGAAATTTGCGTGCTAGCTTTGTGGCTCGGAGAGTGAAACCGTGGATCATCTTTTTTTGAAGTGCGCGTATACGAGATTCGTGTGGTGGAAGGCGTCGGGGGGGGGGGGGGGGGGGGGATTTGCGAAGAGTCGGGCGCGGATATTAGACTTGTCTGGGATATTAGACTTGTTAACTACTGACACTCTTGTCAGAAGAGGCTAGACTGGGAACGAAATTTGCGTGCTAGCTTTGTGGCTCGGAGAATGAAACCGTGGATCATCTTTTTTTGAAGTGCGCGTATACGAGATTCGTGTGGTGGAAGGCGTCGTGGGAGGAGGGGGGGAGAGGGGATTTGCGAAGAGTCGGGCGCGGATATTAGATTTGTCTGGAAAAAATTGATGGTTAGAGGCGAACCTTGCACGGTAAACAAGACGTTAGGTCGGTTGGCGGCCCTATGGTGGGTGATTTGGAAGGTTAGGAACTCTTTGATCTTCCAGCAGAAAAATTTTGACCCCTTACTTGCGGTCAGTAGGGTTAGAGGCTTTTTCGAGTTGCGGGAGGGGTCTGGGTTAGAGGCGGGAGACCGCATGTGCTCCCCCGTTTTTTCTCAATCTTTCGTCCAGAATTTTTTTTTTTTTTTTTTTATGGGAGACGCACCTGCTCCTCGTTTTTTTTTTTTTTTTTTTTTTTTTTTTTTTTTTTTTTTTGTTTTTTAGAGACCTAGTTGTCTCACCTATGTTGCTTAGTTCATCGTTCTATTAAATGAAGCGGGTAGCCTGCTACCTTTTTCTCAAAAAAAAAAAAAAAAAGACTAAGGCACCGTTTAGGTCAGATATATGTAGGGTGTGAAAAAATAAACTTTTTTTTATCTCCCTTGTATCCAAACACTATTTAAAAAATAATAATAATTTTTATTTATGAAAATAAGTTGGTGTAAATTTAAAATTATTGTTCCATTTTTTTTAGAACAAATTTAATTAAAGTAAATATAATTTTATTTATTATATTAATTTTTTTAATTAATTTAATATTTGGACTAATATAATTATTTTATTAACTAATTATTTAACTATTAAATAATTAACTAATTAATTTATTAAATTATTTATATTAATTAATTATTAATTAACAGTACTTATTAATTATTTTATTAATTAATATTTAGACAAACAGTATTCATGATTAGTTAATTAATTAATATTTTTATTATTTTTATTATTTTAATCTAACTATCAAAATGACTATTTAAGCATATAAAACACTCCAAGCAACCCAAATTTAGGTTTTAAAACTGGATGCTACTTTAGCTCATCAACAATCCTTTAATATCAATGAACATACGTTTACTTAGGGTGGGCACATACATATTTAAATCCTTCCCCTGTAAATGTATCTTCCCCAAAACCAAACAATAACCAATATTAATTGTAAAGTAGAATATATATACGAGTACAAATGCTGAGCCAAAGAAACAAATATGCTATACAGTTCAATTATATACACTCACCGATCCCGCGCACGTGCGAGCCGCACGTGCATGCCTTCAATAATTCTCTTGTTCACGGAGGACTTTCACCACCTTCACAAAAAGATTCACTAGTAGGTTAATCAGAAGGTGTAGGTTTAGCACTTTTTAAAATCTCAAAGTAAGTACAAAGTGTTGCATGATGATTCAGATCGGAATCGATAATTTTTGTTTATTAAACATGTGTATCAATCCATAAGATTATTGATATGGTGAGTTCGTTGGCTTTGGTTTCCCGCGGACGGATGCGGCGGTGCGAACCTGGAAGAGAAGTTCCGGCTAATTCTCTCCCCCTCCTCCTCGTCCCCCTCGAAGTAGCCATCATCAAAATTCTGCGCGTAGCTCAGCGGATCGTAGTTTAAGCTCCCCCTCCTTACATATAACCTATTACTTGTACTGCGTCGGCGCTCGGTTTGAAACATTTTGAGCCTCCGCCACACCGCAGCGAGGCGGAGGCGGCCCCAGCACGAGAAGATCCCGCGCGGCTGCCGCACCAAATCCTCCCCCTCCTCTTCATCCAGCGCCGGGAGCCTCTCCATTTGTAGTTGCATATATCTCCTCTCCACTAGAACTTTCTCTTTTTTTTTTTTTTTTTTTTTTTGATAAAACTGGAGATCGAGTGTCGGATATGAATGATTTGTTAGATAAGCGATTGGTGAAGGAGTTGGCCACATGAAATCACGTTGGTTGGGACCAAAAGGAGGCGCATAGGATGCCGTCCGATTCGGAACGAGCGGCTGCGATTGAAATGGGGTGATCTCCCAGTAGTGGTATATAGGCGAAGCTTGTGTCCTCGTATGTAATTTTGTTATCTTTTTGGATGTGAGGAGCATATTACGCATTGGGCACATTCCAGGTTGGAGAAGGGAATCTTATCATGGAGGAGGTACAAGAAAAGCTGTCCCCTTCGTTGCGGGCCTAGAGCTAGCGTGTGATTTTTTTGTTTAATGCTTAATTTGGCTTTCACATACATTTGGGTCTGAAGAGTCTTAAGTTTATACGCAGCTTAAATATATTAGTTGTAGTAACTTTTATTATTGGATTAATTACAAGCCGGTATATTACCATAATTAAGCTACGGTAGCTGAGGAGATATATATATATATATATATATATATATATATATATATATATATATATATATATATATATATATATATATATGCCACCACTCGTGATTCGTTTTTGTGCTTTAATTATTCCTTTTTTGATATGAGAATCATATATTTGCTACATATATAGTTACATATTGCATGGAAAATATTTAGGGTTTTCCCAAAAATGGAAGAGATCTCTCTCTCTTTATATATATATAGGTACAAATCAGCAATCCATAATGATAGCATTTTTAAGACTCGATTATATTATTCATAGTTTGTATATATGAATCAGGTAAAAATTTTATATTCTACATTACAGTATTGTTAAATTATATAAAATAAATTATTGTTCCCCAGTAACTTTAGGCTATCATAGCACGATATTATTTATTTATTTATTTATTTATTTTAGCGTTTGAACTCAATTTTTTTTTATAGATCCAATACGTGATTTTAAATTAAATTGAAAAAAATAATTAAATAATGCTAGGAGTATAATGAAACTCAAATTTAATAATTTTTGTTATAATATTATGTTAAATTTTATACGATAATTATTATTTTTTAAAAATTTAAATTATTAAAAAATAATAAATTTAATATTTATGTTCAACAAGTATATGAATAGAGGATTAGCATAGCAAGGTGAAAGAAATGTCGCTGTACTCAATTGGGTTTATAAGTGAAGTCCCAATCACATGTGGAGGCGTGTTAAGGTGCGAACAATTTTAATTCGGAATTTTATACTTATTCGCTGGGAATATCCAATTCTCATCCAGCTTTAAACTCGTTAATTTTTCAAGACATTATATATATATATATATAGTCCGACTACTGTATTTGTATAAGCACCAAGCAATTAGTACTTGTAAGTTTTCTACCGTTAGATCTAATCCCTTAATTAATTCTACCCTTTAGATTATACTATTCTACCAACCACCCACTAAACCCAAGGGCCCACCATCATCCTAACCACACATTCCTATATTTAAAGATAAAAAACTCACAAGCACAAATAACTTGGAGCTCAATTTATATATATATATATATATATATATATATATATATATATATATATATATATATATATATATATATATATATAGACCTAGACTATACTATTAATAATATCAAATTATTAATATTATTAAGTTTTAAACATTTAGATTAAGAAATGTGCAGTTAGAATGATAATAGATTTTTAAAATTTAATGAGTGATTAAAAAATAGTATAATTTAAGAGGTAAAAATGATCAAAATAATAGATTTAACGACGAAAAAATTAGTACCACAAAATTCTTGGTGCTACCACAGTGTGTGTGTGTGTATATATATATATATATATATATATATATATATATATATATATATATATATATATATATATATATATATATATATATATATATATATATATAGTAGAGCTTATATGTTTTTAAAAATACAAGACAATCCATATTTGTAAATTTTTTATTATTAAATTTGTATTGGGATTAGTGCTTTGTAAAGTCAACTACAGAGAAAGAAAGTAAAGTAAAAAATATAAATCACAATACAAATTCAATGATAAAAAATTCACAAACATGAATTGTCTTGTGCTTTTGAAAGCATATAAGCTCTCTATATATATATATTTCGGCTAACATGTTATCGATATTGATAGCACCAAACACTTGATGCTACTAAATTTTTCGCTGTTAAATCTACCCTTTTATTATTTTTATTCTTTAGATTATGCTATTTTTTCAACTACCTACTAAACTCAAGAGGCCACTATCATCATAATCGTACATTTCTTAATCTAATGATCAAAAACCTGATAATACCAATGACTTAGTGCTATTAAATTTTTGACCATAAATGCTATTGATAGTATAGTAATCGACTATATATATATATATATATATATATATATATATATATATATATATATATATATATATATATATATATAGTAGAGATTATATATTTTTAAAAGCACGAGTTTATTCATGCTTGTTAATTTTTTTACTATTGAATTTATATTGGGATATATTTGTATTTTTTATTTTATCTTTCTCTCTTTTTAGTTGACTTTACAAAAATACAAATCCCAATAAAATTCAATGGTAAAAAATTCATAAGTATGGATGGATTTATACTTTTGAAAGCATATAAGTTCTACTATATATATATATATATATATATATATATATATATATATATATATATATATATATATATATATATATATAGTAGAGCTTATATGCTTTCAAAAGTATTAATATTTCCATACTTATGAATTTTTTACCACTGAATCTGTATTGAGATTAATGTATTTTTTACGTTATCTTTCTCTCTTTAGTTGACTTTAAAAAAACACAAATCTCAATGCAAATCTAATGATAAAAAATCTTCTAAGATTTATACTATTTCACGAACAACCCATTAAATCCTAGGATACCACTATCATCCTAATCGCACATCCTTTTATTTCAGTGCGAAAAAGTTATGAGTACAAAGCGATCTATACTCATAGGAGTATAGTAGCACTACGCTATATATATATATATATATATATATATATATATATATATATATATATATATATATATATATATATATATATATATATATATATATAGTCCAACTATTATACTATTAATAGTACTAAGTTATTGGCGCTATCAAGTTTTCTATCCTTAGATCAACCCCTTTGATCATTTTCATCCGTTAAATTTTACTATTTCTCCAACCACCTATTAAACCCAAATGGCCCACTATCATCTCAACCATATATCTTGTAATCCAAGAGTTAAAAACTTAATAGAATCAATGACTTGGTACTATTAATAGTATTCCAGCCTAGCTATATATATATATATATATATATATATATAATAGAGTTTATATATTTTTAAAAGTATAAATCAAACTATACTAGTAAATTTTTTACTATTGAATTTGTATTGAAATTCGTGCTATAATAAAATCAACTAAAAATAAATAAAGAAAAAGTATAACAATACAAATCTCAATGCAAATCTAATCGTAAAAAATTCACAAACATATATAGTTGGGTTTATGCTTTTAAAAATATATAAGCTCTACTCTCTCTCTCTCTCTCTCTCTCTCTCTCTCTCTCTCTCTTCTCTATATATATATATATATATATATATATATATAAAATATAGCTTATATACTTTCAAAAGTACAAGCTCATATATTCTTGTAAATTTTTTACTATATATAGAATTTATATTGGGATTTGTACAATTATATTTTCTCTCTTTTTCTTAAATATCTTTACAATAATACGGATACCAATACAAATTTTATTAAAAAATTTATAAATATGAATGAGCTTGTACTTTTGAAAGGATATAAGCTCTCTCTATATATATAGTGCGGCTAATATTGTATCTATAGCACCAAGCACTCGATGCTATCAAATTTTTAGCTGTTAGATCTATCCTTTTGATCATTTCCATATTTTAGATCATACTATTTTTTCAACCATCCATTAAATCCTAAAGGCCTACTATCATTCTAACCACATATTTTTTCATCTAATTATTAAAAATCTAATAGTGCCAATGACTAGGTGTTATTAATAACATAGTAACCTATTATAACATATTAATAACCCAGTTCACTCACTCACTCTCTCTCTCTCTCTCTCTCTCTCTCTCTCTATATATATATATATATATATATATAGAGAGAGAGAGAGAGAGAGAGAGAGAGAGAGAGAGAGAGAGAGAAGGAAAGAGTTGAGCTTGTATACTTTTAAAAGTACATGCCATCTGTACTTGTAAATTTTTTAACATTGAATTTGTATTGAGATTTGTGTTATTGTAAAGTCAATTAAAAAGAGAGAGAAAGAAAGAACAATAGCACGGATCTCAATACAAATTCAATGCTAAAAAATTCACAATCATAGTTAGATTTGTATTTTTAAAAGTATATAAGTTCTACTCTCTCTCTCTCTTTCTCTCTCTTTATATATATATATATATATATAGTAGAACTTGTATGTTTTTAAATGTATGGAGCCCTCCGTACTCCCATGTTATTTTTAATATTGAGACTTCCGATTAGACGATCGGCTCCATTAGACTTAATCTACAATATTTAAAATATTTAGAAACTAAATTTTGTGATTTTTCGATATCATTTATCTAGTGATCTAAAGGGCTCAAAATCAACGGTTAAAAATAAAAATGTTATAAAATATGATGATATGATATTTAAATTTTAGATCAAATATATTAATTTTGTTCTATATAATATAAAAAATATTCTATCAAAATTTTACATGATTTGAATATTTCTACACTGTTAAACTTGCAAACGGCTCACAATAATCATTAAAATTATTAATTTTGAGCCATTTTAATTACTAGGCAAATACTATCGAAAATTCACGAAATTTAATTTCTAGGTCTTTTAAATATTGTAGATTAAGATTAACGAAGCCGATCGTCTATTTGGAAGTCCCAGTATAGAAAACAAATTAGAAGCAGGCCGCCGTAGTTTTAAAAGAACACAAAGCTATATATATATATATATATATATATATATATATATATATAAAATGATAGCAAAATGAATGAGGGGAGCCCATGGTCAGGTTAGCCTACAATCATGGGTCTCATCAAATAAATAAATAAATAAATAAATAAATAAATAAATAAATAAATAAAAGAGCATTAAAAGCTTTTTAATACATCCCCGATTACTATATTACTCAAATTTTCTAAAAATTAATAATAATAAAACTATTGTGAATGAGCACCCCACAAAACACACATGCCACAAAAAATATGTGGTTTAAACTTTAAAATCTCCCTCTGTGCCTTTGTGGCTGTGGGATAAGTAGTGTTTACTAATTATTATTGCTTAGTTTGCAATATAGTTCAATCAAAAAGCCGAAAAAGTTTCTGCTCTAAAAAAAAAATACTAATAAAAAAGCGAGGAAAATTTTAAAATTTTATATTATCTACTTCATTTTATTTGTATGTTTAGAATAAAGCATTCAACGTGTACACTAAATGCATAGAATTTATGTTGGGCCTGGTATTAGGCCCATATTTAAAAATAACGGTCCAGAGTCTAATCAAAGCCTGTTAAGGTTTAAAAGCCAATTTGAGGTCCGGCCCATTTATGGGGCTCGTCTTGTTCTATACGATTCGAATCCAACGTCGTTTTCCTTTCGCTATTTCACTTCACCACTCTCAACGTTCGACACTGGAGGGAACGCCCAAAATCAAAACGAAAAGCTTCTTCGATCAGTCCCTCGCTCCACGGAGAGGTTTCTCTCGGCCCCCAGAAACCCTAACCCTTGTTCCCGAGGCTAATGGCGAGCGAGCCGAGTAGAGAAACCCTAACCCGAGCCCTGGGGAAGCGGAAGATCGCGGAGGAGGAGGAGGAGGACAACGACGACGAAGAGGAGGCGGAGAGGGAGATCCGTGAGCTCGAGCGCGAGGTGGGCGATTTGGGCCGTAGTATCTTGGATTACAGGAGGACGATCCCGGATCGGCTCCTCGAGGCTCTCTCCGCTCGCCTCGTCGCGCAGAGGCCGCTTCTTTCGCCGCAGAGCGGTAGTGGATCCTTTCACTCTGATCTATCCCTCGCGCCCGATATCGGTAGCGATCGAACTACTGGTACGATTCTAGGGTATCCGTTGTTTGGTTTAAATCTTTGTTTTCTTATTAGGGTTTTGAAGCTCATAATTAGTAGTTTGGGAGGTTTTGTGTGCAATTTGCATAATTAGGTTAAATGAGAACGGGTATGGTGATGGTTTGCTTGTGGATAGTAGAGACACGAAATTGGAGTCTATGGGACGAGGTTTTGGAAAGTGAAGTATTCTACAAATTTATACTATTTTGGAGCTTTTCCATGGCCATTTAACAAGATTTAGAATGAATTCCTTTATAAATCGAGGTATTGATATTAAATTTAACACTTGTGCTGGGAAAATGAGTTTACATTTTCAGAAGCCGATAGTCTTGCTGAAGCTATTAACGTTTGAAAGACAATATCAGTTTTGAAATGATAGATTTTTACCTGAAAATGCTTATTTGAAAGTAACTCTTCCTTATTTATGCTGTTGCCCTGTCCAAAGAACTTCCTTTAGTGGTTGCCACATGGTTTACTGGATTAATGAGCATATATGCAATCTAGATGGTTGATCACTCTGCTAGCAACTAGTTGTGTAACTTTGATGGAATTATCACGAATTCTTGTGCACGGTTATTGTAGCCCATTTTACTGATCTTCCAACCATCTAGGGAGTAGGGAATACCCCTAGTGCATCATGATTCTTGCTAGCATCCTCCATATTCATTTGTCTTGTCCTCAAATTCAACTATGCCTGTTGGCGCCATGCGGCTCATTTGTACACAGCAATATCATATGACTTTGTTCTGCTTCACTTTCATTCTCATAGTATATGTTTGTTTCTCGCTTTGAAGTTTCAACTAGCACCCCATGCACATTATTATTTTCTCCCTGTCCACTTTCCTCTATGCTGGATAGTGTTGTAAATCGTGCGTTATTCAAGTCTGAATGTGACTTAACTGGGTCCTCTCATTATTTAATTTAGTACTTCAATCACATATGGTTAGTCAATATTAGCTATTTTATTCTGGGCATTCCTAAGGATTATGTTAGAAGTAGTTCAATTCGTTAATTTCAAGTAGTGGATATGTTGTGCCCTTAGAGTTGCTTCTTAACTTGCAGTGCACTTGTAACAAATAGTATATACTTTTTAGTTTGCAAATTGCTAAATTGTTTTGATTGGAAAGTATATATATCAAACTTTTGTTTCCCCTTGTCGCCTTTTTTGAGTAATTATGGGAAAACTACTCAATCACTTTTGTATAATAGCACTATTTAGTCTTCTGAGTTAGCCTTGAAAATAGATTCCATCTTACTTTTCACGATATCAGCAATAAGCCCTTGTGAATGATTTGCAGAGGGCCGGACACCATCCAGACTGAGTAATGGGGCATTACTTGCAGAAGGAGATATAGGAATGCTTGAAAAATTACAGGCTTTCAGAGCCAAAGCAGCTAGCAATATTGCTGTGATGCCCATCGTATTGAAGAGAATGAATGAATGCATCACGAGGATCGATAAACTCGAAAAGTGTGATGTAAACATACATTCAGTTTTCAAAATAAAAAGGTAGTACTGTCGACCATTTTATGTTATAAAGTCCTAATATTGTATATCTAGCAATTCAGAATAGTGTTTATTGTGTGTACCATTTGTATCATCTTGATTTTGGAGTTGGGAATTTGGTGAAAGATGTAATTCAGTTCAGAAGAAAGCAGATCTAAATTCCAATGTATTACAAGCTTCGACGGGATTGTTGGTGCTCTTTCCATTGCCTCCTTTTGTTGTTGGTGCTCTCACTCTGTAGACATTTTGCATTCATGATGATCGCATTTGCACATTGCATTTTGTGATTCTGGCAGGTTAGGATGCTTGAAGTTTCAAATGCTGATTGTGTTAATCCATGTTTCTGTTTTTGGAAAAAGCAGTTGGTCTTTTTCATCAATTTTTTTATGTACTACAGATCCATCCTTTCTGATGATTAGAGCACTTTAAAACAGGTACTCTAAATTATTTAGGTAGGAAATCACCTGCTAAGAGATCGATTATCAAGTCTAAGCATGCCAAAATGGTTGAAGATGGTGAAGTATACAAGCTTTTGTTTTATTGATAAATAGCTTCAGTAAACATGAGACGAATAATAGTAAATTGTACAAGAATACTTTGCAGGAACTTAAAACAAGTATGTTGACAAGTTGAGAATGAAAATGGCTTATTCTTTAAGGCTGCGTTTGGTTCGGGGATAAGAAATTTTTTGTTATACCGGGGATAGGTATAGATTATGGTATTAGCAGGAATTAGTGTAAATTTGCGTTTGGTTCGGTTTATGAGTTATACCGGAATTAAAGGAAATTGTGTTTGGTAAATTATATAGGAATAAGGAGAATAAGAAGAATAGGAAAAAATTGTGTTTGGTTGAGTATAGAAGAATAAGAAGAATTGAGAAGTGATAAATTTGTGTATTGACTATTTTGCCCTTTATGATATAATATATAAATAAAATAATTTATAAATTTAAAATATTATTTAAAATTGTAAAAAATATATAACTTCTCAATTTGAATTCAAATTTTAGTTATGAATTTATATAATAAATTTAAAATTTTAATTCATATATGAATTTGAACTGTAAATTTAATATCTCATTTTGAATTCAAATTTTAACTAATATTTAAATAAAAAATTATATTGAAATTGTGAACCGATTTTTGTATAAGAATTTAAAAAACAAACCATGTATTAAAATACTAATTTTAAAGTTTATATTTATATTTTATATTTTGAGTGTTTATTAAATTTTATAATTTAAATTATAAAATTAGAATTAAAATATTTTTATTAGCAAAACAAATTGTTTATCTTGGACTGTGATTTATAAATTTTAAATTAATAATTTTATTTTTTCAAAAATGAAATAAAATAAAATTTTTAGATTTATTAAAAAATAAGTTAAAAAATAATATTTATTAATAAAAAATTTTAAATTTTAAAATTATAAATTTAAATATCTTTTAAAAATTCTAAGTTAAAAAAATAAAAAAACTAATTTTTATTATTATAGTGTATGGAAAAGAAAGGAAAAAAAAAAAAAGAAAAAAAAAAGTGCCATGGAGAGAGAGAGAGAAAGGAGGTGCAGAGAGAGAAAAAAATTTAAAAATTTAAAAATTTTAAATTTTAAAATTAAATTTTAAATTTTAAATTTTAAAATTTAAATTTTAATTTTAAAATTTAAATTTTAATTTTAAAATTTTAATTTTTAAATTTTAAATTTTAAAAATTTTAAATTTAATTTAATTTAAAAATGGTGAAGCTCGGTGGAGAAGGAGATGCCTCGATGCTCGTGCCGCCCTTGTATTCCAGCCAATTCCAGCTCGGGGTGGGAATCCGAATTCCCACCCCTATCCCCCTAAAATCGGAAAAGCAGGAATTTCAATTCCTGCTTTTCCGGTTCCCGTTTGGGAATAAATACGGGAATAAGGGGGATATTCCTCCTTATTCCCGTTACCAAACGCCCCCTAAGACATCTATACTGTATTGCTCTGCGCGTCTATCTTCAGCGAGCATGTGTTGTATTCCCACTCACAAAAGGAATTGGAATATAAAAAAAAAAAAACAATTCAAACTTAAAAGGAAAAAAAATGAAAAAATGAGAGGAAGTTTTTCGTGCTAATAAAAAAATATATGAAAATCTTAGTGTTTAAGAACTTTTTTGAAATTGCCCTTATAATTTGACACCACTCTTTAAGTTCGAATTTGGCTGAATTTTAGTATATCTTTGCTTTTGAGTCATCTGCACTTTGCAGAAGCCTTGACGCTGACTTAGGAATGCAGTTTCTGCACTCTCAATGGCGTAGTGTCGTCTTCCTTTTGCTCATTTTCGATGACTCTAGAAGGTTGTTTTGGAACATCCAACGCAAAAATGGCTTTCAGAAACTCGTACGATGCAAAGAAGATGGCTCCTTGAGAGACATACATAGCCAACCGCGGAACCAAGCCCCTGTAAACGGTCAGTAGAGTCAGTACCTTATACCAAAGGTTTCAAAACTGTTTTTCTTTTTTTGTTGTAAAAATCATATTCGTAATATGTTTGCAAGACCCATACCTATAAAGACCTTGCAAACCTTCTTGCTTGGTTATTTCTTGAAGCGCATGAAGCACACCATCATACTTGCCAAGAGTGCCTGGAGCCTGCATAAAATAATTCACTAAATTTAACAAACTTGGGGAAATGTAAGAAAATTCTTTCATCGCTATAAATTCATGTTGTGGTTTTTTACCTGCGTCTGTAACCTCGTCTTTACTACATCAAAAGGCGTCGTGAAGAGAGCAGCAGTAGATCCAGCAAGGCCCCCACATACTAACTGCAAAGAGATTCTCGGTTAGTCCTTTGCTAAGTGTTCGCAGAGCATCTACTACTAGTGAAAATTTCAACAAAAGTAAGACAATAAATAGGTACATAAAAAGGAATTTTCAGCAGATGGAATAAGAGTCGGTACCGGGTTAGAGTGAGATTTCATAAAATGCAAAAGTTATGCTCACTAGACTACGGTATTCTCAATGACTGCTAATAATAATAGAGGATGATGACCCGCCAATAGCTAACAATACGTTGACATATGAAAGAAGGATGCGAAACTTAACTGTTTGCCATGAGCTAAGAGTAGAATTAGGCACCGTTGCTGTCAAAAACAACTGCTTCAGGCGTTCATAGGTGTAGAACTGCAAGTAAATTTTTGAAAACCAGCTATCTGAGAATCATACCGAGTTTTCATAAACAAGCAAGTGAATTACATTATAGTCCATATAGAACAAGCACACGGAGATGTTCCTTATATTTGCCACACCTGTAAAAGCTAATGTTAATACACAAGTATTCCGAGTACCTTAATAATTGAATGTGGGATGTTTCTGCAAAGAACTGCACCCCACCCAACATACAGTGATGTTATGCCACCCTTTTCAAGGCATCCAATCAAGGCATTCCTGATACCACAAGTTTTAATTAGAGTCGATGAAAGGGATCATGATATATGGAGCATAAAAAAGACATGAACAGCAACACTTATAAACTGCTAAATTTTGCTATGATTAGGTTTCAATATGGAAAACAAACAATTATGTACAAGTTAACAAGAATAATTATTTCCATGCGAATATTACCGTTACTGCTTTTATACATTTGTACCTTCCTTAGTGGTAAGTAAATACAAGCGGTCGATGCTTTTGCTAACCACACAAACATATGCTCTTAACACCAACACAGAGGGCAAGGGAAGGTCTTCTCATATGGACTTACGTTATTATTAAGACAAAAGATATTAAAGAATTTATTACCAGCAGTTCTGATACTGGGAACCCACTTGCATCTGTTGCTTTATGCGTTCACTAGGAGTAAAGACAAAAGAAGTTGCCACACTTGAACAACCACCAGCAATGCAGTGTGCAAGAGAATGGTATTCCTGGACGGGAAGAGGCAGGAAAACTAAAAGAGTCAGAAAATGCATGTCCTCAATTTATTTTTTGAAAAAAAAAGTAAAAAAATCTGGACAAAGCAAGAGACAGAAGTCACCTTTGGAAGAACAGGTAAGAGAGCTCCCTTAACCGATTCGTATGTGAAGGTATAAATTGCAGAAATTGGTGCTGAAGAAGTAATGTTGCTAGAAATTCCACGGTAAAGTCCCAATACCCCTGTAACAAAAAGGCGATATAGTGTTAGCAGGGCCCCCCAATATTCTGAAATACAGAAAAAATAATAGGGTATAACATGGAAAAAAATAATGAGCTAAAATCTTAGGATCTGAGTGTATGAGATATAAAACTCTAGAAAAGACTTAAACCTTTTTCAGTTATGATATGCCTAAGGACGTCATAGAAGGATTTTCGACCAGTTCCATTAGCCTGAATAATAGTCTTTATTGTATCAATAGGATGTAGGCAAAGGCTAACCAGTGTCCCAGCCAGTGCTCCAGATATAGCATGCCTATTAATGGCAAAGGCATTATGGACCCTTTGCTGCATGCATAGCCAATTATTCGAAAGGTAATCCTCCTCAAAAACATTCAGGTTAGGAGTTATCTTTTTGTTCTTATGAACATCACAATCCTTGCGGGCAGATGACTCCACCACCAACTCACCAAAAGTAGAATCGGATTCTATTGATTGCTGCTGCTGAGCCTTTAAGCAATCAGTAGATCTTAAAGGTTCAATATTATAGTCAGAGCGTAGACCAGAAATTGGGTTTCCTAAAAATACAATGGCCTCTTTTGCACTTGTCGTTGGTTGAAGTGGGTAAGTTGAACAAAAAGAATTGGGATCTTGCTTGAAGTTTTCCTTACTTATATTGGAACCAGTAAAAGAAACTTCACATCCTTTTCCGACACCATTCTCTTTACTCGCAGAGGAAAACTCAGCCAAAGGGTTGTTTTTTTCATCAATGCCACTGATATTCTTTCCACAGAAGGACTCCTCAACTTCAACCAAATCTTTCAAATCATAATCAATTCTATCAACACCGCAAATTGGGTTCTTGATATCACTAAAAACCACTATATTTTCAGCCTTATCACTTTGCGAATCTGTATGTGTATTACCGTCCAGCAAATTTTTCCTGCTAAAAGAATTACTGATAGTCCTGTTGCACGAAGCAAATAAAAGCGTTCTCTTCATCTCTTCGAGATCTTTGAAAGTTGACTTCGCTGCAGATGAGAAAGAGTCTCCAGAACTGAGACTCTTGCTAAAAGTTTCGCCTTTACCAGATACCGACTTATTCTTTCTTTGGTCGTAGCATATGATGTTCGCTTTCTGACCGTCTAGAACTGTTGGTTGGCCAACAAAATCCCATAACCCTGCAACAGCTGATAAAAGCCGAGCCGTACTAACTCTATTAGCACGCAATCTAGTTTCTGATTGCGCACCGCTTTTTGCCTGACAATTGGTGGGAGGAAATGCATCGGAGTCTAAGGATCGAATGTCCAGAGGAATCCACCAATAGTTTATTGACGACTTGTTACTTCTCGATTTTCGTCGTTGGGACGCCATTTTCTAAGGCCTTGTAGACAGCTATTGAATATATGCTCCAAATGTAAGGAACTATGAACGGCGCCGACCCACCAAACCTGCGAGTAGTAAGAATTATCACAAGAAAACAATTCGACAGGAATTAGCAGGAGATTGTAATGAGGAGAATAAGAAATTTAGTGTAGATCCCAAGGGTTCATAACATAAGAATTGTGGAGCAGGGAATAACCCGAAACCGTGCCATTCCCTCTCAGAAACATTTCATCGAACAGTATGCGTGCATCAGAATTCAGTAATAGCGAGCTCACACTAACCTTGTAGAATACTCTGGAACTTAAAATTCTTCAAAACCAACGAACCCAGTTCCGGATTCAGGAAAATAAGACATGGGTCTTCGACCTCGGCATGAACTGAAGACACAGAGCGGCGTGCTTTGGGAGTCTCCGCAAATCTACCTCATTTATAAAGGAAAGGGAGTAGATTTCCCGACCAAAAGCATCAAATCTCGATCCAATCGCTCCATAATAATTCGATCCCTCGCGCTTTGTTGCTTATCTAATGATCGGTGTATTATGCGCGATTAGAGAGGAAAGGTGGGGCATTTTCTTCATGGAAAGTACCCGGGGAGGAGTACTTCGTCTCCTCCACATCTCTCTCTCTCTCTCTCGATCTCGGGATGATGCTACTATTACTACGATGCACGTTTTAAGCTCGTTTGTGTCCGGGATAATTCAAATGAGGATGATGATGAATAATGGAGCCGTGGAACGGTCGAATGAGTGAGGTGAATTATAAGGAGGGAGCTTTTGGGTTGGAAATGTACCGCTCATTTTACTATAGTTAAAAAAATGTAAAAGGACTCGGTTTCAATTCACAGATTAGTTATAATTGTTTTAATGATCGGTGTGGGAGTTAAAAATTTAATGATTGGAAGATGAGTTTAAGTTCAAATTTAATATTTTTATATTTATAAATACATTTATTTTTAAATGTATTGAATAGTTTGCTACTTTTTTTTGAAAAAAAAAAAAAAAGGAAAATCCAACTCCATATAAATGAACTAACAATGAAGGCCTAAGGTACACCGTACACAAGAATTTAAAAAAAAAAAAAAAAAAAAAAAAAAAAAAAAAAAAAAAAACTATTTTAAAAATACCTTTGATTATTAGTGCAATAAAGCTACACTGTAGACATCTAATTATTATTTCTTATGTATCAGTCACTGTATAGATTTTAGTGACTAAAAAAAAAGATATACTCAATAACATATTTATTTATGCATCTAAAATGGCTACAAGGGATTTTATTGAGCAGTTCCTATATTAACGGGTCTAAATTTTAGGGCCCGAACCTGATGTTTTAAAAGCTCGTAAGCCTGGGGAAAAGGGTTGCTTCTGATGACTTATTATGGATTGGGCCCAAGAGATTGTAAATAATTATCTTATAAATAATTGTAAATAATTATCTTGCAGCCAACATGTTTGCCCTAAAATGGCACCCTACTGTTATGGATGGATCAAAAGCCGGTTCAACCTGGAAAAAGGAAATTGATACCAAACAGAACCTTAGTCACTGTGCTTACTGTGCTTTCGCCATGATCTCTGCTCAATAGGGGAAAATGGACTTTCCAACCTCAACTCATTTATGTAATTGCTCAGGATGAACCAACATTATAAAGAATGCTGTACATAGTATACTTGTACAAGGCATTCTAAGCGAACCTCAAGCAGAACAAGTTAAACCACTAGCTCAATTGGAAAATAATTGAAACAGGCAATAAAAAAAAAAAAAACCCTTGATGATTGCAAGGACTACAGAAGGTTGACAACTTGAGAACTGAAAGTGGCTTTCAGCAGTGAGAAGCCTGCCGCTTAATATTCGCGGCATAATCTCAACCATCCAAAACACTAAACTAAAGATAAACATTTCTCGATATTTCCATTTATAAGCACTTGTAGCATTCCAAAACACTATTGATGCTACTCCACTTCACCCACAGCAAGTAGTTTTTTTTTTCTATTTATTAACATAATAAATCACAGCCGAGCATTTGATATAGATTTTATGCATCACTAAATATTCACCTTCAAGGTAAAAATTGCAGAAGAGCACAGAATACCATGGTTTCTATAAAAAGGGACCACATGATTAGGCGCTAGAAAAGGAAATTACACTATTGAGAGCACTTATAGCTTTGGTTTTGGAAGTTGCTGCGGCGGTTTTGCCTTCCTAATTAGAGCTTCTTGTGTCAATGACATAATAAGCTGCAAATTAACACAAAATAAAGGGAAAAAAAAAAAAAAAGATAAAAATACTCATATGATCCTTTGCAATTAAAAAGACAAGGTCAAAAGCACAGACCTTAACTAAAACGTAATGGGTCCTTGAACTATAAAAGTTATGTAGTGCATGTTTAATTTTAGAAAATTTTGTCAAAATTTGTTGAATTTAACAGTTCTGTCCAAAAGTTGTAGAACATTTATGTTAGATTACAAGATATATCATCAAGAGGTATGCATAACTTTCTACGTTCTAAAAGGTTAGGTAGTAATACTATCATTTTTTATTTCATTTTTTTGAATTAGGTACCCATTTCAACTCTATAATTCTCTTAAGGCCTATACATTTTTACCACCCCAAAAAGATTTTTTAATTTTGGTACCCATTTCAATCCTATAATTCTCGTAAGGCCTATACATTTTTACCACCCTAAAAAGAGAGAAAATCAGCATACTACCTCCCCCTTCCTGTTGAACATGCGACCGGTACAGAATCCACGGCCACCAGAGGCCACTGGACTTTCTATCTGCAGACACAAACACCACAATGTCAATTATGAGAAGCAGCTTCTATTTATAATGAATAAAAAGGAAAAAAAAAATTAGCACTTACTGCGTATAACAACCAATCATCAGCTTTCACAGGTCTGTGAAACCATATCCTGAGGAAAGACAGTAGATCTACAAGTTATACTGAGTTATGTACCCATTCTCCTTATAATGAAGCCAATGCTTCTCAACATAATGAAGTTTGAGTTGATTCACAAATTATAATGGAATCAATTAAATGCAGCATTATAACAGGAAAACTAAGATTATAGCTGCTGAAACCTTATATTTAGGTATATAAGGAGTACTATTCATTTTAAATAAATAAGTGGAAGTAACATAATCAAAATCAGCACAAATTTTCTCCTCAAAAAGAATCAACACAAAGTACAACCAACACTACAACATCAGAAGCAAAACGCAAAATTTTGTTAAGACACTCCACAGGGTTTAAGTAGGAATCAAGGAGATAAGATACAGCAACGTACGAGTGATCCAGACTAAGTGACAATGTCTTCATGCCCCTCTGCTTGTGGGGATTTAAAGTAACACCAGAAAATATAAGATCTGAAGCATACGCTACAACACATCTGTATCACCAATACATGAGATAGTCATATCAAAGTGAATATTGAAAACAACTACAATTAACTGAAAAAAGTCTAATAATAGCTAATTAGGAGATAAGAGAACTTCATCTATAACCTCGAGGTGCATTGTTATGATATTCTCAATGAGATTTACAAGAGGATATTGGTTTCATACACCATTTTAGTTTACATACTAGTTTTATTTGTTCTTATTTTTTTAAAAAAGAACAAAATGATTCCTTTGACTGATGTGTATCTTTATAAAGAAAAGGAGGGAAAAAAGGAGAAACTATTTTCAAGTTTCAACAATTGACATGCTCAGCGGCTCAGCCAAGCAATCTGTACCAGACATTTCTACTCAGAATTATTCATTTGGCACAGTACTCAAGGCCTAGGAAAATGTAGTTAATCAAATTTGTTAAAGAATTCAAGGAGCAAATGTGCCCAGATATGCAATAAGGCAATATAATGAGGGTAAAAGATGTACCTATGCAGAGCCGGATCATCTGAAAGTCTTCCCCTAGCTCTAAACCAATAATTTAAACTGAAAAAGGAATCAGCATTAGTAACTAACTTATTTGGAGGGAACCCACAATGAGATGAAGCAGCTAAAGCATGAAAGCAAGGATTGCCCGTGCCGCCGTGCCAACACGTGGCACGCAATCGTGCCCACACCATATCGAAATTTTTTTTAAAAAAAATTTGGAATCTTTTTGAGTTTTATAAGGTAAAAAGTTTTCCAAAAGTTTTTTCATACTTAAAATATGTTGATCTTGTAATACTACTAACATTTGGAACAATTAGTATGTTCCATTGCATAATAAGACAAACTTTTAGTTAAAAAAAAAAAACAAATAAGAAGATTTCCTCCAATGTCTTTAATCACTTTAGATCTTGTGAATGCCCATGATAGTGCTTTCCTGTAAAGTTTAATCCAATTATGACTTTAGTTTTGGTTTCATTTATATACTTTCATAATATATATAAAATTATTACTTTTAGTTGTAAGACATATATGGATCTATTCTTACTAAATTGTGCAAGATATAATACATAAAAGAGTATATAGCCACTAGAGATATTACAACACTGTAAAAAACTAAATTATAATGAAAATTTAATAAAAATATCCGTGCCAACGTTTGCCAATGTACCATTGGCATGCCACTGGCATGGGAGGGCATGCCAACATTGGCACGCTCCATGCCGCTGTGCGTGCCAAGCCACTAGCACAACAGCAAGGGCCGTGCCAATAATACAGCACGACAATCCTTGCATGAGAGAGAGAGAGAGAGAGAGAGAGAGAGAGAGAGAGAGAGAGAGGGCAAATTTACCTAGGTTTAGCTTGTTGTGAAGAGTTGCTTACTTCACAAAACCTTATTTCTATGGGCCAGGGAACAAATTTTTTTCTCGCGACGGTGTTTCTATACTGCCTGTCCATGCAAAAATGTTAGACTAAGAAGATGGTAAGCTTAAAGAACAATGAAACAAACAATAACTAATTACACATAAGAAACTCATTTTGATTGAGATGGGATTTAGGGGCACTTTTGAAGATATGCCATGCAAGTAGCTTCACCAGAATTTTATTGGTAATCAAGCAAGAACATCAAAGATAGAAATTCTTTCTCATAACATGCGTAAGGATTAAAATCAAAATTCTTTTTCTTGTTATCCTTAGTACTATTAAATTGCTGCATGACAGGATACAAACATACAACCAATAAAATGAGCTTCAAGCTTATAGTAGGTGGCTTAAGCGTAAATTTCAAAGATAGCCTACTGAATTGCAAATGATTACATAACAAACATTGGATTATGTAGTACATTTAGATTCCTAATCCAAACAAAAGAAAGTTATTCAGATGGTATGTAGTCTTGCTATTATGGATTTCTTATAACTTTATCAAAGTCAACCACAGTATTAGTTAATGTATGTATGCAAATCTAGGCCACAGAGTAGTTTAAATGGTAGACTATAAACGGACTAAAAATTTTCAAGACCCTGCGCAAAATTATAAACTTTCAAGACATCCTATGTAAAAGTATAAGCACGAAAACATACTATCAAGAAACATACTTCCTCATAACAGAGTATTTAAGTTTTTTTTTTTTAAAAAAAAAAATCATATTACGAGAAAACATATTCTTGATATGCTAAAAAAGATTACATGGGAAGGCGAGGATCAGTAAGACGCCTCTCTCTTAACTCTTCCAAGGATGGGAGCTGCAATGGACTTGGCATTAGTATGTAAGGATACTTACATTATATACCATCGTAAATATAAAAAGGATACCGACTATCTCAGGGTCAGGAACATGAGGCATCAAAACACTTTGATGTTCAAACCCTAGTTCATCCTTCTGCAACAAAGACATATAAATGTAAAGTTATATGCATGACAGACTACTTTAAGCACTACAGACATCTCTTAGACTCTTTCAAAGAAATTTTGAGCTTCCTATCTCTTATATGTATAACGCAGACATGTATATAACAGCGCAACCAAGAATTTACAGATAGTAATATATGAGGGCATGGGAAGGTGACAAGTGAATTTTTTCCAGCACACTGATGTTGCATTAAGAGTCTGCATTAAGAACCTAATTACTAGCATTTACCAGGACTACTGTTTGACAATGCTAAATAAAACTAAATATTAGCGCATTAAGAATCTATTTACTGCATTAAGAACCTATTTACCGGCATAAATTATTGTATGAGTTATATGACTATTGTTCCATCACAAGCCATTACAGGAAAAGGGTAAACTGTATAGTTAACAGCAAGTAATAAAAATACTGTTTGCACATTACGTGTATAAATACTGATGATCCAAAGTAAAATTTTTATAGCTACAAATTACAGGCATGGAAATGTTATGAACAACTGCAAAAATGTACTGTAATCAAAATCTAAGCTCAGTCTATATACAAGTTAAAAGTAGATGAAAAGAAAAATTAATTCAGACTAAATAAGTCATGTTCAGACTTGATGAGTAATGTATTGCACAACAATACAATATAGACTTGTTCAGATATTTGTGCATTGCCACACCTAATAGGATTTACATAAAAGAGGTAGCATCACGGTTTTGAATGTCTAATTTTCAGACATTACTTGTTTCACTTATATGAGCAATTCTGCAGGGTTGTGTAGGAAATAACATTAATGAGATTCCTCAGATCAAGACCAAGATTGAGTGACCACCTGAAAGGAAGCTAGCAAAGAGAAAATGACAGCGCCATGTTGTTTTGCATCTACTCTTCTGGTGGCAAAGCTGTTCCCATCACGTGCACGATGAACTTGATATATTATTGGTGCTAAAAAGAATAGACAGCTAAGCTCACATCCTATGTGAAATTCCAAATAAATGCACAAAAGTAATAGATTCAAAAAAGGAAATACTTACAATTATTGTCACCTGCAACAAGAAAAACCACATGCAAGCTATGGGCCAGTTTAAGGCAATCCACTGTCTTAGATGCTGCTGCTAATGCCTGCATTTACTGAAAAGACTAAATTGGATTGGGCCTTCAAAAAGCATTACAGACAATTTGAATTTGTTGGGGCATTTTGTTTTATAAAAAGTTTAACTTTCTCAATCCCAGAAATAGAAACATAAAAAAAAAAAATCATTACCCAAAGGAAGAACTGCAACAGGTTAATACACAGGAGCTCACACACACACACACACACACATGCGTGCGAGAGCAAAAAGGATTAAAGCGTACCTGTCCAATCAATTGTCCTCCAAAAACTTGCTTAAAAGTTGGAGCATCTGGCAAAGTAAATCCACGAAAGATATCCACCTTACAACAAGAAAAAGAAAAGATAAGATACAGAACCTAGATTTTGAAGTTTTAATAGCAGATAGGAATATACATAACCAAAAGCTTCCAAAGAGAATTTTCAAAGAGATACTAGCAATCATAAACAGTTGTATCCCACCTGAAGTAGAGACATCATAAAGAGCCTTTAGGGGGCGTTAAGAGGTCAGACATAAATATAATGCATGTTTAAACTAAAAGTATACCAGTCTCTCTTCAATCGCTTCTTTTGTATCTTCACATCTTGTATACTATTAGTTTCCCACCATTTTCTCTGAGCAAAATTCATTCTTAAGTGTATATATGTGGCAGGTTATGTCTAGAATTTGTGATTTACCACTTGCACTAAAATAACTCTAATGTTCTTGATAGAATGATGTTGATTGATAGCATTAAACATCACTTCCAGATTTAGATTTTCGTCTTACTAGGCCAAGCCTGACACAAGATTCTGTACAATTTTGACAATAATCTCAAAGAAAGTTAAGTAAAATTTGTACTTACTTCTAATGGCTCTAGGTGCAATATATGCTCCACAAGCGAGAACTTTTCAGATGTCTCATCTGCATTCCAAATAGACTTTGGCTGCAGTAAATGTCTATATTGATCAGGCAGTACTAAGCATGTCAGCTGCAAGCATGAAGGGCTGTTAGCTAAAACAAATAATTGTATAAACTTCATAATTTTCAACTACTTAATAAAAGCAGAAATCTACGCTTGCGGTTACCTTGGATAATGCAACTACATTGACTTGATGAACAGAACCAGTTGCACCTACAAAAGAAAGCAACATAACAATAATTCCAAATGCAAAGCAAAACCAGGATAATGCATTTCAATACATAGAAGATCAAGAGAGACGGGAAAAAGAAGTCTAGAAACATTTATCAAGAGAGGTCGGCATGCCCAATTATTCTTAAAATAGGATAACAAAATAGCTTCCAACCACTGCTAACCATCACCCCCTCTAATTCCCATCATCATTTAATACAAGATTACAACCAAGCAAAATAGCCTTGTACAGTGCCTCATAAATTGTGCCTAAATTACCAATACTGTTATTCTCTCTCCACAACTCACAAAATATAATTTGTCATTTTCTTACGAATTTCAAATTTCTTGCTATTTGACAACAACAATAGTAAAAAAATTATCCAAATTCGCAGCTCTAGACATCTTCACATAAACTTTCTCCACACTTGCTCAAAACAGTCACTACAAATCAAAGTAGGGTAAACCGAGACAGTTAAAATGAGAAGTCGAGAAACAGTAAAACAAGATGACAATTTCTGCAAAAAAAGGAGTTTGGAAGCTCGTACCATAACCAAAATAGTCATACTGTTTCAAGAAAAGCTCTGGACGGTTTCCTTCTTCCCCGTTAGTAGAACAAGAAACCTCAGCCTGTGGAGCATGAAAACTGATGCCAATTATTCTGGAAATCAGCAGGACGGGATAGCAGCCTAACAGCTAATTCAAATGTATGTCAAGCAAGTTGTTCACGTGAATAGAAGAATGAAGTAATAAAAGCTATTATGTTCCTGTATAGACAGCGAAAAATAACCTCTGATAGAGACAGCATAAAAGCCATCATGCAATATGATACATGGAGCCGAAAATATATATACAAATGCAAACAACTGAGCTGGTATATGTCAGAACTCAGGACCCACATCTAGCATGTGTTTACTCCCACATCATAGGATTTTAAAAATGCATACAAAGATATAAGATGTTTATGTAGTATTGTTAAATTATACGAAACAACAGTTATTCTCTAAAATCTTAAGCTAGTAGAGAATGGTGTTTTTATATTTTTATATTTAACACTTCCACTCACGCCTGGGATCGAGACTTTTTGTAGACCTATGACGGAGACTTGAATTTAATAGGAGGAAATCAATAATGCTAGGAACCTAGCGTGATTCGAATTCAGGACCTCCTGCTCTGATGCCATGTTAAATTATATAAAACAACCGTTGTATTCTAAAAGTTTAAGCCGCTGGACAATAGTTTTTTTATATTTTTATATTAACAAGTACCAAGAACAAAATATTTCTTATGGTTATTCTTTTTTGCTGAGATCCATAGCATAAAAATGGAATTAGCTAACCCAATCCAAATCTCAGTTTGTCTGTTTGACTAATGGGCAATGTATTACAGATCCTTATCCTGGCCAGCAAGTCAGAGCTCAAATAAGAATATGTTAGAACGCACATCTAGCAACCCTTAACCACATATACTACATATGCATGACGACGATGCTAAGTACTTATGTCAGACCAAAGAATCCAGAATCATGCCTATTGTCACCATAATGTAATCACTGAATAAGTACATTCTGACTCAAATGGCAACTTTTCAAGTGAAATTATTAGATCTTCATGAAAAGATACCATTATGCATATAAGATATTAATTTTCTCAACCAATGTTCATAGCCTGATTATTCTGGCTCATCAGAAACTACAAGAAATTCTCAAGTTGAATAATAAGTTAATTGTTTATAATGCAGAAATTTGGTAACCTTATTCTGTATATATTAAAAGAGATGCCCGGTTTACTAATTTGTTCACAATCCACAATAATGAAGCTGCTTCAAAAACAAACAAACAAAAGAGCAACCCTTGACAGGAACTTACTAATCTGTCTCAATTAAGTCTTGGTCAACTTTATCCCAGAGGAGATATAAGAAGAGAGAGAGAGAGAGCATACCTGACCCTCCCATATAAAGTAAAGGCCATCCACAGGTTCACCTTCACGAGCAACATACTCACCGGTTTCTACAAAGAAAATTTGTGATAACATCACAAAAAATGAGTCAAAAAATACATCAAACTCAAACATTTTAACATTGATTAGCTTTTTTATTTTTATTTTTTAAACCCCAGACAGCTGACTCATGCTGGTTCTTGATCCTACGTCCAATATTTGCAGGTCATCAAATTAATACACAATATTAGCTAAAAAAGAAACGGTAACTGACATGAACAATTTTAGCTAAACAAGAAATGGTGTTTGACGTGAACACTTCATCTATTCAACAAATTTCCACCACTGCATTGTGTAATGGTAGGATCTATGGGAAGATAGGGTAAAGCCACATGAGTAGCGAAGTGCGACAGGGGATGAGAAGTGGAGGGGATCTGGGGGAGCTTCTGGATAAGGCGGCTGAAGTGGATAGCATTGTGGGCCGGGCCGTCGCAAGTCGGGTGAGTAGAAGAGCAGCGGGTCACAAGCGGGAGAAGAGAGAAGGGGCCGGGCATCTATAGTTATAGCCAAGGGGGCCTTGTAAGGCCCAATGGCCCATACCCGCTAGACCAACAAGCCCACCATACAATGAAATCCACCCCGTCCTTATAAAGAATTGCAAACCGGTCCCCCCCAATTAGTAGAAGTATAAATAGATAACTCATACCTGTAAATAAGCTATGAAAGAAATATAATACATTCCCTTTTCTTCTTCTCTATTCTCTCATCTTCTTCTTCCTTCCTCCCCAATTCTCTCTCTCCTTCCTTCTCTCTCTCAAGCGTTCTTACCCGAAATTGGAATTGGGATTACCAATTCCCATCATCTCCTCGAACCACCTCTCAACGCGGCATCATCGAGGTCATCCGAGGATCAGGTGCATTTGGTCATCATCCCTCGAGGTCAACTCCCAGCCGTATCCCCTAGGTTGCTAAGGTAACTTCCGAACCCACAATTACCTTAGCCATACCGTAGAAGGATCCACGGGGCGCCGTGAGGTCCGGACCATTACAATTTTGGTATCAGAGCTAGCCTCGACCCCAGGGACTAGCGCAGTGTGCCGCAATTCCGATTCCGATTTCCTTTGAAATTGTGTATTGGACCGCGGAGCAGCTACCCGCGCTGCGGGGATCAGCATTGCTGAACCTCGACAAAGGGAAGCCACTGCTAAAGCCGAGCCGACTGTGAATTTCCTTTTTTAAATTCTGCACGGTCACAGCAAGATTGGGTCAGCGAGGGGCAACAGGTTTAAATATATCAGTAAAAAAATGGCCGACGGAACCAGGTTGAAGACGCTCGATGACCATGTCCGCGCGCTGGAGCAACAGTTCCAAGAGTTGGCAGCGGGGCATGAGCGGAGGTTCGAGGCCATGGGCGGGCGGATCGAAGCCATTCGCACCGAGGGGCAAGCCCATTATGATGCCTTATACAGAGAGTCTGCAAACACCTCAAAAAAATTAGAGCAAATCATGGAACTCCTGATGAACTCACCACAACAGCTGCCCATGCAAGGAGCTTCTTCATCCGGGCATGCAGGGGAGAAGGGCTTACTCCCTACCCCACCAAATCTTATTGCAAGGGAGGACAGCAGTGTGCAAGGACTGCCAGGAAGGTCTAGTACACACCTACCCTTCCCGAAGTTGGACTTTCCCATGTTCACAGGCGAGCAACCAAGAAACTGGGTTAGAAGATGCGAGAGATATTTTGATATATATGGTATAAAGGAGCAACAGAAGTTAGAAATCATAGCACTGCACTTAGAAGCCAAGGCTGACATGTGGTTCCAAGGATACATGGCCGAGCACGAGGCTGTGGATTGGAGGGACTTTACCGAGGAGGTATGCAAACGCTTCGACAGCAAGGGGCTTAATGACGTGGTGGAAGAGTTCAACAAACTAACTCAACATAGCTCAGTGGAGGAGTACCAGGAGCAATTCGAAGACCTGCGAGCTAGATTACTGACCACCAAATCACAATTCACTCAAGAGTATTTCCTGTCCAGTTTCCTGAGTGGTCTCAAAGAGGAGATTAGATCAGCAGTTAAAATGTTGCAACCCAAAACATTGCTACAAGCATATGAACAAGCTAAATTACAAGAGCAAAATATTGCTGCTATGATGAGGAAGGGAAAATTGATGTTCAAGAATCAAGGGAGTAGTCACCCCTCCATCAGCTATAGGGGAGCAAACCCAGCAATCACAATCAGACCAGCCGAGGCTGCCAAGGGTCCATTCCGGCCAGCTGGGGAGAGGGCACCACCCAACAGGCAACTGTTTGAGCAGAGGAGAGCTGCAGGGCTTTGCTTCAGGTGTGGGGACAAATACCACCCAGGCCACCAATGCAAGCCCCAGGCAGTAAACATGCTGCAAGCATCCCATGAGATCACTGAAATTTTTGATGAAGAAAATCTGCAAGAAGAAGAAGAAGAAGATCCAGGCAATAACAGTGAAGAAGAAGGAGAGACAGGGCTATCAGTACATGCCCTGAGTGCAGAGAATGCCCAGGATACTATTAAAATTCAGGGGGAGGCTAAAGAGAAGACTCTGTCTATACTCGTAGACACTGGGAGCACTCACAGCTTCATCGACATAAGGGTAGCCAAGACCACCAAGGCCCAGATTTCAACAACTACACCCCTGTTGGTGACAGTTGCGAACGGGCAGAAGGTGTTGAGCAAGCTTAAGTGCCCAAACTTCACTTGGGATATGCAAGGAGAGAGGTACACTGCAGACCTGAGGGTCATCAGACTGGAAGGGAGCAGCATGATACTAGGGATCGACTGGCTAAAGGCACATGGACCAGTGACCTTTGACTACCAAAGCAATACTGTCACCATATCAAAGGGGGAAAAGAAGATACCTCTTCAGGGAATGACTGAGGCAGCCAGGCTGAAGCATATCACAGCCAAGCAGCTGCAGGAGGAGCTGGCTGAAGGAAGTTGCTGTGCCATAGCTCAGTGGGTGACAGAAGAGGTGGGTCAAGAGGAGAAGGTGCCCGAAGTGATACAACAAGTATTGCAAAAGTATGCTGGACTCTTCCTGGAACCCACAGGACTACCCCCTGTGAGAACTCAAGACCACAAGATACCCCTGCTTCCAAACTCTCAACCTGTGAGTGTGCGACCTTACCGGTACACTTACGAGCAAAAGAATGAAATAGAAAGATTAATTCGAGAGATGCTGCAAACCGGAGTGATTCAACCGAGCCACAGTCCCTACGCATCGCCAGCCCTCCTCGTTAAAAAGAAGGACGGGAGTTGGCGGTTTTGCGTTGACTATAGGCAGCTAAACCAGCTCACTATCAAGGATAAGTATCCAATCCCGATTATCGACGATCTCTTGGACGAATTGGGAGGGTCGAGGTACTTCTCAAAGATCGACTTGCGGTCGGGATACCATCAAATCCGAATGTGCACGGACGACATCCCAAAGACGGCTTTCAAAACTCATGTGGGACATTATGAGTTTCGGGTGATGCCGTTTGGGCTAACAAACGCGCCCGCGACATTCCAAGCCATAATGAACGAGGTATTCTCCCCACTTCTCCGCAAGTATGTATTGGTCTTCTTTGATGACATTCTAGTCTATAGCAAGACGCTAGAAGCTCACGCAGCCCACTTGGGATGTGTATTGGAGATACTAAAGGCTAACGAGCTTTACGCCAAGCGGACCAAATGCTTTTTTGGGCAAAGACAAGTGGACTACTTAGGGTATGTCATCACTGACCAAGGGGTGTCCACGGATCCAAGCAAGGTGGAGGCCATGGTTCAATGGCCGACTCCAAAAACTGTCAGAGGAGTGAGAGGTTTCTTGGGGCTCACCGGGTACTATCGAAGGTTTGTTAGAGGGTATGGGATAATCAGCAAGCCACTCACGGAGCTTCTCAAGAAGGGCAATTTTCAGTGGGGTGAAGAAGCCACCAAGGCCTTCGAGGAACTTAAGAAGGCGATGTCTGAAGCACCCGTACTCGCAATGCCGGACTACTCGAAACCGTTCGTTATCGAGGCTGATGCAAGCGGCCGGGGAATCGGGGCAGTCTTATCTCAGGAAGGGAGGCCCATTGCCTACCTTAGTAAGGCAATTGGCAAGAAAAATCTGGGGCTCTCGACATACGAGAAAGAATTCCTCGCAATATTATTGGCAGTGTCAAAATGGCGGCACTATCTTGGCACTCGACGGTTCGTAATCAAAACCGATCACGAGAGCTTGAAGTATCTTTTGGAGCAAAAGATAACCACCGCCATTCAACAGAAGGGGATGTTACGGCTCATGGGATTGGACTACAGTATCTGTTACAAGAAGGGAAAGGAGAACAAAGCGGCCGACGCACTGTCGAGAAGGGGGTTTGAGGATGGCACCCTACAAGCAGTCACTACTGTAGTGCCTGAATGGGCAGAGGATGTGACCAGGAGCTATGAGGATGATGAAGCATGCAAGAAAATCATCACCAGACTCACCTTGCAGCCCCAGGATACCGGGCCATACACTTACAGCCAAGGACTAATCAAATATAAGGGTCGGATATACATTGGGTCGGGAAGGGAGCTACGAAGAATGATTTTGGCTCAGATGCATGCCTCTCCCCTGGGGGGTCACTCGGGGCAGCAGCACACTTACAAAAGAATCAAACAGGCATTCTACTGGCCGGGGCTAAAAACAGAGGTGAAGCAAATGATAAGGAACTGTACAGTGTGCATTACCAACAAAACAGACAACACTCCCTACGCCGGACTACTCCAACCCCTGCCCATCCCAACACAGATTTGGAAAGAGATAAGCATGGATTTCGTTGAAGGGCTCCAAAGTCCGAGGGGAAGGACTCCATCTTGGTAATTATAGATCGCCTTACCAAGTATGGCCACTTCATCGCGCTCACGCATCCATACACTGCCACAGAAGTAGCTCGCGCTTTTTTCGACACTATCTACAGGCTACATGGGTTACCGGAGGTGATAGTGACTGACCGGGATAGAGTGTTCACCAGCCAGTTTTGGCAAGGTTTGTTCCAGCTGATGGGCACGAAGCTGCACATGAGCTCCGCATACCACCCACAGTCCGACGGGCAGACGGAGA
Source organism: Tillandsia fasciculata (assembly GCA_029168755.2). Taxonomy (NCBI): domain Eukaryota; kingdom Viridiplantae; phylum Streptophyta; class Magnoliopsida; order Poales; family Bromeliaceae; genus Tillandsia; species Tillandsia fasciculata. The sequence goes on from CM054931.1 coordinate 3,032,605, forward strand.
GGCTCAACAGGTGCCTAGAGACCTACCTGAGGTGCTTGTGCTTCCAACACCCCCACAAGTGGCATAGGTGGCTTACGCACGCCGAGTGGTGGTACAATACGAACCACCACACATCCCTGGGTACTACCCCCTACCAAGCACTCTACGGTCAACCCCCACCAAACCACCTAGTAGCCCACCTGGGGGCGGACACTCCAGAGAACCTAAGGGAATGGAGCCAAGAGAGAGAAGAGCTAACAAGAGAGCTAAGGCACCAACTCCAAAGAGCTCAGCTAAGGATGAAGCAGTTTGCCGACAAGCGCAGAGTGGACCGTGAATTCAAAGTTGGCGACTTTGCTTACCTCAAGCTACAGCCATACCGGCAGCTTACGGTTGCTGTGAGGAAGAACGTTAAGCTCACCTCAAGGTACTACGGGCCCTTCGAGGTGATGGAAAAAATCGGGAGCGTCGCTTACCGCCTCAGGCTACCGGAAGGGTCCAAGATACATCCTGTCTTCCACGTCTCGCTCCTCAAACGGAGCCCTGCCGAAGGGGCCCCTGTGACCCCCACCGTGCCCTTAGTTGGGGAGGAAGGGCGGCTGCTCGCGGAGCCCGAGCGAGTGCTAGACAGAAGGATGGTCCCCCGCGGCAACCGGGCCATGACCCAAGTGCTGGTGAAATGGAGCAACCTACCAGAGGAGTCGGCCACGTGGGAGGACTACCGATTCCTCAAGTCTCAGTTTCCGGCGTTCGATCCTTGAGGACAAGGATCATCTGAAGGGGGAGGGATTGTAATGGTAGGATCTATGGGAAGATAGGGTAAAGCCACATGAGTAGCGAAGTGCGACAGGGGATGAGAAGTGGAGGGGATCTGGGGGAGCTTCTGGATAAGGCGGCTGAAGTGGATAGCATTGTGGGCCGGGCCGTCGCAAGTCGGGTGAGTAGAAGAGCAGCGGGTCACAAGCGGGAGAAGAGAGAAGGGGCCGGGCATCTATAGTTATAGCCAAGGGGGCCTTGTAAGGCCCAATGGCCCATACCCGCTAGACCAACAAGCCCACCATACAATGAAATCCACCCCGTCCTTATAAAGAATTGCAAACCGGTCCCCCCCAATTAGTAGAAGTATAAATAGATAACTCATACCTGTAAATAAGCTATGAAAGAAATATAATACATTCCCTTTTCTTCTTCTCTATTCTCTCATCTTCTTCTTCCTTCCTCCCCAATTCTCTCTCTCCTTCCTTCTCTCTCTCAAGCGTTCTTACCCGAAATTGGAATTGGGATTACCAATTCCCATCATCTCCTCGAACCACCTCTCAACGCGGCATCATCGAGGTCATCCGAGGATCAGGTGCATTTGGTCATCATCCCTCGAGGTCAACTCCCAGCCGTATCCCCTAGGTTGCTAAGGTAACTTCCGAACCCACAATTACCTTAGCCATACCGTAGGAGGATCCACGGGGCGCCGTGAGGTCCGGACCATTACACATTGCAGCGCATGGGCATAATTTCCTCCTTAACTAATAGGAAATAAAGAATAAAGAGAATAATAAAGTAAAAACATAGCCCACAACGAATTCAAAATAAATTGTTACATCCTAGGAAACTTCAAGAACGGATCGTTATTACCCGCACACAACTCGAATAAAGGGACTATAAGAATTTTAACCCAAATTACTCGTTTAATGCACAAGATTTGTATCAGAGGTTTCCGATACCAAATTCTTACAGCAAAAGAGGTCAAAGAGATCAATAATCGCACCGTATCGCTTCACTTCGACGAGCTCCGCGATCTTCCGTAGAGACGAACTCGGGAGGCGCTGGAGCAACGGTACTTGCCCAATAAACTCGACCACTGGGTAAAGGAGAAGAGAAATAACCGTAGAATTGTATCAAAAATCCCTCAGAGAGATCGAGATTAGGGTAAATTTGAACAAAGATTAGGGTTTTCCGATACCTTCTTCGCGATCCATTTCCGCGGAAGCGGCGAAGGTTGGTGGAGACAGCAGAGTACGGAGGGGGGGGTGTGGTTGGTACAAAAGGCGCAGTGTAACGAGGCTTTTTGTTAGCGAAGGTGCTTCGTTCCGGTGCTCCTCGGGAACAGCGTAAAAGCGAAGGAGAAAAGCGCTGATTGGTTATTAAAGGAAGGGCTCATCGACGGTATTAAAAGATGCACCACCGGGTTCACCCCATAATTCTTGAACTAATGCGTAATCTATCCTTATTTAAAAAATATATTTTTAATATAATTTTTTTATAAAAAAAATTCAAATCTCATTTAAATATATTAAAAAATATATATAATTTAATATTATTAATAAGAGTTTATATATTATTTAGAGCAACTGCTAAGTTAAGTGTATAATCATATCGAATAATTTATTACGTAAATATATGTAGCCGTATTATTTTTACTTATATCCATATTATATTCAGTGTGTAGTTATATTAAATATTTAATTATATCTAGTATATAATAATAATAATATTATTATTATTATATTTATTTATATCTAGTATATAATTATATTATTTTGTATTATATTTATTTTCAGTAATATTAAATTTTATTTTTAAGCGTATAGTTTTATCAGATATTTAATAATGTCTATAATATAGTTAAATAAAATAATAATAATAATAAATAAATAATTTAAATTAATAAAATTATTTAATTATTTAATAAATGAGTTGGAAGAAAAAAATAAATTTTCTCTCCCAATTAACATATAAACTCACATTAATAATATTAAATTATTTTTTTTTCTAATTTATTTAAATGATGATAGATTGAGAAAATTTTTTTAAAAAAACGACTATATTGAAAATATATTTTTTTAATATGGTTAAGTTGGGCATTAGTTCATAATTTTTAAAATTTTTATGCAGTGCTCCTATATAATAACCCTTGGTCATAAAGGTGTAAGATCTACACCCCAGTAAAGAATGTATAGATATTATTTTCGATAATAATATCTATAATAATAATAATAATATTTTACTAAGAGAATTTTAATAAAACAATTAATACACTGTATGAGAAAATTATTTAATTTATACATAACTTTTATAAAATATTATAAAATTTGTAAATGAGTAAAACATTTGTCGTTTGAAAAGGAGTCAGTTTTCTTGAAGATTCGACAATCGAGGGGCAACGGTTGTTTGACCATCTTAATAAATTATTAAGGCCCGTTTCATTGGGATACAAAGAAGGGGATAAGTTGTGCCCATCCTCTTTTATACATTTTAAAATTTGAAGTTTTTAAATTTTAAAATTTATAAATTTATAAATTTTATTTTTAATAAATTTTAAAATATATTAATTTTAAAGTTTATATAAATTTTTATATATAATTTTTAAATTTTTAAATTTTTTATATATTTTTTAAAATTTATACAAATTTTAAAATTTTTAAAATGTTTAAAATTTTAATAAATTTAATTTTTATATATATAAAAGCTAAATTTAAATAATACAAATTATAATTAATTTGTTAAAAATAAATTTATAAGGTAAAGAATAATATAGTCAATTAAAAACACTTTCTACTCTTTATTCTTTTTATTTTATTTTATCAAACTAAATATAATTTTCTGTATATCTAATTCAACTCTAGTACTCATCTAAATACAAAATTATATTAATTATTATTTATTTCTAAACTTATATTTATTTTTAAAATAATTAATTTTTTTTTATATCTGAATCAAACTTAATATGAAAGTTACGAAAGATTAACATGTGATAAAATGTTTGTAAAATTCGGAAGCAAATTTCTTGCAACCTATTTTCTACCCACGGGATTCATCCAATCGCAAATTTTTAGCATAATTAATTCGCGCAATTTGATATAAATTGTGTGAATTAATTTCGCTAGAATTTAGTTGTAGAATTAATTTGCTTATTGCTAATCCTACACATTAGGTTGTATCCAATTAAATTTTTAAAATCTCAATTGCTATTGACTGTTTTTAGTGCAAGTGGTAAAAGATATGATAATTGGTATTCAAGATTAAAGTTTAAAGCTTAATTATTTTATATTTTCAACTAAATTTATTTTAAAAATAAATGATGCGATAATAAATAGTCTTCATTTTCCTAATTTTTTCGTGAAGTGGCATCAATTATGTTACATAACAGTTACACTGAATATCTATTTTAATTTTATATTTTTCAACATATTCATAAGCATTTGGTTGATTCTACCGAATTAATTATTTAATTATTTTTATTAACTTATAATTACAATAAATTATGGCAACTGATTGATTTATTCAAATATCAATCATCAATAATTATTTAATTAACTGTAAAATTTTGAATATTTTGATGGTTATCGGATGTAGATCTTACACGGGCACAGTTTTGCTGCATCAAGCCCGAGAACGCAAAAGAAGGAAAAGTGGCTTAACCGGTTCGGCGGCTCGCGCGTTTCGAACCGGCGAGGAACGTTGTTTCCCCCCCTCTCCGGTCCAAGCTCCAGGAAAACCCGACCCGGTAGTTAATGGAGCTCGACGGAAAAGCGCGAATCCGGATGGACGCTGCCGCGGCGGAGGACGATGAACCGGCTCCGCCCTCCTCCGCCCCGGTCCAGGAGAACGTCCATCCTGGTCCGGCTCAAAATCCGGTCGAACCGGATCCTCCCCCCTCCATGAACCGCCGCGAGATCGTCAATGCCCTAGAAATGGTGGAGAGGGACTCCGCCGCCATTGCCGAGAGCTTCTCCTCTCTCTTCTCCTCCCTCCGCCTCGCTCTCTCCGAGGTTCCCCTTCCCCCCTCCCCCCCCTCTCTCTCTCTCTACCAATTCCGCGTGTTTCGATTCAAAATTGTAGCCACAATTTTGTTCGCAACAAGCTCGATTTTTCCCGTAATTAGCGTTACGAAGTTGATCATCGTACGGTATGATGCGTTATTTGTTTCTAGATTACATTCAGGGTAGTTGAAATCAACACAAGTTCGAAAATTTTATTTCGCATCCGTTTATTTGATCTCCGTAACAGATTACTGTACACATCTTCAGGTTACTTCTGCTTCTATTGACAACATGGAGTGTTTTAGCGATGTCGTCGGCCGCCTGCAAGAATCCGGTGAGTTGAACAATGTCTCATGCTGTGATATATTTTTACTGGAAAGATTAAGATGTGATCTGGAGCAGTTCAAAAAGAAAAGCATTTTAGATTGTCATTGCAGATTCATTTTCTTATCGTAATAAGAAGATTTAGGTGGAATTCCTTGCACTTTGTATATTTTGAACATAATATAATCTCTAATGCCTACCTATTGTAGCTTGAGTTTCACCTATTGCTAATATATTTCTTCTTTTCACTTTATTTTGCAGCACTTGATGCCGCTTCCAAGGGAAACAAGTACATAAATTCATGCCTGAGGTGATTGATTTGTAGGCATTCCTGTGCTTTCTTGCTGGATTACTTGTAAATATTTTAGCTTTACTATTCGCTTTTTTTTTGCAAAAATGTGCAACCTCTGGTGAACTACATTCTTTAATTTTCTCGTTCGACATGCTTTAACTATTTTGCTCACAATTTAACATTGATAATATAAGTTTTAAGAATGGCACATTCCATCATCAACTTTCATTGTTTTCTTCTAGATAGATGAAACCATTATAATGTTTTGTTTCATGTAGGATATCTTTTACTTAGGGTATTACAACAACCTGCATGCTTGTATTGAGCTGCAATTTACCACACAATTCTGCTTAATTGTTTCACGTAGCATATCTTTTTACGACAAGTGCATGTTTTTTCATGAAGAGTATAGGAAAGTTACTCTCAAGTTGTTTCTTTGGAAACTTACCATTTGCATTTCTTATGCTGCACTTTACCACAAAATTCTGCTTATGTGCTTCCCTTTTATTGCGAGCCACAGGTTGAATGAGGAAATGAAAGGCTTGGAAAGTTTATCCATGCAACTGTATCCTTTTTATCATTTGTTTGTTTCGATTACTACTCTCTGTACTCTCAGTGCAAAGCCATGATAAGTGGGAATGTTTTTGTTGATTGAACTGTTAAACATCTAGAAGTATAACCCCTGCTTAGGTGTGATGCACATAAATGATAGTGGAAACAAGGAAAATATGTGAGCTTAATTATCTTGCTGCTGCTGATGTTCATTTGTTTTTCTCTTACTCTGCTCCTCTATGATCATTAAGCATTAGTAGCCTTTCTCTCAAACTTTTTAGAAATAAAATGTCAATGGAACCTTATTATTCTCGGCATTAATCATTTTTTGCTATTCGACCAGTTCTTCAAGTGAACTGAAACAATAGCTATGTCAAATTAGCTATGAACAAATATTATAGTTTTTCCTGTCATAAAGCAGTAACAGCTATTTCAAATAAACAGACATCTTGCTTTTTGTTTGTATCGGTTAGATAAGCAAAAATCATAAAACTACGAATAATTATAATCAATTATGGATCTGAGTATTCTGGAATCTTCAATACAAGGTATCAAACTTGTTTTGGACAGCGTCTCTTGTGATCACTGAGCAATAGATGTTTAATTCACTGCATCTTGGCTTGCATAGCGTGTATTGCATACAAAGTAGAATTGAATTATGCGGTGAAGAAAACTGTTAGCTGATGGCCACTTGCCTCTGGCCGCATCCAAATTTGTGGCCTATATTATTTCTAAACAATCTGCCTGGGGCTTGAGAACTTTTCATTGGAAGAGCAAACTGGCACTACTTTTTACCTTTTACCTTTTTACCTTTTGGATTGCATGATATGAGTTTATTCTTTTTTACTTGAACTTGTTTGATTTCTTGATTCTTTTAAAGGAAGATCTTACGGAAGAACGCGGATTTACTGGACCTGGCTGTGAGCAGACTGCTTCAACTTCCATAATCATTTGATACTCTTTTTTCACATGTTAATGTTCTTTCTACCTTCTGCATCGTGCTCTTCTGTTCCATACGTACAAGGGTTGTCTTTTTTGCAGGAGTCGATGACTCTTTTATTCACAAAATCCGTTCGCCAGGAAAATTGTGTTGATTTGAGGTTTTGTTTGTATGTAAAAAGAATTTTATCCTTTATTAAAATTTCGTACTAGGATATTTTTGTATTGGTGTGACCAATTTCTCACCGTGAAAGGTGTGACAAGAGAACTTCAGATTCCTCCACATTCTTAGCTGTAAAGTAGCCGCTGCAGGTGCCAACAAAAGTGCCATGTTATTTACTTTCTTGATGTTATTATTGATACATAAAAGTTTATTAAATCTGTTATTTGTTCACTAGCTGGATTTGACAGGATTAAATGAACGTGAATGATGAAGGGAATATTTTCTAGTATATGACATTCTTAATTGCCTATTGAGGGCCATGAGTTAGAGGATCTTTTATAGGTTGCCTTTCGATGGACGCTGCATGGCGCTAAGGTTACATGACGCTCATATATATATATATAAAAAGAGAGATTGTTAGTTCAATTATTCTGATTATTTTTATTTTTTAAATTATACTATTTTATCAACTATCTACTAAATTTTAAAAAAATACTATTATTTTAATTCTATGAACTTTTATTTAAAAATTAAAAATTTATAAATATCAAATACTTATTTATAAAAATAAACATTCTAAAATATTTATTTGGGGTTGCCACCTAATATGGTGCCCATCCACACACACACATATCTATATATATAAATTTTAAGAACTGCACATTTTTTCATCCAAGGGATGAAAATTTATGAGTACAAAAAAATCTTACTCATAATAGTATAGTAGCCGGACCCTATATAGCGTAAGGCTGCTATACTCTTATGAGTATAAACCCCTTTATATTCATAATTTTTTTATTCTTTGATGAAAAAATATGCAGTTATGATGATAGTTGTTCCCCTAGAGTTTACTAGTATGAGTACAAAAGAATTTTACTCATAATAGTAAAGTAGCCCGACCCTATATATATATATAGAGAGAGAGAGAGAGAGAGAGAGAGAGAGAGTACAGCTTATATACTTTTAAAACCACATGTCTAATTATACTTGTGAATTTTTTATCATTGAATTTGCATTGAGATTTGTGCAATTAGATTTTTTCTTTCTCTCTTTTTAGTTGATTTTATAATTACACAAATCTCAATGCAAATCCAATAGTAAAAAATTCATAAGCATAGTTTATCTTGTACTTTTAGAAATATACAAGCTCTACTCTCTCTCTCTCTCTCTCTCTCTCTCTCTCTCTCTCTCTATATATATATAAAATTCGGCTACTATGCTATCAATAGTACTAAGCATTTAGTGCTATCAAGTTTTTCATCCTTAGATCAACTCTTTTGATCATTTCCATCCGTTAGATATTACTATTGCCCCAACTGCCCATTAAACCTAAGGGGTCAACTATAATCTCAACCACACATCTTTTAGTCCAAGAGTTAAAAACTTAATAGCAGCAATAACTTGGTGCTATTAATATATATATATATATATATATATATATATATATATATATATATATATATATATATACTCAATAAAAATGTTTAAAAAATGTTTAAAATTTACAATTCAGTATTTTAGGATTCGGGATTTTAGGATAAATTCTAAAATCCTAAATTCTTAATTCTAAAACTCAAAATATTAAATCCTCAATTATAAATTATAAAAAATTAAAATAAAAAAAAATTATGAGTACCGAATAATTTTTTTGTGCTCTCTCAGTCTTGCCGGAGCAGTGAGCGTCATTGGGAGGCAACCCAACGACATTTTTGTCCCTTTTGAAGGGGACTGAAGAAACGAATGGTACGGCCCTACAGAAAAAGGGTGATGTAGAGAGCTTTTCAAAAAGTGAAATGCTAGATGTACACCTCAATTGAGGGGTACATCTTATAGCTGCTCCATTATGGAATGGGATGAATTTTACTCGTCCTATCGATGGGATGAGTGGATGAATATCCATCCCAGAATGGGATGGGTGTAGAATGTACATCCCATTTGGGGTGTACATATAGCACCCCTCTTTCAAAAAAAGGATAAAAACAAAAACAAAAAAACTCTAATGCCTAACATAATTTTATTTTAAAAAAAAATTCTCAACTAGCTAGCCTTCCTTTTAAAAATATTTCATTAGCTTTATTTGGATGATTAGAAATAATAATAATAATAATAATAATAATAATAATAATAATTTATTATTAATTAAGAAAAAAATAAAAAAATTATTTAATAATGATTATAATAAAAATATTTTTTTATTATATTTTTATTATAATAATTATTTTATTATGACTATATACTGAAAATGACAGTTGATATAACTAAAAAAATATATAATATAAAAAAAATACCACAGTTGATATAACTTAAAAAATATATATAATATAAAAATAATATAATTATATATTGTTTATAAATAAAATTGATAAAATAATAGTCGAAAATATTTTCATCCAAATCAAACAAATAATATTAAGTTTTTATCCATATTACTTTATTTGTTATTTAAAAATATTATTTATAATATATATTTTTTTATACATATATATATCACAGTAATATAAACTAATTTTTTCTAAATTTCTAGTAATATTGTTTACAGTAATATATTTTATCTGAAATGAAAAGTGTGCAAAGATTATTAAAATCAAGAAGGTGAGGCCTTCAAAAGTGAAGAAGAAAAGAGAAAAAATAAATTTTGTTAATTAATATATAAATTTCTATGAATATTATTAAGTTTTTTTTTTTTTTTAATTTATCAAAATAAGGTTAGATTAGAAATTTTTTTTAAAAAAATAGACTAGATTGATTTTTTTTTTTTTTTTTTTTTTTTTTTGAATTAAACTAGAACGAGCATTGTCTCAAAAAAGAAAAAAAAGAAAAAGGGGAAAAAAAAAAAGAGAAGAAGGATAATGGTGCATTTGGGGAGTGAGAGAGAGAGAGAGAGAGGAGATCAAAAGGGTTATGATTTATTGTTTGAACTTGGTACAAGCGTAGCAAGATTTATAGAGCGTAGACCCATGCATGTGTGAGAGTTCTTATTGGTTCGAAATTTTGCACTTATTGGTTTTACTTTTGAAAAAAAAAAACTAGATATACACATTAAAATAGATGCATATTTTATATCTCACTTATTTTAGGATGAAATAAATTTTAGTGGTCATTTCGAAGTGAGCAGTAAACTACATCCCACCTTTAAATGGATGAGATATAAGATATACACCTAAAAATGAATGTACAGATAACATTGCTCTTTATTTTTTCCGTTCTCAAAATTATGAATTGAAGTACGAATTTATGTAGCTTGTACACGTAGTATTATTTTGCTTCGCTAACTAACTTTATAAATATTATTTTGCCGTGGAAAAAAAATACATCTATTTTTTCTATTTGATTCAATTATTCAAAATTGCTGCGGTGGCTGATTTGTTCAATTATTGCAGTTAGAATCACATCCAATTTAATTTCTGTCGTTGTAAAATAGATAAGTGACATCTTGAATTTTTTTTTGTTTTTCAAACAAGTCTTTTTTATTATTGTCGTTTAGATCGATAAATTCGCTGAAATTGACTTATCAATTATATTATATTATACTAACGTAAAGTATTATGTCTAGCTTGCATTTAAATATGATTGTGATTCAAGACCAATCTTTTTTTTTATTACTTTTTTTAAACACTAAAAAATATAGAAAGATTGTAATCCTAGAACACTCAAAATAGGTTCTATATATAAAATTTCTCCACATTAATAAATGAATTAATGGCAAAGTTGACACAACAACAACAAGCAATAAATTAGTTTTAAATTGAATGATGACATAACTGTTGTAGCAATTGCATCAACTGAAATTGATTAGCATGTGAAAAAATTCACTTGAAAATTTTATAAAAGTCTCTAACGTTTTTCTGACTATCTGAAAAAAACTAAAAACAAAAAATAAAGTTTTGAAAGCTTTCAAAAAAACTCGGTACCTTTTTCTCTCCTCACAATATTAAGTAAAAAAAATCTAAGTTATACAGGAATACATAATATATATATATATATATATGGGGCAATTTCTTATGTACCCTAAAATTTTCCTCATATTACTATTCTTACGTTCCAACTTCTTTCCAAAATACCCCTGAAGTTAAACTGTTAACCTTCAAATATACTCTAAAACCCTAAAACCCTAAACCCTAAATAAACCCTAAACCTCCTAAACCCTAGAACCCTAAAAAACCATAAACCCTAAACCCTAAACCCTAAACCCTAAAAAATCCTAAACCCTAAACCCTAAACCCTAAACCGGGAAAATAGGTATATCTGATAGTTTTCAATATTTAACTCTAGTTTAACCCTATTAATAACAAAGGGAAACGGTATTTTAATAACGGTGGAACGTATAAAATAAGATATATTCTTCATATTTCATACACAGGCAATTATATATATATATATTTGACAATACTTATGGAAAGGAGGGGTTTTTTAAAATTTCAATAAATTAAAGTCCTTTTTTACCCCAAAAAATGGTCTTTTCTATTTCATACAAAAAAAAAGGTTTTTTTTACCATAAAGAAACAAAAACAAAATATATTCCATATGAATGAAAATTCCACTTGCTCGTGTGGACTGGTAGGTGGAAGCCCATAGTTTATTTTTTATTCAGGTAAATGACAGAGAGAGACTATACAAAAGATGGAGACCATACAATTGATTGAGGTGAAATTAATTAATTAACAATGTGCCATTTTGCATTAATTAGACTATTAATGTTGTCCTGTTTTCCATGGATAAGTTTTGAACTTCGGTTCATTTTGGCACCAATGTTTTCAGTCGATTTAATCAGAATATTATTAGAGCAAAACACTTTGTTAATTAATTATTAGATAGTATAATTGTTAACAAAATATGCAGTTCCAATAGCTCGAAAAATGGACAAGGTTATTAGTTAATAAAAGTATTGTTGAATCTAGGGGTGAAAGTGGTTGGAATAAATTCAATATTGGATTCGATAAAATGTGAATATAGTTGTCTAAATTTAGTATTGAACACATATTTGTATCTGAATTTATATTCGAAAAAAAATAATACTAATAATACATATGCAATATTCTGAAAAAATTTAAAATATTATTTTGTGGGAATAACTACAGTTATCACTATTGATCTGACACCTCTGAACAGTGACAAGTCAGAATTGATTTTGATGCGAAATTATCGTGTAAATGATTCTGAATCAAAATCTATTTTCAGCTAGAACACAATTGTTGACTTGTGCCTAGGGCACATGGTACCAAGCCTCCAACTAACCTAATTGGAAAATTGAACTGTAATGACCAGCAGGTATTGGACTCCTCATTCCCTCCGTTTCGTCTTCTTCTTCTCTTTCTCTTCTCTTCCGTGCTATTTTGCTACCCTACGCAGGACTGACTTCAGCAACCACCAGCAGCCGCAGCAGCTTTGTAGTAGTTGTGGACAGCAGTGTTGGAAAATTCGGTACTCGCGCAATCCGCAATCTACTTTGGTACTACTTAGTGTTAAAATTTTGAAGCGAAAATGTTAAATCAATTTTTTATCGTAAATTCGTTTTCTCAATATAACTGAAACCAATACAACCATAAAAAAAAAAAAAAAAAAAAAAAAAATTAAAACATAAAATATGCGGGTGAAATAAGATTCATTAATCAAGAAAAGAATTATATCGACTCTTCTATAATATAGTAGCTTCAATCCGAGCCATTCTCCTGAATCTCCCTCACCTTTTTTTCGTCTTCTATAAGTCTAGAAGATTTTTTTTTTTTTTTTTGAACGCATTCGTACGTGCATCCAAAATCATAAACATTTTGGCCATACTGTATGAGTGTGGTTAAATCCTAACTCCCGCCACCTTCATGAGTGTGACCACGATCGTGAGTGTAACCACACCATGAGTATAACCACCACTATATAAGTGTAGATAAATTTTAGCCTCCATCATCTATATGGATGTTACCATCACTATATGAATATTGTTAATTATAGCTTTTACTATTTTCGCGGATATTATCATCACTTTGGATGTAACCACCTTAACAACACTTTCAAATAATAACACATATACTATATTTATAGTTTACATCAAAAACTATTCAAATTCTAGTCTAAATAAATTGTTATTTTAATTAATATTTAAATTTTAACAAATATATCTCCAACAGATTTAAATATTAATTTTAATCCAATTAAAATTCAACAACAAATCTAATCAAACCCTAACAAGCAGCAAGCCTCCACCTTCTTGTCCTTTCTTGCTAGCTGGATCTCAGCAGCCACAGCTTCAGCAGGTAGCAGGGCAAGCAAGCAGTAGCAGCAGCTGGGCACAAAGCAACGGCAGCATCACCAGCAGGCTACAGCAGCAATAGCAGTCCAGCATGGGAGTTTTTTGGGGAGATTTTCAAATTTTATAAAGTTTAGCTGATGGGACATCTTGTGCATGAGTTCTTGGTGAAGAAGAGAGCTTGTGAAGTAGCCCTATTCAACTGGATTTTTTAGTAAATTCACCTCAACGGCTGGAATTTTAAGTTTGAGCTGAATTTGACCGATGTTTAGATTTTGATGAATTCTTTTTTATTTCTTCTTTTAGCTGAAATCTTGGTGGATTTTGGGTGATCTTAATTTCATCTTTTCCTGGTTGTGATATTGCTTGGACAGAATTGAATGTTAGTAAATGGAAAATTTTGGTTTTTATTTAAGTTCCAACCAATTGGCCTGGTGCTGAAATTTTGGTTCTTAATCCAATTTCACATATTTTCGCTAAGAATTATTGGTGTGATTTTGAACGTTACCAATGTACTGGATGAACTGAAGATCAACCTTTGAGCTCTCCCTCACTTCCCTCTATTTGTTGCTCTCCCTCACAGCAAGCAAGCAAATAGCAAAAACAACAGCAGGAGAAGCAATAACAGGGGGTTGGAGTTCCAATTCTAGATTCTTGAAGTCTTTGGCTGTGATCTTGTGGCAGTGGAGAACTATTGAGTACCAATTCTAGATTCTAGAATTGAGTCCCAATTCTAGATTCTTGTAGAATTACTTGATTTCAGTAGATTTAAAGTTTGTTGAAGAAACCGATCGTGGGGTTACTGAGCACACCTCAATCCACGTAGCATATCAGCGCAGCGAAAATAGAATCTTTCGTAGATGAAAGTAAACGAGAACGATCGTAAAAAATAAGTCCACGACACAAAAATATAAGGAATAAAATTAGATTATAAGAAACTCTCTCACAAAGACTCTTCACGTTTTTCTCTTAATTAGAGTTTTTTTTGTAATCAAGCTATAAAATCTAAAAAGATGAACACAATAGTTAATATACCTAAAAAAAAAATCTAATTCTAATTGAAAACGATCTCCACCGTCCATCCGAATCTCCGATTCACTTCTAGTCATCAATATCCTCTTAAGAATCCTTTTTTAAATATTCTTGAATAACTTTTAATTTTTAGAAACAATATTGAATCAAATTAGAGTCAAATCCAACATATTCAACCCGTCGCAGAGTTGAGTACAGGTACTCAAAGTTGACTACCGATACACAATACAAAAATAGGGTCACGTACCGGTACCCAAATTCACGAATAAGGTACCCCATACAAAAAACAGTTTTTCACAGCTTCGGGTTTTGAGGAATTCCTGAGATACTCCTGAAGTACTCTATAGAATCGGTACACAAACTTCAAGTTTCGGTACCCAACATTCAGAAATCTTAAATTTTTAACGTTTTTATCATGATATCGACTCGAAATATAGTTTTACATAATCTAACAATTCTCCAACTTAAAAACATGTGTTGAACTCCATAAAACACAAAATTAAAAAATCTTGCCAAATTTCCACTCTCCTCACGTATCTCCAAGACCGAGAGAAGTCATGCTCCAATTGAACTTCTCTCGAGTCACCGGTTTCGTTAAAATATCTGCTGGATTCGTCACATCTGTATGAATTTTCAATAATGAGATAAAACCCTCATCAACCACATCTCTCACGAAGTGATAGCGAATATCAATGTGTTTCGCCCGAGAGTGAAACACCGAATTCTTCGCCAAGTATATTACACTTTTGACTATCACAATTCACTCTCACCACATCTTAGTTCATTTTCAATTCTTCTAGAAGCCTTTTTAACCAGATAGCCTCCTTACAAGTATGTGTCACTACTATGTACTCCGCCTCCGTTGTCAACAAAACAACTACCGACCGAAGCTTCAACTCCCAGCTAATAGCACCACCGCTCATGGAGAAAACATAATCCATGGTAGACTTTCTTCTGTCTTTATCTCCTGCAAAATCTGTATCCACATATCTGACGCATTCCAAACCCGCAAAACCATAACAGAGTGAGAAATCCACAGTGCCTCTCAAATATCTAAGGATCCATTTCACTACATTCCAATGTCCACAATTTGGATTCGCCATATACCGACTCACTGTTCCCACTACTTGAGCAATGTCGGGTCTCGTGCACACCATGAAAAACATAAGACTCCCTACTGCCGATGAATATAGTACCCGAGCCATGTCGACCTTTTCTGCCTCCATACTCGATGATAGTTTGGCCGATAATTTTAAATAAATAGAAAAAAGGATAGAAACTGGTTTTGCATTTTGCAAGTTGAAGCGCCGCAGAACCTTATCCACATAACCATTCTGTGAAAGCCAAACTTTCCTATTCTTTCTCTCCCGTAGTACCTTCATCCGGAGTATTTGATTCACGATTCCTAAGTTCTTCGTATCGAACTCACCGGCTAACTGAGTCTTCAAGATAGATATCCGGCCCTTGTTATTTTCGGCGATCACCATGTCGTCGACATATAATAACAAAATACAGAACTCTCATCATCATAATCGTAGAAATATACACAATGATCCGCTTCAAGCCTATCAAAACTCAAACTTATAATGAATGAATCAAATCGTTTGTACCAACACTTTGGCGCCTGTTTCAAGCCTACAACGATTTGTTCAACCGACAAACCAAATACTCCCTATCTTTTTCAACAAAGCCTTCCGGTTGCGACATATATATCTTCTCCTCCAGGTCACCATGTAAGAAAGTTATTTTTACATCCAACTGCTCGAGTTCCAAATTCATGACTGCCGTGATCGCTAAAACGATCCAAATAGTGATAAGACGAACCACCGGTGAGAAGATCTCATCGAAGTCGATTCCCGATTTCTTAGCATATCCCTTCACCACTAACCTTGCATTGAACCTTTCCACATTCTCATCTGTATCATTCTTCACCTTAAACACCCACTGACATCCAATCACGTTCCTTTCCTTCAGCAAATCAATAAGTTCCCAAGTTTTGTTCTTCCGAATTGACTCTATTTCCTTCTCCATCGCGCATTGCCACTTCCCAGCATCGGTCGACTTACAAGCCTCCTTATACGAAATCGGCTAATCTTCCTCCGCCAAAGCAACATATACACTAACATAGTTAGCATAAGGAATAAATAAAGTGATATAGTCATTATACCTCGCAGGTGGTCTAATGACCCTCCTAGGATGCCCGGAATCCGCTGGCGACTCTACTAGTGAATTTGTATTTTCGGATGATTGCGGAGATTCCAAGTCTTGTTCATCATCAACCACTTCATCGTCCTGCTGTGCTTGCTCAACTTGCACCTCATCACGTGCTTTAAAGAGCTTAATTGGAATCATAACATCATCATCTTTCTTTTCCTTGATGCCTTGAAAAGACCCTTCATTGAAGACAACATCACGACTTTACGACTATCTTGTGGATAGTAAGGTTGCATAATCGATACCTCTTAACACCTTTCGCATAATCAAGAAATATACACCTCCTAGAGTTCTTGTTCAATTTTGATATTTTCTCCTTCGGTATCCACGCATAAGCATCACATCCAAAGACACAAAGATAGAAGTAATCAACGGACTTGCGGCTCCAGACTTCTTTAGGAATTTCCAAATCAAGTGATTTTATCGGCGCTCGATTAATCAAATAACAAGCCGTTCTCACTATCTCTTGTCGAGTTGAGATACTCAACATGCTCCGTGCCCTCTCCATGAGTGTTATATTTAACCTCTCCACTACACCGTTTTATTGCGATGTACCGAGTACCGTGAGATGCCACTTAATTCTATACTCAATACAAAACTCGTCAAATTCTCTTGAACAATACTCCCTCTGTTATCAGAACGTAAACACTTAATTTTTAAATCATTTTTATTCTCTACAAGAGTTTTGAACTTCTTAAAAGTCTCAAACACATCGGACTTCCGCTTTAGAATATAGACCTAAACATTCCGAGAGTAATCATCAATAAATGAAATGAAGTAAGAATATCTGCCCAACGAAGTATCGGGCGACTCCCAAGTATCCGAATGAATCAACTCGAGATGCTTCTTACTTTTTTGATGTGATAGAGAAAATAACAACTTTCGTTGCTTCCCGTAGATGCAATCTTCACAAAAATTTAATAGCGCAAACTTGTAACCAGAAAGAAATTCACGATTGGATAACACCTGCAATCTGCGCTCGCTCATGTGTCCCAAACGACGATGCCACACCATTGAAGATTCCACCTTTGCGCTTGCAACAACCGCTTCTCCCACTTGAGTCTCGCCAACTAATATATAAAGGCCACCTACTTGCTCTCCTTTCATCAACACCAAATAATCTTGACATACATTTGTTTTCCCCAAAAAAAAGAGAAAACGTGAATGTGGTGGAAACATTTTTATATAAATGTGGGGGATTGTACCTTTCTTGACTATATATCTTTTGATAGTGAGAAAAATATGTAGTCAGAAACAAACTTAAAAAAAATAAGAAATTAGAAGGCTAAATTACAGAAAACCCCCCTGTCATATTTCGCTTTTTCACTTTACCCCCTGTCATTTAAAAGTCGACAATCTGCCCCCTCGTAATTACCGAATTGTCTTTAGGGGGCAACGACGTTAACGGAAATGGTAAATTGACGAAAATGCCCTTCTTTTTTTTTTCTTTTCTATTCTGAAGTTTTTTTTAAGGGATATTTTTCAAGGGTATTTTGGGTATATGAAATTATATTTTCAAAAAAATTGACGGTCAACTGACGGTCAACTGACGGCGGGGGGGTTATTGCACAATTCGGTAATTACAAGGGGGCAGATTGTCGACTTTTAAATGACATGGAGGTAAAGTGGAAAAGCGGGATATGACAGGAGGGTTTTCTGTAATTTAGCCAAATTAAAAGGGTTCATGCTTTTCGGGTACCACAGATACACGGTTAATTACACCGTCCTTATTACATTCGGGCCACCTCCGATTAAACTGATCTTGATCAAAATACCAAATTCCAAATAATAATTTTTCTTTTTTGTAATAATAATGATGACAATAATTTTGTATGAATATTATTACACTACAACAAAATTAGGTTATAGGGACACATGTTTGTGATATTTTTTTGCAAGTGTGTCATTTATAGTTTATCTATATCCAAAATTATATTATATGGACACATTTTTGGGACACATTATAGTAATGTGTCGCTATACACCCAAGCGACGATACATATAGCGACACTAATGACAAGTGTCGATATTTTTTTTCAGCAGCATTTTTTTTTAATTTTTAGCAACACTTAAAAGTGTCGCTATAACATAGTTTTGTTGTAGTGTAATATAATAAAAATTAAAGGTTTGACTGATTCATATATATATATATATGTACATATAAATCCACGAAGTCCGTAATATCATGCACATATTTATGTATATATATAAGTTCACAAAGTCCATAATATCAAGCACAAATATATATATATATATATATATATATATATATATATATATATATATATATATACTACAACAAAATTAGGTTATAGAGACACATGTTTGTGATATTTTTGTATAAGTGTCATATCTATATTCCATCTATATTCAAAATTAGATTATAGGAACACATTTTTGGGACACATTATAAAAATATGTCGCTATATACTCTAGCGACGGCATATATAGCAACACTAATAATAAGTGTCGGTATTTTTGTCAGCGACACTTTTCTTAGATTTTAGAAACATTTAAAAGTATCGCTAGCTATATATATATATATATATATATATATATATATATATATATATATATATATATATATGTCTGCGAAGTCCATAATATCAAACAAAATTGTCGTATTATCTTCACAATTAAGCGCAATCTCTTTTTTGTGTTCTCTTACTTTGAAGCCGATATTTATTTTACCTACCAACAATTCTATCAGCTTAATATTTTTGTTTTTAAATAAATAAATAATATGGTCTTAAACTTTAAGCATAATTATATATATATAAAGAGAGAGAGAGAGAGAGAGAGAGTAGAACTTATATATTTTAAAAAGCACAAGCCCAACTATACTTGTAAATTTTTTACCATTTGATTTGCATTGAGATTTGTGCAATTTACTTTTTCTTTCTCTCTTTTTAGTTGACTTTAATTACAATAGCACAAATTTCAATACAAATCTAATGGTAAAAAATTCAAAAGTATAATTGGGCTTGTACTTTTGAAAGTATATAAACTCTACTCTCTCTCTCTCTTTATATATATATATATATATATATATATATATATATATGTGTGTGTGTGTGTGTGTGTGTGTGTGTGTGTGTGTGTGTGTGTGTGCGCGTGTGTACACACACAATTAAGCTCTTTTTTTTCTTTAAGTAAAATTACAATACGACAAAATTATATTATAGAGACATATTTTTGAGTCACATTATAATTATGTGTCGCTATACATCTTAACAACTGCACATATAGCAACACTAATAATAAGTGTTTGCATTTTTGCTAACAATATTTTTTTCAGATTTTTAAAATACTTAAAAATATCGTTACAGTATAATTTTTTTTGTATTGTTAATAATAAATTTATTAATAAATGTATATTATAGAGTAAATTTTGGGTTAAGCATAGCAAAGTGAGACTACACCTTTTTTTTTTTTTTTTTTTTTTTTTTTTTTTTTTTTTTTTCTGTTGGATTTTTTTTGGTTCCTTGCTCATGAAGCAGAGGATGAAGGCGGTCGACGGTGTCCTCAACCTTTTTGATTATTTTCGTCTGTTAAATTGTACTATTTTTTTAATCAATCATTAAATTCTAAAATTCCACTATCATTTCAACCACACTTTTCTTAATTTAATAGTCAAAAACTTAATAGCACTAATAATTTGATGCTATTAATAACATAGTAATATATATATATATATATATATATATATATATATATATATATATATATATATATATATATATATAGAGAGAGAGAGAGAGAGAGAGAGAGAGAGAGAGAGAGAGAGAGGGGGGGGGGGGGGGGGGGGGGGGGGGGGGGGGGGCTGTCATATATACTTAGTTGGCTTTACCTAGGTAGCTTGTCCCCGCCTCCCCGGAGAACAATACTATATATTTTTCAAACTATAATATAATTTACAAATTAAAGTTAGAGTGTTTTTTTTTTTGTTCTTTGCTTTTCAAAAATAAAAAAAAAGGAGAAAAAAACCCTCTAATAAAATCCCACCATGTGATTACAAAATAATTGTAGTAAAATGAGCTTCTAGAACCCTACCATGCAGGTAAGCAGACAAAAAAATATTTGGTGACATATATATTTGTGATAGTGGATCATGCATGACGTTGTTTTGTATTTATACTTTGGCATTTTGCTTTTAATGACTCGTTATCTTAGAAGATCATAAGACGTGGGCGTGTGATGATGTTCAATTTTTTCTAAAAATAATAATGTCCCCTTATTAACTTCTTGGCTCTTGAATGGAAACGTATGATAATTTTGACTTGTTATTGAGGTGTACAACTTCGCTATTATGCCCGCTGCGATTATCTCGAACGTCCACAACTCAACAAAATTATTTTGTGTGGATTTATTGAACCTACAATAATTTTATCGACCCTTATATATATATATATATATATATATATATATATATATATATATATATATATATATATATATATATAATTTACTTTTTATATTTTTAAAAATATTAAATATTATAGATTTTTAATTTTTGAATAAAAAGATGTATGTTCAGAATGATAGTGGACTATTTGAGTTAAGTGAGTGGTTGGTAAAATAGAAAAATTTTAAAAATAAAATTAATTAAAAAAATAAATATAATGATAGAAAATTTATAAGTATTAATTATTTCGATACTTGTATAAGTATAATAGCCGAACACTCTCTCTCTCTCTCTCTCTCTCTCTCTCTCTCTATATATATATATATATATATATATATATATATATATATAATTTTTTTAGTTTATAGTTACTTAATTTTCTATTTAGAATGGAGGTGAGGTATTAATAAATTTAATATTATTATTGTCAAAGAGAAACATATACATAAAAGTAGGTGATCTATAATACAAAACATGGGAGCTATATTCGCAGCTTTAAATTTTGTACCCTTCTCAGAAACTCTTGTAGTCATGTGCTCGGGTTGAAACGGGTGGGCTCTAAACTGTCTCTTCAGATTCTTCAATTTGATCTAGTGCCAGCTCAAACATGGGATCGATAGATTCTGAGAAATTATTTGCTGCACCCGGTGTATACTTTCTTACTATTAAATAATATCAGAACATAGGCTTAAGTTTTAGAAATAATTAATTTTTTTATATTATTTAATATTTTAACGTAGTAGTATTAGAACGGAATGTCCTTATTTGGAATCTTGTAGCCTGCATGTCTCTATTTTATTTTTATTTAATGTAAGTTTATATTTTGGATCTGTATAAAAAAATATTTTAACTTCAGATGTGTGGAGTCAAATTTATTTTCTGCACACAACAAATAAATTAAAAATTAATTCTATGAGTTATATTATACAATTTTAGAGGTACAGCATGTGATTGTGTTTATACACAGTGCAGGGCAGTAATTTTTTGGCATATTAGTATTAGATTAATGCTATTTGATTATTCCTCCTTATAAAAACTATTTTTACACACTAATCTCTTCAACCCTTCTATTTCTAATAGAAAATTATTATTTGTGTACACTCCTTGTAGCGAAGCGAGATGGACATCTTGCATACTTAATTGGAGGATTAATATCACCCCATTGAGATTTTAATTAAAAAAAGATTAAAACAGGTGAATTAATGTGAATCACAAGAGGCCTGTAACTATTCGTTTTACACATTGTTGAGATCAAAAATTGCTACGTGACAAACGATACGGTTAAGATGGTTGAGCCGATCGATTTGAATTAGAGAATAATGCATGCATGGCACGGGAAGCAGTCAAAAATATCAACCGAACTGAACAAATTATAAGCCGATCAAAACCACTTAGCCCTTGTCAGAAAATAATTCGAAATTAGCTATCTAAGTAAAAAGTTGATTATCAGCTCCTTTAGTCAATTGATCAAAAGAATCAAAACTAGAGTCGGTTATCGACTTTATCAACCGAATAGAGATATGAATAATGTCGAAAATGGATGGTACAAAATTATAGGGCGTAAATTTTGCAACTCATGCAAGTTAGGCAATAGTCATGCAATCGTGTAAACCAGCGACCATAATTTTTTTCATTTTTTTTAATTTCTGCATCTACTGTTTTCTCAGAGTAATTTTTACAACTTTTTTAAGAGTATTCTTAATTTTGTTACCAAACACTGTAGCTCTTTTCATTTCGAATAAAACAAAATGATGGGTTTGAGCATGAAGGGGGGAGGGAGGCTCAGCAGGAGATGGGTGAGAAAGTTGGATAGGCCTTCTGCGAGTGTTTCAAAGCCCCAACAGAGGGAATTAAATGGGGCAGCTGCTGTTGATGTAGCGTCGGGCATTAATGGAGGGTGTTTGCATGGAGACTTAAAGGAGGTTGCTCCTGAAGATGATAACCTCTGCATTAATGGAGGAAGTCTGAGCGGCTTTAGGAAGCTTAAGGTGGAAAGTAAGCGGTTGAAGAGGACCGTCGTGGTGGGTAGAGAGTTAAGTGAGGAGAGAATCCGGCTAAGGGATTCGGATGTTAGCCTTAGCGAGAGTTTAAAATCACCTGTGGACGGATCCACCTTGGTGGAGCATGAAGAAGGTAAGTTGGAGCAGACCAAAGTTAAGAAAGGGTTGGTGGAAGTTCTTCAGGAGGGGTGGGGTTGACGTGATCACCTACGACCTGGTTCCCTTTCCTATAAAGAGGCGCTTATGAGGCAGTTTTTCAAGCATCCACCCAAGACTCCTCTTGTAACCTACTATGGGAGGGGACGGCCTTCTGTGCTTGGGAGGGGTGCGGTGAAGATTCAGAAGTCGAGGAGGTGCTTTCGGTGTCTTGCGAGCGACCACTTAGTGGCCGTTTGTAGAGACCCCGTGAGGTGCTTCAGCTGCGGGCGGACCAGGCATCGGGCGGACCGGGCATCGGGCGGGTTGGTGTAAGGGCTCGAACATGAGTGTCGTCGACAGAGGGGAGGAGCTGACAGCCATGAACAGAATCCGGGGTGGTCATCGTCGCGAACGCGTCGCAAATCTCAAGGCTTATGCTCCTTATACTGAGGAGTATATTAGGCGTACCGAGTTGAAGCGTAATGCTCTGCTTGCGGACGTCGAGCAACCGGCTGATCTGGGGTTTGCACCTCAGCAAACCATAGCGAATGCCCTGGCGCGGCGGTTCGGTGGATATCCGCATGATTTTTTCGTCGCAAGATATTGCGAACGCGACTTCGTGATCATTCTGCTTGGGTGGGTCTCAGCTGAGACCCCCATCAGGAGGCACCTCGTCACCTTGGAGGCTATTTGGCTGAGGTGCTACAATTGGGGACCTTTTTGGAACGCTCGGCCTCATCGAACACGGTATTCGGCATGGATGCAGCTGCTCAACGTCCCTTTTGAGTGCTGGACCACTGCTCGGATCGCCTCTATGGTGAGTGGGTTCGGACGGTTTATCCGGGAGGATGAAATGAGCAAGGAGATATCGGACTTGCGGGCTTATCGATGCCGGATAGCGGTCGATGACATAAGGGAGATCCCCCTTCGACTGTCGCTCGTGCTGGGGGGCGAGATAATCGATATTCACGTCCACCTGGAAAGCGCCGAGCCGAGCAGGGACGGGGGTGGTGATTATCCACCCCCTCCGGCGCCGAACGGACTGGACGCGGGGTTTCGGGACGGCGATCTGCGTGGGAGAGGGAGGGGGATCGGCGGGGGAGGTGTGGGCGAGGAGGATGGCGGCGAGAAGGGGTGGAAGGCGTTGAGGTGGAGCAGGAGCAGGACCATAGATCCGAGATTTCGGTGAACCACGTTGCTTCTCGGGATCCTAGGGAGATGGCCGGGGTTGTCGGGCCGGCGGCGGGCACTAGAGGGCTGTCGCGTCCACCCTCCAGCGGACTGGAGCGGCGTCGGAACGCTGGACCGCACGGGGCTTGGTGGAATGTCGGAGCCAAGCGAGCCTGCACGCTGGCCAAGGTCAACCGACACTAGTTCCTAAGGGGCCGTCGGGGTGGCGATGGGACTCGCTTAGGCTCCTCTTCCAAGGAGGACTGGGGCCGCGCGTGAGGTGTTGTCCGTCGGTAGGTGATGGTGCAGTGGGGCGTGAGGGCCGAGGGAGCGGGGTGCGTGGGTGCTACAAACCCAACGACGGGGTGTGGGGGGGGCGCAGCGGTCGAGGCGTCGGGGGGTGTGGAGGCTTGCACCCTTCCGGTTGCAGACCACGGTGGAGTCGGGAGAGGCGTGGGGGCTGCAGATTCGAATTTGGAAGGTGGTTTAATGGTGACTCGGTTTGGTCTTGATGACAGGAGGTTCGGGTTGGGCTCATCTCCCAAGGCTTTGGAGGAGTTGGTGGGGAAGCTGTTTTGGGGGGTGGTGGAGTGTGGGGGTAATGATGGCCTGGAGGGGGGGTAGCAGGAGGTGGACTACTTTGGCATTTAATGTACGTGGGGTGCACGTGGAGGTGGATGGTTGCCTGTGGGCTTTGGTGTGGAGTTGGGGCAACTTGGTGAAACCATGTTGGTGGGGGTCGAGCGGGGTGGAATCGGTGATGGCGTTGGGCGAGAATGGTACTAGGGGTGTGACTGATGTGGAGGACTCGCTGGACTGGGGGGCAAACTGCAAGTCCATTGGCGGTACGATTGGAACTCCTGTTTGTCACGACTTGGGTTTGACTGCTTTGCAGGGGGACCTGGGAATTGTTGGGAAGGTGGTGCGTGGGGAGGGCGACGGGGTGGCGGCTCCTGGCATTGGCACAGGGGATGTGGGAGATTGCGGGATGGCTGTTCGCAGCAGCCTTCGTTTGGCAAACAGGGAGGCATCGCCGATCTTGGACTTGGCTATAGCTAGGAAGGCTCGACTTATGAACACTGGCGGAATAGAGGGGCGAGGGAATCGCTTGTTTCCCAAACAAAAGAGGATCCAGGACAAGAGCTTGTTGTGTGGGGTGCGTCTTAGCATGGGGGAGGTGGATTCTTTCTTGGAATTCGTTGCCCATAAAGATTAAGAGGTTGTTCTGGATTGTCGGGGTGGGGTCCTGGTTGGGGACTTTTTGGGGCTTAGCTTTCTGTGGTGTTGTGTTTGGGTGGTGGGGGGCATGTGTGGTGTTCTGGTGGGCGTTGCTCGGGCTTGTGGAGGGGGTGGGTGTGGTTTGTTGTGGCTGTGTTGTTGGGTTTGGGTGTCTGTTGTGTTCGAATGATTAACGTCTGTAGTGGGAACGTTCGTGGGCTTAACAATCATTCTAAGCGTAATATAGTACGTCATGTGATTTCGTCGCTTCGTAGTGCTGTGGTTTGCCTCTAGGAAACCAAAGTCCAACAGGTGTCCCGCTCCTTCCTTCGTAGCTTCGCTAGCCCTTTTTTGGACAAGCGACAGTTTCTCGAGGCCAACGGCGCATCAGGGGGTTTTATCACGTGTTGGAGATCTATATGATTTGAGTGTTCAGAGGTTACCGTTCGTTTTTTCTCTATCAATGTTCGGTTAACCCATAGGGCGAGCGGAGCGGTTTTCTTCGTTAC
Organism: Tillandsia fasciculata; assembly: GCA_029168755.2. Lineage (NCBI taxonomy): Eukaryota > Viridiplantae > Streptophyta > Magnoliopsida > Poales > Bromeliaceae > Tillandsia > Tillandsia fasciculata. The sequence goes on from CM054931.1 coordinate 3,058,538, forward strand.
GAACGTGTACGGCCCCGCATCGTGGGAAAGGAAAGAAGTTTTCTGTTCGAAACTGGCGTTGCTTAAGCATAGTTGCGGGGGGTCCTGGGTGTTGTGCGGGGATTTCAATCTAACCAGAGTCGCTGAGGATCGCAGTGGGGGGAGGTCGGGGTCGAGAGAGTCCCGCCTATTTAATGGACTTCATTTATGAGCTTGCCCTCATTGATTTACCTATGTCGAACCAACGCTTTACCTGGTCGAATATGCAGTGATCGCCGTCCCTTGCGAAGCTCGACCGTTTTCTCGTATCGACGGAGTGGGACGCAACCTTCCTGCTGACCACGGTCAAGGCAATGCCGAGGCTAACATCGGATCATTGCCCTATCTTACTTTGTTCAGGTGGGAAGAGCGGTAGGCGTGGAAAAGTGTTCAAGTTTGAGGAGGTTTGGTTAAAACACGAGGATTTTGTCTCGAGTGTCCCGACCTGGTTGCGAGAAACCGGTAGCACTAAATCGGGGATTCTAAACTTCACGGCTAAGTTAAGACACTGTCGTAATAGGATTAGATAATAGTGTGCCGAACATTTCTATAGTGTGAAGGCGAAGAGCGGGAGATCTTGTTGGAGGTCCAGGAAATTGATAGAGTTGAGGAACAACAGGACCTCACACTAGAGCTGTTTGCTAAGAGGGAAGAGCTGAGGGGTTTGCTTAACAAGGTATTAGACGATGAAGAACTGATATGGAAAGCTAGAGCTAAGCAACGGTAGTTGTTAGAGGGGGATGGGAATAATAAATTCTTTCATGCTTTCACGAATGGGCGGAAGCGATCCAACCTGATAGGGGTGATCGAGGATGACGGGAGTGTCTTCAATTCTGAAGAGGATAAGAAGTCTTACTTCGCGCGGAAGTTCAAAGAACTTTTTCCCCCCAGCTGTTCCGGTACGACGGACGTCGGCGACTGGAGTGCTCTATTTCAATCGAGACGTCTCTCTGACGGGGATCGAGAGATTTTGTCTGTGCTCTTCAGTCTGGAAGAGATTAAGGCAACGATCTTCCAACTTGGAGGTGACAAAGCCCCGGGGCCTGACGGGTTCCCTATCAAGTTCTATCAAGTATTTTGGGAGGCCCTGAAGGAGGATATTGGCATAATTTTTCTAGATTTGCACGAAGACTGAATTTTCACAGTGCTGATTGGCTATTCCTATGTATGTTTGATACCAAAAAAAAGAAGGCGCCTGGAAGGCGAGCGATTTTAGGCTGATTAGCCTGATTAATGGGATTCAAAAGATCATCTCGAAAGTCCTAGCTAATAGATTAGCTCATGTTCTACGCTTCTTGATCTCTCAGTCGCAATCTTCCTTCCTAAAAGGAAGGAACATTACCGATGTGGTTGCGCCAACTAGCGAGCTAATCGGGTAGTGTAGTAGGACAAACTGCGAGGGTGTGGGTGTTAAGGTGGATTTTGAAAAGGCCTATGATAGCATCAGCTGGCCGTTTTTGGGAAAAGTTTTGGAATGGTTGGGCTTCGATGGAAGATGGCGCGGGTGGGTTCAGCAGTGTATTGGGAACGCGAATTTGGCCGTGCTCGTGAATGGAGAGGCCACGAGCTGGATTAAGTGTAAAAGAGGGGTGAGGCAAGGGGATCCTATCTCGCCATACCTGTTTCTTATGGTGGCTGAGAGCTTAGCACGTATGACGGATGAGGCGGTCAAGAATCATCTTATTAGGGGGCTAGGCCCGGCCGAGGATTATCGGGTTTCTTTATTACAATACGCGGACGATACTTTCTTTTTCTGTGAAGTCCGGAAAAAGCAGATTAGACACTTAAGATTTCTGTGGCACCTGTTTGAGTGGGCTTCCGGTCTTAAAGTTAATAGGGACAAAACATAGCTGTTCTACACCGGGAGTATCGAAGGCAAGGGGAGCAGGCTCGCGAGGATTGTGGATTGTAAAGTAGGCGTTCTCCCAACAAATTATCTTGGTCTACCTTTATCCAATAAGAAGTTGAGGAAGGATGACTGGAGAGGGGTCATCGACAAGATTCAAAGTAAAATTGAGGGGTGGCAGGCTAAGTTGCTTTCAAGAGGTGGAAGGCTCATTCTTGTTAATGCAGTACTCACCAACCTTCCGCTGTATTTCCTCTCTACCTTCAAGGTGCCAAAATGGGTAGTTAAACGCATTGAGGCTCTTAGACAGGATTTCTTTTGGACTGGTTCCTCGAATCTACACCGGGGGGGGAGGGGGGGCGTTTAGCTGCGTAGGGAGTTGTGTGCAGGAATAAGAATGAGGGGGGGTTGGGTATTCTGGATTTGAGCGTTATGAATGACGCCCTCCTCTGCAAATGGTGGTGGAGGTTTTTCTCAGATTGCGAGCTACAGTGAAACAAACTGATTAGAGGGCTGTATTACCAAAAGAGGGTACCCCTGAGGGAGGGGAGCTCTTTTAGACCAGCATCTCAATGGTGAAGGAGCATTATCGGTACCAGAGACATCTTTATGGGAGTGTTTCCTATGCGCTTGGGGACGAGAGATCGATCAATTTTTGGAACGACAGATGGTGTGGGGAGGTTACCTTACAGTCCCTCTTCCCTGGTCTGTACAACGAGGTGGTGAGGAGGATAATCAGAGTCTGGTCCTGCCTTGACCGCAACAGGTGAAGGTGGCAGAGAATCTTAAGAGGGGTGGCTTCGAGGGGAAGGACTATTATGGAGCGCGTAAGCCTACTTAAGGGTTTGGTTGGGGAGGTCGCGCTAGAGAATAGAGAGGATAGAGTGGTTTGGAGATGGCACAATAAAGGTTGGTTCACCGTAAAGTCGACTTACAGGGTGCTCAGCGACGGGGGTCTGCGAGATCCTGTAGCCTCGTCCGTCTGGAGGCTGAGGATGCCACTCAAAGTTAAGCTTTTCATCTGGCTCGTTCTTAAGAATTGGATCCTCACGGCGGATAATCTTGAGAAGAGAGGATGGACGGAGAATAACCGATGTGTACTATGTGGTACACTCGCCGAGACAACCGTTCATCTACTCTTGGAATGTGTTTACGCTCGGTTCGTGATTGGATCAGGAGAACGGGGCGTCGGTTTCGATGCGTTAGGGGGTGGGGTCCGTGAGGTGCGGGAGAGGTGGAGGGAGGGGGAGGGCCCGATACGGGGAAATGAATCTTTAACGTTTCTATCAGCACATTGGTGGGTGCTGTGGAATATTAGGAACATGGTCATTTTTCGAGAATCTAACACGGACCCCCTTAGCGCTATTAGTTGGGTTGGGCGGGAGTTGACACACTGGAGGAATCTAGGAGCTTAACCCGACCTAGGAGTTTCGGTTTTTTTTTTTTTTTTTTTCGGTACCTCGGAAGACTTAGTTGTCTCACCCTTGTGGCTTAGTTTATTTTTTCGGTGAATGAAGCGGGTAGCGTGCTACCTTTCTCTAAAAAAAAAAAAAAATACAAAATGATTCGGCTCGTACGGCTGAGTCGATCTCTTGAAACTTTTCGAGTTCTTGTATGGCATACAGTCCAGCTTCTCGCGCCGGGCTCTGTTTCGTGTTCAATTGAAAAGGACCTGGTTGTATAGATTCTTTCTCGATCCGACCATTTAATTTTTTTTTATATATATTTTTACTACAAACTATTTAAAATTTTGTAAAACTAAGAATAAAATGTATAAAATCTACCCCTTCTTTTGAAATGCACGAGCAGTATTTTTCATATATAGAGAGAGTGTGTGTGAATTGTTTTATTTTTTAAAATAGTAAGATTTATGCATTTTGTTCTTTTATAAGCGTATCTCTTAAAACTGAGGGAAGATACATAACCTGAGAGAATGCTACGTGCACTGTTTTATGACCTGTTGGTGGCTCTGCTCGATTGCAGTAAATGCTAACTATATGCAGCTACAAGATGGCATGCTCGTGAAGTGGAGTCTGCGTACCTACAAGATTCTCAAAATGGCATATTCATTTCGACCTCTAAAAAACAAAATACAGATCTAAATAAATGTGTGAGCTCAATGTTCATGACTACAGTAATTCGTACAAGGACAACATATATATCATATTAGAAGTAGTTGGTTGGTTAGAATAATTTTTTTTTGAATTAGCAGTATAATAACTCTGCGGGCTCGCTATTCTCTTTCTCTCTCTCTCTCACTCTCTACTTACGAAGAAAATTAGCTTAGAAAGAGAGATCGTACGTAGAATTGGATATAATCATTTTTTGCATGCCATTTTATTTACCCACCAATCGTAGGACCCTGGTGCATGTTCCTAATGTAAATCTCAGTAAAAAGTGGTTCAGGTTCAGCTAGAGCCTGTCTCTGTACAACATTTGCTCTCTACTTGTTCTTTTTCTTTTCTCTCTTTTCTCTGTGAAACCGAGAGAGTGAGAGAGAAAGGGTCTTCGGTTTTATTCCCACTCTTGTGACCTGTCTCCTTCTCCCTGTCGCGTCTCCCCTCTCTTCAATTCCACAAAGAATAGAGACGTACAGTGTAGTGAGAAGTTTTTTTTTTTTTTTTTTTTTTTTTTTTTTTTTTTTTTCATTGTTGTAGTGTTCTAAAACCATATATACACCTTTTTTAACTCCCACTCTCGTGACCTGTCCCCTTCTTCCCTGTCGCTTCTCCACTCTTAAATTCCAAAAAGAGAGAGACAGTGTAGAGAGGAGGGTATTTTTCTTTTCTTTTCTTTTTTTTTTTTTTTTGTTGTAGTGTTCAAAACCATACATACACCTTTTTTTACTCCGACTCTTGTGACCTGTCTCCTTCTCCCTGTCGCTTTTTCACTATCTTCATTTCCAAAAAGGAGTGTGACAGTATAGAGAGGAGAGTTTTTTTTTTTTTTTTTTTTTTTTTTCTTTTATATATCTTTGTTGAGTGTTCCAAAACCGTATATATACAACTGTTTTGTTTGAGTTGGAAAAACTTGTTAGGTTTAAATTATTGGTGAAAGTTATTTAATATTATTTTTATCAGTCTAAAATATTTAAATATTTTATTTTTATTCGATATAAAAATATTAAAAATACATATCATAATTATTAAAAGGGAAATACTTTTTGTATACCCTAAAGGGTATATATCTTATACTTCATTCATCTAAAAATAAAGTAAATTTTACTGGTCACATCGAAGTGACCAGTAAAAAAAGTCTCACCCTTGAATGGATAGAATATATATCATACATTCCATTTTAGAGTGTATGTGTAGTATTATTCTTATCAAAAGCGATGTGAGCATAACTCAGGTAAATATTTAAGTCCAATAATATTATTGTTAGGATAAAATTATTTTACATTTTTAATCAGAATTTTATTTTATTTTTTTTGAGGAGAAATTAGAATTTTATTTTCTTTTCTATGTGCAACTATTAGTTTATAGGAGTGTATCATATTCTCTGAAGTGTGGTGTCTTAGGAGACCTCTCTCCAACACTAATATAGTGAGCTCTCCCATATTTACTAGATAATTTTGTGCCTTTTGGGGCTTTGTTTCCTCTTCTTGTTGCTACAAAACTAAAGAGACAATATCAATGGTGAGCTATGGTGCTAAGCACAGTTACTTCAGCATTGCTTTATTTTGTGTAGCTTGAGAAATCCATAGAATCCTCCTGCTCCTTGTAATGATAATCATGTTTTCAATCTTCATCCACGTTAGCAGCTCTTCTTTATTTGTAGAATTTCGGAGAAAGATAGAGTGAAAAAATGGCGTGCTAAAATTTTAAATTAGGCCAGAATATATAGTTAGCTAGCTATTTTAATCTAGTTTTTACAGCAAGCATGGCCTAACTGTATTTGTTATGCTAAAAGAATATCTGTATTTTGCTTCTTTAGGTATCTTTAAGAACCTGCTACTGCTTCCTCTGCTTACAGCAGGTTATTTAGTTTCTAGTTGGCTTGTAACAGAGATCTCGGGGTAGTTTCTGTTGGGTAGGAGTGGCCGTGGCTAAATTAACAATGCAAGAGAAGAGGCTCAGCTTTGTTCAAGTTTCTGAGCTAAAAGAAGAAGCACGGCCGGAAAGACCAAAGTCTCTGACCTGAATGCTTCTGGTTATGCTTCTAAGCTGAAAATTTTGGCTGATTATGTGCCGAGAAATGGCGGCAGCTCCTCCGATCCAGGACGAATCGCCGGAGGGGCACTTCAGGAAGCAGCTTGCTGCAACTGTGAGACAGATCCAGTGGAGCTATGCGATTTTTTGGTCGATCTCGACCGGGCAGCAAGGGTTTGGAAAATCTATGCATGATTTTCTTTCTACTATCTTCTTTCTAGTGTATTGATTGGCCCAACTTTCTGATTTTATGTGTCATTTGTTACTGCATTTATGATTTAGAAGTTAATTGAGCTTTTCATTCTTTCTGTTTAGTGCATTACATTATCTTTGTCTTTAAAGAAGAATTTAAGAGGTGGGTCCTGAGCAAATACTATTGAGAGCACATCTTTTATGGAGCTGTGGTTTAGTCACATCATGAGAATCTGCTTTTATTTTAGTTTAATCCATGCTCAAGTTCAAGTAGCTTCTTCTGGGAATATTGATGAAGATTATGTTAGCCTCGGTACATCTAATTAATGTCTTTTTTTTTTTTTTTTTTACCCTTTTTGAGAATAATAAATGTTTGGATAGTGCATATTGAAGCTATATATATATATATATATATATATATATATATATATATATATATATATATATATATATATTCTCTACGTTGTTGTGAAATTGAGCACCCAAAAATTCCCTTTGAACAATATGCAAGCCAACCTTGTTAATGCACGAAATATTTTTCCTTTTCAATTAGTTCCTCCCTTTCTGCTATTAAGACGAACATATCACATCTGACAGCCCCAATTAAGCAGCAAAATATCTGAGCTGTTGTTATTCGCTTCTTCTTGCGTTTTGAAGTAAATAATAGATAGTACAAGATTTTCGGTAATGCTTACAGGAGTTAGCATCATTGCAGAGTCCTCAGTGTAGCTTCTTTTTAATGGTGCTGAAACTTCTCTGATAGACTATTCCTTAGGCTGGTTTATCTAAACCTTGCACCGTGTGTTTCGTAACCTTTTTTTGCATTCAATTGGATGGTCTGTAGGGTTTTATCTTGGAAGGATGGATACTATAATGGTGAGATTAAGACAAGGAAGACTACGCAGCCAATGGAGTTTAAAGCTGATCTGCTGGGTCTGGAGAGAAGTGAGCAGCTGAGAGAGCTCTATGAGTCTCTGTCGGCAGGTGACAGCAATCAACAGAACAAAAGGCCTTCCGCTTCATTATCTCCCGAAGATCTAACAGATGCCGAGTGGTATTACTTGGTTTGCATGTCCTTCACATTTGGGCCAGGCCAGGGGTAACTCCTCGTTCGCACTAACCTGCTTGTTTGGTTGTTATGCTTTTAATTCCTCATTTGGTATCAGGTTAAATCTATCTTACTGTAGTGGAAACTGAAACAAGAGAATTGGAAAATTTTGTATATATTATTCATCTAAACCCATTCTCTTATATAGAGAGAAGGAAAATGTTTTACATGAAAGAACAGGATTGTATCCTGTTATATAAAGAAAATATGGTAATATACCATAACAATATATATGGTAGCATACCATGTAAAGAAAGGTAATATACCATAACAATAAAGAAATATATATGGTAGTATACCATATAAAGAAAGTAAAATATATGGTAATATAAATATTACAATCCTAACAAAGAAATAATATATAGGGTAATAATATATATGGTAACACTCCCCTGCAAACTTAAGGTGGGTTAAACACCGAGAGTTTGGACAAAAGAAATTGATGTCGTTGTGTGGTATGAGACTTTGTGAAAAAATCAGCAAGCTGGAGGAGAGATGATACAAATGGCAAGACAAGTGTGCTATTAAGATAATGATGTCGAACGAAATGACAATCAATTTCAATATGTTTAGTGCGTTCATGAAATACTGGATTATTAGCAATCTTGATTGTGCTTTGGTTGTCACAATTTAGAGGTGTCGGAGTAGAACAAGTAACGCCAACATCACTAAGAAGACGACGAAGCCAAACAATCTCAGAAGCCGCAGTAGACATAGCACGATACTCAGCTTCGGCACTGGATTTGGAGACAATATTTTGTTTCTTTGCTCGCCATGAAATAAGAGAATCACTAAGAAAAATGCAATAACCCGTGGTAGATCGGCGATCAGTATGGTCCCCAGCCCAATCAACATCAGAATAAGCTCGAAGTTCAAGTTTCGAGGTGGAAGAAAAGAAAATACTTTGATTAATAGTACCTCAAAGATAACGGAGAATGCGAAGAACGGCAGCATAGTGAACAGAAGTTGGTTCTTGAACAAACTGGTTTACTATGTGGACGGCATAAGCAATATCTGGACGAGAGATAGTGAGATAAACGAGAGCTCCAACCAATTCTCGATAGCATGTGGGATTTGGAAGCGGCTCACCCATGGTAGGAGTTAGTTTCTGATGGAGCTGCATCGGAGTATTGACTGTGTCATTGTCAGTAAGACCGGCACGAAGGATGAGATCTTCTGTATACTTTCGTTGAGATAGCAAATAGCCTTTAGGAACGTCGGCTACTTCAATACCTAGGAAATAACGGAGGGGCCCGAGATCTTTCACTTCAAATTGACGGTTAAAGTAAGACTTGATAAATTGTATGAAATCGGGATCATCACCAGTGATGATCACATCATCAACATAAAGAAGTAAAACAGTAATACCACGAGCAGAAGAGTGAATGAATAACGCATGATCATTTTCACTTTGATGAAAACTTGCAGAATAAACGGCAGCCGAGAACTTCTCAAACCAAGCGCGAGTAGCTTGTTTAAGACCATATAATGCCTTGCGAAGTAAGCATACATGGCCAGGTGGGTGATTAAGGCCAGGAGATGGTTGCATGTAAACTTCTTCATGAAGATCACCATGTAAAAAGGCATTTTTAACATCAAGTTGATACAACGGCCATCCACGAGAAGCAGCAACAGCTATAAGTACGCGAACAGATGTCATTTTAGCAATTGGAGCAAATGTCTCCTCATAATCAATGCCATACTCTTGAGTAAAACCACGAGCAACTAAGCGAGCCTTATAGCGATCAATAGAGCCATCAGACTTTGTCTTAATTTTGTAGATCCATTTACAGCTGATTGGAACCTTCCCTGGAGGAAGGGGAACAAGTTTCCAAGTGCCAGTGTGATGAAGAGCCTTAAGTTCTTCAGACATAGCATCTTGCCACTCTGGAATGGCAACAGCTTGGCGGTACGTTCGGGGTTTCTCGTGAGTATGGATAGTAGCAAGAAAGGTATGAAATTGTGGAGAAAGAGAATGTGAGGTAATACAACCAAAGAACCTTTTAGGCTGGCGTTCTCGAAGAGGATAACGACGCACGGATGTCGGAGGATCGTCGATTGGAGCTTCGATGGAGGGGTTATCACAAGGTGCATGTACTTCAGTGTCATTTGCAGGAGAAGTGACAGGAGAGAGAATTTTCTTGGAAAAATGAATCATTCAAAAAGGAAAGATCAACATTGTGGGATGGTGATGTTGCAGTGGCTGGTACGGGTTGGGCATAATAGAGAAGGTGCTCAAAGAAAATCACATTACGAGAAATTCGAAGACGTCTCGTGTTGGGATCATAGTAGCGATACCCTTTATGCTCGAGGCTATACCCTAGAAAGATACAAATAGCAGATTTAGGAGATAATTTAGTTCGTTCGTGAGGAGGTCGCAGGACAAGACAAGTGCAACCGAAGACGCGCAAGTGATCATATGAAGGAGGTTTGGCAAACAACCGCTTACTAGGAGAGACACCTGATAGGACACTAGAAGACATAATATTGATTAAGAAAACAACATTATTAACAGCATCAGCCCAAAATTGTGCTGGCACAGAACCATCAAAAAGAAGAGATCTTGCAGTGTCCATAATATGACGATACTTTCGTTCAGCAACCCCATTTTGCTGGTGGGCATATGGGCACGAAAGCTAAGGTAAGGTGCCTTGACTTGCAAGAATATTTTTGAATTCATAAGAGGTATATTCACCTCCAGAGTCTGAACGAAAAATTTTAATATTTGTACCAAATTTATTTTGAATCATAATAGTAAAATTTTTATATATTTGCACCAGTTCAGACCGATTGCTCATGAAATATATCCAGGTAAAACGAGAATAATCATCAACAAAGATCACATAGTATCGATTGCCAATTCGTGTAGAAATAGGAGCAGGGCCCCAAACATCAGAATGAATTAATTCAAAAGCAGCACGAGAAATAGAATTACTTATAGGAAAAGGTTTACTAGTATGTTTAGCAAGTTTGCAACCCATACAACTAAAATTATTGGAAATAGAAAATTTGCCTAAAACACCATGACGAACTAAGACATTAAGATGTTCAGAAAAAGGATGACCTAAGCGACGATGCCATAAAGTAGTATTAGAGGTGGTGGAATTAGATGTGGTGGAGACTGTGGCGGCATTAAAGAAGACATGGTTGGATGGTAGATGCAGATGATCCATGTAGTACAAGCGATCTTGCCTATGGCCCTGCCCAATCAAATTCTCTGTTCGACGATCTTGAACACGACAAGAAGATGAGTCAAATATAATTGTGCAATCATGATCAGTAATTTGGCCAACAGATAAAAGATTTAAGGAAAGTTTTGGTATGTGCAAAACAGAAGGTACCGAAAATTTTGCAGAATTGCTAATGGTAGGTGATAATGTACCAGAATGAGTAACAGAAAGAGGTGTACCATCAGCAGTGAAAATATTGAGCGGAGAAGACAAAAGGGAAGGTGAAGAAAGTAATGAACTATTAGGAGTCATATAAAAAGAAGCACCTAAGTCTAAAATCCAGGAATTCTTAGAAGTACCTCCAAAGCTAGGTGTTGAAAGGGAGCCAAAACCTGGTGGTGCTGATGATGTCTGAGGACTAAATTCTGGCTCTTTCGGAGGCGATATATTCAAATTGCTCTGCTGGAGTAGATGCATTAGTTGAGGCCAGCTAAGTTGAGTAGAGGCAGTGTTATGTCCCACTTCGTTAGAAGAAGGATGCTCAGACTGTAGAGTAGAAGCAGCAACAGGATGACCGCGTGGAGACTGTCGATGTTGATCAACCCACTTCTTTTTCCTGCAGTCCTGAATAGAATGCCCCCAGAGTTGGCAATATTTGCATTGGATATGGCGTTTGTTCTTCCGAGGGCCAAACGAGGCGGAGGAACTCACGGACTCGGATAAAGGAACAATTGGAGCAGAAAGAACTTGATTTGGAGCAGCAAGTATAGTCGGTGTTGAAGCTCTAGAGGAATGCAATACTCGAAGTCGAGATTCCTCTGCAATAAGCTCGGCGAGTGCAGCATCAATGGTGGGTAGCGGAGATCGATGAAGAAGTTTGCCTCGTAAGGCCTCGAACTCCGGCCGTAGACGCATAAGAAATTGGAAAAGGCACCGCTGATCACGAACTTGCGTTTGTTTGGTAGCACAAGTGCAAGCCAAACAAGTCTGGCACAGTGACCCTTCCATGGTTGATAGTTGGCGCCACCGTGCTTGCATAAAGCTGTAGAACTCCTGAATAGAACATTCATCTTGATGGGCCAATGTCAATTCTTGAAATTCAGCATAGGACTGAGCACAGCTAGACTGCTCATATAGTTTTTTAAGATGAGCCCACATTTGTTGAGCTGTAGAGAAACTCACCAACTGCATTCTAATGTCAATTTCCACAGATGTGGATATAATTCCACGAGTACGTCTGTCAGCAATACTCCACTCTATTAGTTTCTTCTCATCAACAGGAGGGCTAGTTCCATCGATATGATCTGTCAAGTCTAGAGCATCAAATAGAAGTTGTAAAGACACCTACCACTCCCGGTAATTAGATCCAGATAATTTGACATCTAATTGTGGAAATGGAGGGGTAGAAGATGCCATGACAAAACAAATAAAGAAACAGAATAGACAAATATGAAGAAATGACTTGCTAGACAGCAAGTTTGCCGACAACTGAGATGGACTCGGGCAGGCTCCCAGCGATGTGGGACCACACTGACGTGATGATGGCGATCGCGGCCTAGTCAATGACACGAACCAGTGCAACGCCAGTGCTGACCTCCGACGGACAATTCGCTTTTTGAAGAACGGAGCAATACTGTCGTCGATTGGGAAAAAAAATAATAATAAGGAAAATAAGACCCTAGAAAGGCTCTAATACCATGAAACAAGAGAATTGGAAAATTTTGTATATATTATTTATCTAAACCCATTCTCTTATATAGAGAGAAGGAAAAAGTTTTACATGGAAGAACAGGATTGTATCCTGTTATATAAAGAAAAAATATGGTAATATACCATAACAATATATATGATAGCATACCATGTAAAGAAAGGTAATATACTATAACAATAAAGAAATATATATGGTAGTATACCATATAAAGAAAGTAAAATATATGGTGATATAAATATTACAATCCTAACAAAGAAATAATATATAGGATAATAATATATATGGTAACAGAAACTATCATAGGTATGTGGTATTTTTAACTACTATTTTTCATCCTTGTTTTTCTGATGCCTCAAATGCTGATAATCTGGAGAAACAACAGATTTTCTCTGGTTGAAATAGAAACATAAGGAGATTAGAACGCAAAACAAACATCGGCAAACATCGGTTGAATACTTGTCTTGACAATGATTTATGGCATGTGCTGAATCATCCTTTCATTGATCAAAACACGGTGTTTTCGTTGGTTTAACATGTTCTATCTCCTTTACAGGTTGCCAGGTAGAGCTTTAGCAAGCAATCAGCATATCTGGTTGAGCAATGCTCAATATGCAGTAAGCAAGACATTTTCCCGCTCTCTTTTGGCAAAGGTTATATTTATTAACAAATGTCTTCATCCACAAATATAACTAGTATGAAAATGTAGTATTTGCACTTATTATTTACTCTCTTGTATGTAACATGCAATTTGTCATCGGTTTGATGGCTTTCTACCAATCATCACCTCAGAGTGCATCAATGAAGGTATTGTCATTTCCTGCGCTTCAAATCCTGTAATATATATGAAACTGTTGAGAAGTAAATAGTGTTATGCTATTTTTCCTTGTAATTTTTAGTAGGGGAAAGGTCTTTTCATTACTATGTATAGACTATAGAGTGATAGTTACATGGAGAGAAAGGCATCTAACTTGCTCCTCTGTTTAGTCCTTTTCTGTTCCTTTTTGGATGTATTTCTGCCTATAACCGTGGTACTAAAACAGATTTATGATCCTTCCACCTATAACCCTGGTACTAAAATAGATTTATGATCCTTCATGCACGTGCCTTATTTTTTTTCTGCAGACAGTGGTATGCATTCCCTTCATGAATGGCGTGATCGAGCTGGGTACAACTGAATTGGTTTGTTCTCCGTATAAATTCAGATATTCTCATTATTACCTTAACAAGAATCCTCATTTATCATTTACTGCCTTCAATTTTATAGGTTTTGGAAGACCTCTCTCTCATACAACAATTCACAACTACTTCCTTTTGGGACCTGCCATACCCTACTTGCTCTGAGCAATCTGGATCTGCTTCTCCAGAAGCTGAAAGAGAGGAAGTCAATTTATGCTCAAATCTTCATCGTAGCCATATTAATACAATTGGTGAGGAGCCTAATTTATTAGAAGTTGGATCCACATCTTTTCCTTTTCCTCTTCATAATTACGAAAAAGAGACTGAAGAACTCCATAACAAGCTTGATGAAGTGCATGTTAATTTGTACGAGGAGCTAAATATAGACTCTACAGATGACTCTTTAAGAGTTGAGGTACACAATGGCATATCTCAAGTTCATTGTAGGCAATTGATGGACGATGAATTCAGTAATGGTCTGCATGGTTCTTTAAACTCGAGCGATTGTATATCACAGTCCTTTCTTACTCCCCAAAGAATAAAGAATCCTACTCTTTTTACCGTTCAAGAGGGAGAACTGAACAGGCTTACTGACCTTGAAGACGGCGCTACTCACTACGCAAAGACTGTTGCGGCCATTTTAAGGAACTCAAAACAATCTGCACCAATCTCTTGCCCTATGAATGGTTCTCATAACTCGAGTTTTAGTATTTGGATGAGAGGCTTCAATGGACAGAAAGCATTCTCTTCCACGCCTCAGAATTTGCTCAAGAAAGTTTTGATTGATACGGCATGGATTCATGGTGCTCAACACACCATGCCCAGAGAGGAAAATGGTCCGCAAAACAAAGTCTGGAAACCAGAAGGAGATGATGCTGGTGTTAGTCACGTGCTGTCGGAGAGGAGGAGAAGAGAAAAACTAAACGAGAAGTTTCTAATACTGAGAAATCTGGTTCCTTCTATTAGCAAGGTAAATTCTTCTTAACTGCTTATGGCAATATTGCTAAATCGTTTGAAAATATCAGCCATCAATTGGTGGTGCTTGAAAATTGTGATCGATTTTTCATCTTTAAAACACAATTCTTTGATCACATGGAAAAGATCTCGTGCAGATAAGTCTATCTCCATCTAATAAAAAAATGGTAGTCAGTCTTTCTAAATGTAATGGTGCTAAATATTGCAAAGCAAGAGCTAGACCATTTTTGCCTTTTTGGAGCCACTGACTTGTAGTTGAACATTCTGACGTTAATCAGTTTCTCTTTATTAGTTTGTTCCAAGCCTTCAACAAAAAGCATTTCTGTCTCAGGTTGACAAAGCTTCCATCCTTGGCGACACAATTGAGTATCTCAAGGAGCTAGAGCAAAGAGTAGAGGAGCTAGAATCCTGCAGAGACCTATTGGACCACGAATCGAGAAGTAGAAGGAAGTACCCCGACATAGCCGAAAGAACTTCGGACAACTACTGCAACAAGAAGATCCCAAACGGCCAAGTTTCTGCAAACAAGAGGAAAGCGTCCGATATAGATGAAGCGGATGTGGAGCATCATTGGATCTTGTCAAAGGATGGTCCGATTGACGTCAATGTTACCGTGATCGAGAAAGAGGTTTTCCTTGAGATGCATTGCCCATGGAGGGAATGCTTGCTTCTTGAGATAGTTGAGGTATTAAGCAACCTCCGTTTGGATCCCCTCTCAATGCAATCATCCTCTGCTGATGCTGTTTTAGCATTAACAATAAAAGCTAAGGTATTGCCACAGAAAGTGCTTGTCTTTTATTTTTCCTTTTTGGGGTCATTAGCAATTTCAGTTGTTCAAGATTGATCCCAAATTCAATTATGCCCTCAGAGTTTCAGTTGTAACAATTTGGTTCCTAGAGTTGTCCTGCTTGACAACTAACTGAATTAAGTCCTGCTGCCGGTCTATTTACAGAAAAAAAGAAAAAGAAAAATGCTACGCCAGCATTGTTTGTTGGCAGGACCAACTGCAACAAATTGCCATGTCGGCATTGCATCTTGTTTCAGAAAGTAGAGTAACAGAAAAACTAAACTGCTATGCAGGACAAATTTGAGGACTAAATAAATAAGATTAAAACTTCGAGGGTGAAACAATATCAGGGTCAAATTGTAAGGGCTAATTTTGTAATTAATCAGCTTTTCAAAAAGAATCAAATTTCTTCTTTGAGTTCCTGATTTTCCTGCTTTTGATCACTGATGTTTTTTGAATTTTACTTGCAGTTTGTTGGTTCAGTCATAGCATCGCCAGGAATGATCAAGCAATCCCTTCAGAGAGTTGCGAGTAAATGTTGAGGTTAGTTTGCTCCAGCTGAGAATAGTAACTTTTGTAACTCCTGAACTCTTTGAATCTGTTTATTCTGGTGGAGCCTGCATCATGTATTTATATCTACTCTGCGGAACTTGCATGCAATCTTGCTAAGTATTTAGTTAATGATGGATCACTCCGTTCTCCTTTTCCTGGATCATATTCTGTATTTATTGAATAACTGAGATTGCGCATAATATTTGTCGCACAAAATGGTAATTGATATGCTTTTAGTCCCAATCCTTTTGAAACTTTTTGGTAGCAGTTCTTAACAAATAGCTGGGAAGATACATAAACTAGTCCGAAAAAGATTTGCCCTTATTTAATGATTATAGATTATATGCAGTAAGTACTCTATTGCGATCGAAGAGTTTAGCAATTGTAATGAACGGTTTATCTATCTTTCCTACTTTCCGAGCGACTGTGGAAAAAGAAGAATCTCGGCCAAGGGATTCCTCGCAAATTAATGCTTAGTATAGACTGATATAGGGAGTATGGTTGCTTTTGAGGTAGTGTGCATGCTATGCTCTCTGTTTGCTCCTCCAATTCTATCTGCACACCAGAAAATTCAAACCAATTTAGGATTTGACCATTTGTGAAACTTTTGCAGAATTTTGTGTTCAGGGAAACTGTAAGTTCTAAGATACTGAATAATAAGGAATATAACAAGGATATCTTATTTAATACAGGGCTTCATTTATGAATCTATATATATATATATATATTGACCTTGAATGTTAGCTATAATGATATGTATGCATGGATGTTACTTACATTAGAGATGAATTTGAGACCAATTTTGAGCCCTCCTTCGTATGTGCTGTCGCGGAGCACAACATTGTATGAAGATGGCTTCAGCTCTAAAAATCCTTTCTCACTTCCATCTCTGAGGATTTCTCTCAGATAAACCCTGCATATAGCATACATAACAGTAAGGAACTTGAGCACTTATTGGGAGCCTCATTTCACACTTAAAAGCTCCAAATTTTTCATGATCTACAATAGCAGTAAACAAAAAAAAAGTACTTACATGGTTTCGCCGGCCGCCCGATCCTCCAAGAACTTATCCTTTTCCATGATTCTCAGCTTGAGCTTGGCCAAGTCTTTGCATTCCGCAGATGACAGCGTGAATCGGAACTTCTCGTTCCAGCAAACTTTTCGACCTTTTTCTGCATCAGCAGTAACAGCATTTCGACCAAAAAAAAGCTTCAATTTTTTTTTGAAAAAAGAAGTTATATAGCTAATAAATTTTTTCAGAAATTACTGAAAATGCTGTAGTTGCAGAAAAGTAAAGCAAAATATGGCCTACAGAGGTAAAAATACACACCTGATGTGATCTTGCTTGTGCATGTGTGATTGCCACACTGAATGACCACGTAATAGTTTGATGATCCTGCATACACCAATAGTATTAACTGGTTAAAGTTGAATTTGAATTTGAATTTGAATTTTATCGGATATAATCTAATTTAGCACATCAGTAACAATGCAAATTACCCAAAAGTTGAGGAATTAAGGTGCAAAATCGGAAGCTGTAATGAAAGTGCTTCTTCTCGTACTCGCCTTAATTATAAATCTCTACTATTGTCTTTTTGATTTTTTTTTTTTTTTTTTTCCGAAGGTTCGAGAAAAATGATCACATTTATTTTACTGCTGTTATTGGAAAAAAACAGATAAATGT
This sequence comes from Tillandsia fasciculata, assembly GCA_029168755.2. NCBI lineage: Eukaryota > Viridiplantae > Streptophyta > Magnoliopsida > Poales > Bromeliaceae > Tillandsia > Tillandsia fasciculata. Next base: position 3,075,908 of record CM054931.1, read on the forward strand.
TGATAATAAAATTTTAATGGCATAAAAATATTTTATGGAGATTGTCTTAGTTCAATATATTTAAAATTTTCAAATGAAATTTAAAATAAATATAGATGTACGTAGAATTTTTATATATATTAGCTATCTGTAGTTTTTTACATCTAATCTCACGAAGTATCTTACAAAAATAAAAAATGATTTAATTTACAAAATTTTAGCCATAAAAATAAGGTATAGTCAATATTGATACTTAAATATATTCTTAAGGTGACATAGATTGCTATGGATTAATATAATCACATGCTAAATATTTCAAGAAAATTTGTTAATTCTGATCTTAATGTTTTGTTGGCAATTAAAATCTGAAACGCAATAACGAGGAATGTTTCGAAATTCTCCATTTTTATATTTATTAGGTAATAATGTATAAAACTTATCTTAAATATAGATCATTTTGATTCGATTATCCAATATTTCAAAATTTTAATTTTAATACATAACCTTTTAATTTATTTGATTTATATCAATTGGTGGCTCTTACAATACAAAATTTAAAATAATTACTTACTTTAACGAATTTATAGTTACATAAATTGTATACTACATAGTAATTAAATGTGTAATGATAAACAATGCATTTGAAATTTAAGAGTCATTAATCAGCTTATATCAGAAAAATTAAAAGGTTAGATAGTAATTTAAAGTTCATAAAGATTAGATAATCAGATAAAAAAAAGTGACTGTTGGGAGAAATTGTATTCTATACATTTTTGCCTATTTGTTACAAAGTAGAGAGAGAGACAGAGAGAGAGAGAGAGAGAGAGAGAGAGAGAGAGAGAGAGAGAGAGAGAGAGAGAGAGAGAGAGAGAGAGAGACCTGGTAGATGAGCGTGTTTGAGGCCTTGGGCGCAGACCAGCAGAACTTCTAAAACTGCACCTTTCATCTCAGTATGCAGAAGGAAGAGAGGAGCGGAACAATGAGAACATAGAATGTAAATATGTAGTGTAGAAAGGGAGTTTCATCTCATTAAATCGAACATTTGGACAGTAATTATGCGAGAAGAGTTTCATAAAGTAGCAAGAAATGAAACTGCTTCAACCCCTAAGAAATAGTTTCTCTATGATTTAAAAGAAAAAAAAACTCTCAAGATACCTTTAATGCTCCTTAAATCTTCAATCACAATTACGTTCTTACCAGAGAAAAACCCTCATATAAATGTTCCGACTAAAGAAGCACTCTAGATCCACTTACTCCAAACATATTTACTATGTGAAACCCAAGAATCTGAATGCTGTTGTCAGACATGGGAAAACTTTGGAAATATTAACTTGCAAACCACAGTGAACTTCTTCTCTGACTCATTGCATCTCATGGAGAAAAATTATAATTCAGATAAAGGAAAAGATGAAAAGATGGCTCGTTCCCTGTGGATCAGCCAAAATAATGAGAACAGCATCAACTAAATCGATCTAACTACAATCAGTCTTGTTCCTGGCTTGAGAAATACATTCCCTGCCTCGCATGACAGAATAAAATCCATTGCACCAGGTATAATACAACAGTTAGCATTGGCTTTTGCATTACAGGGGGCATTAAGCTCTTCTATTGAAAGCCGAACTAATCGAAACTAGGACCGAGATCTTCTACTTGGCGGCTTGACGTGACCGAAATTCCTCCTTGGTCACACCATAATAGACCGTTTTGATACCCGAGTAAGCAAGAAAGTTCCAGCCGACGGGGGATCCGCCAACGACGTAAGACCCTAGGAACCCATCTTCAATCTGCTTTGGGGAGTCTTTTGTTTCGCTGGTCTTGGTTTTTTCTGGCAAGCTCTCTGGGATCATGTTGGCATTTGATGCATTAACCTCTTGGAAATTATTGGTTGGCTCTTTCTTGACGGCCCCAGCCAAAGGTTTAGATTCTTCTGATGGTTTCTTAAGCTCCTCCACAGCGGTCAGGTCATTTCTCAGTTGCTTCGATAACTCCGTCAAAGTACTAATCTCTACAAAAATAATTTGCGCCAGATAAGATAAAGACAAAAACCATGTTAGGAATCTCTCGACAACGATTGATGAGCCGAATACATACGTTTTAGAATGTCATGAGCTGCATTGCTATTCCGAAAATCAGGGGCTTGAACAACCTTCAACACAAAAGAGAAAAGACTTTTCAGAGTAGATCCCAGTTTTATCACATATTGTACATAAACTACCAAACAGTTATGGCTTTCAAACCAGTATAATTCACTGTGTACCAGAATAATAGAGGTTCTACAGTCGATTATACAACAACTTTTGAAGGAATTCACTAATAAAAGCTTTTGCTGTAAATTTCGCACAGATTTCTGAATTGGGCTTTGGTTGTGCCTCAAAGCTCGCAAAAAGTTTTCGACTCCTCCGAAGAGCCTTTCTAGTTCAGATTTCTCCATTAGGGTTTAGCATTTCAGGGACTTGGTTGTACATGATTTTTCTAGCTATAGATGCGTGAGAGAGGCGATCATCATCACCAAATAGCTAAAAATTTGATAAGAGAACGCTTTTTGAGTCGATAAATACCGATTAATTCAATTTTACCCCCTGAATATACTAAATTATAACTGCGATCAAAATTTCGTGCGTAGATAGGATAAAGCTGCTAGCATAAATATCCTTCTGACATAATTTCGCTCGAACCCTAACACCACTTTTGGGTTCGGCGGAAAGATTCCGATGCAAATATCAAGGAACCGTTTGTAGAACAAAACGACAATGTCTCAAACTCCTTTTAATTCCCTCAAAAGAAGAAGAACTTCACGATGATCAAATCTTAGGGGATTTAGAGAAAGAAACCTCGAGGAAGAGGGGGCGGAGGTCTTTGACGATGGTGTGGATCTTGAAGTAGGCGGAGTTGTGGAAACCCACATCCTCCAGCTTCCTCTTCTTCGTCTGAGGCTCGGGCGGCGGCGCCGCCGCCGGGAGAGGTGGCGGAGCCGCCGGAGCCGGCGTAGGTACGGGAGCTTCTGGTTTGGGAGGAAGGGTTTGGGGTTCTTCCTGCTTCGTTGTGGGGAGGGATTGAGGTACCTCCTCCGCCGTGGAGAAAGATTGGGAGGAGGGAAATGCGTACTAATTTTTTCGCCGAATGAGAAAGTGTGTGCCTCTTGCTTGCTAGCTATAATCTATTCGTTCGAAAACCAAATACACGAAAAAATAAATAAATAAATAAATAAATATGCTATCTATACATCTTAGAGTCACTTTTGAAATGATCAATAAAATTTACTTTAATCTTAAATAAATAAAATATAAAATATACATCTCATTTGAAATATACAAATAACATTAATGATATATATATATATATATATATATATATATATATATATATATATAAAGCCATTTACTCCCACGACTTTTATCCACGTCCGTTGCCTAGAAATTTGTCTAGATACAGTAATTATTTATCGTCGTAGAAGAAAATTTCTTAAAACAACAATTGCCATTTAAAATTTTGTTGATTTAATTAATTGAATGTTAAGTATTCAAAATTTAAAGAATTCAATTAATTATTACATCAACATAGTCATTCAATTAGTTCTTCAAATTTCTTCTACTTAAGCATTTATATTTGATTTATCAATCAAATGTAAATTAGAATACCAATTTACTGATTTATTTTAGTACGTACATTTGCAAAATAAATAAAATCTCTTGTGGTTTAGGGTATTCGTATTATCTGCCATTCAAAATATAATACTATATCCTTTTGAAAATTTTATTTTATTTTGAATAAATTGCAAAGCTAGTTTGCGAATATCTAACAAATGTTAATTATAATTTTTTACTCTTTTAGAAAATAAGAGGAATGTATATAAAAAAAACAAAAATAGATTTTACAACTTTCAAATAACAACCTATTAATTTTATTATTTAATTATTATTCATTAAGTAAATAATAAATAAGAAAGATTAAAAGTAAACATAGATGAGAGAAATAAAATTGATAGTTCAGAATCATGCCTGATACAATCAACAAGATTCATGCTATAACTGAGGATGTGAGACAGTTAGATTGCGTTAACTGAGGATGTGAGACAGCTAGATTACCTGGATAAACGTCAAAGTCCAACCCCCCAGCAGTTAGAGCAACGGAAACAACTCAAGCTACAAGCTACAGCTCAGGGGGGGTTGCAGTTAAGGAAGAAATACTTTGGAAAAGCCGCGCCAAACAGCATTGGTTGAAGGAATGAGACGGCAACACAGTTTTTCCATGCAATGGCGAACGGCAGAAGACGAGAAAACGCCATCAATGTGGTAGATGACAGAGGTAGGTTGTTGTACAAAGAGGAGGATAAAAGAGAGTACTTTTACGTTAAGTTTAAGGAGGTGTTCACCCCGGACTCGACGGGCTGTAAGTCGATAGGCGACTGGAGAAGCTTGTTCTCGAATAGGAACTTTCTCAACAATGATTGCCTTACCTCCCCGTTCTCTCTAGATGAGATTAAGAAGGCGACCTTCCAACTAGGAAGCGATAAGGCATCCGGCCTAGACGGGTGCAACATCGGGTTCTATCAGAAGTTTTGGGTAGTGGTAAAGGACGATCTCTTCAATATCTTTTTGGGTCTTTTCGAAGGAAAGTTAAACACTGGACCTTTTGACTATTCGTTTATTTGCCTTATTCCCAAGAAAGAAGGAGCAAAATCAGCAAACGAATTTAGACCTATAAGTCTTCTCAATGGGGTACAAAAGATTATTTCTAAGGTCCTAGTGAACAGATTGGATGATGTCATCAACAACATCATCTCACCGACACAAGCAGCTTTCCTTAAGGGTCGGTCCATACTCGACTCCTTCCCTAAAGCGTCGAAAATTTTTAGCTGGTGCTCCAAAACTGGGCAGGAAGGCGTTGGGATCAAAGCTGAATTTGAGAAAACTTTCGACAAAGTCAGCTGGAACTTCTTGAGAAAGGTTTTGACTTGGCTCGGAGCGACGCAATTGTGGTGTGGATGGATTGATCAATGCATCGCAAACACTAAAGTAGCGGTGCTTGTAAATGGGGGTTCCCACCAAATGGATTAAAACCAAAAGAGGACTTCGACAGGGCGACCCGCTATCCCCTTATCTCTTTTTATTGGTGGCTGAGGGTCTAGCTAGGATGATGGCTAAAGCAGTGGATAACGGTTTGGTGAGGAGAATTGGACCAATCGACGACTCTAAGGTTGCTTTAATTCAGTACGCTGACGACACTATTTTTTTCTGCGAAGCAAGCAAGAAGCAGGTTAAAAACCTACTCTTTGTGTGGCAAGTATTTGAATGGGCGTTCGGTTTAAAGATAAACAAAAACAAGTCTGAATTATTCTATTTGGGCCGGCACGACCACCACGGGGGGGGGGGGGCGACTGGCTGTGATCCTAGGATGCAAAGTGGGGTCCTTCCCGACACGTTACCTTGGCCTACCACTTACTTACAGACGTATTAAAAGGGAGGATTGGCGACACGTCATAGAAAAGATAGAGAAGCGGATCGAAGGGTGGCAAGCCAAACTCCTATCCCAAGGTGGAAGGCTAGTTCTCGTCAACTCAGTACTGTCGAACTTGCCTTTGTGCTACCTCTCGGTCTTCAAAGCACCTAAATGGGTAACTCGACCCATTGAGGCACTTCGGAGGGCGTTTTTCTGAAAAGGGGGGGTTCATGTAGTAGGAGGACAATGCCTCGTTCAGTGGAAAGTAGTGTGCTGATGTTGAACGGAGGGAGGACTAGAGGTCAAAGACCTAGAGACTATGAACATGGCGTCAATAGCGAAATGGTGGTGGAGGTTATTTTCCAAAAGGAATCATTCGTGGGGGCCCCTCATTGAAGGAATCTACTACTCGCGGAGGAAACCACTTTGGGAAGGTGCGTCTTTCAGGCCCTACTCCTTTTGGCGGCAGAGCGTGCTTGCCACTAAAGTTATTTTTAAGTGCGGTGTAACTTACTCCATCAGAGATGGAAAAACTGCCTACTTCTGGAAAGATATCTGGAGAGACCAAGTCTCACTTCGTACTCTTTACCCCAGCTTATACGATTCAGTTTCGAGTAAAGCTTGCAAAGTGAAGGACTGTTGGGAAGAGGGTGGGTTGAAGTGGAGTAGGATCCTATCAGGGTACGCTCCCAACGATCAACGTGAAAGGGATCTAAAGAGTTGATTTCTGGAATATCATTAAGTAATAGTAAAGATGAACTCCACTGGCGGTAGAGTAGGTCACAATCCTTTTCGGTTAAATCTATGTACAATTTCTTACAAGACGGAGGAGTTAACGATAGTAGATTCGATCAATTGTGAAAGATTAAAGTCCCTCTGAAAGTTAAAATTCTTGTGTGGCTAGTACTTAGAAAAAGAGTGCTCACGAGGGATAATCTATTCAAAAGGAGGTGGCGAGGAGAGGAGACCTATGTTTGCTGCCTGGACGTAAAACAGTAGACCATCTGTTCTTGGGGTGCCGTTGTACTAGAGCTTTGTTGGAAGGTTTTTTGCCGAACAGGTTAGAGTTACGTAACTGCACCTCAACTAGCTTACTCTGGAAGAGAAGTAGTTGGAAAGGTGGGGCGCTAGGGAGAAGTGAGTTATTGTCTATCGCTGCCACGTTGTGGGTGTGTTGGTTGGAGCGGAATTGTAGAATTTTCGAAAATACTAAACGTTCGTTGGGATCCCTAGCGTCGGATATCCGCTCCGTGCGTGACAGTTGGGAACGGTGCTGTCCTTTGTCGTAATGCTTTGTTGTACTATCTAACTTTTTCGCGTTTTTTTTTTTTTTGGGCTTGTTGCCCTTCGCCTTTCGCCGAGGCCTTTGCTGCCACCTTCTGTAGCCTAATTCAACTTCTGATTAAATGAAACGGTAGTATACTATCTTTTTCTCAAAAAAAAAAAAAAAAAAAAAAAAAAAAAAAAAGCTATAATTTATCGGCTCGACCCGTTGCATTATGTAATTACTTTTATACTCCATATTTGTTATCGGTAAAAAAGAAAAACATTTTTTATTGGTGAGTTGAATTGAAGCATTTCTAGTCAATTATTGCTGCCACGAAGAAGTGTTCAGGTAGAAGCTTCAATCATGTGCTCCAAGGCCATGATAGGCGTGATCTTGCACGACGCGAACCCGGCGCCCAGAACCAGTTGGTGCCACTCCTTCTCGGTCCTCTCTCGGCCACCGGTGTACGCCATCATCAGCATGTCCGCTGCCATTCTCGCGCGCGCGAACTCGTTCTCCCGTTCCTCGTCGAGGACGATTTCCACTATGATCAGCTTTCCCCCCTTGCCTGGAAGCGCTTCTTTGCAGCGTTTCAGAATTCGCAGGCATTCCTCGTCGCTCCAGTCATGCAGCACCGTCTGTTTTTATACGTAATTGTAAAATAATAATAATAATAATAATAATAATAATAATAAAAGAAAAAAAAAAAAAAAAAAAAAAAAAAAAAAAAAAAAAAAAAAACATCAGATGCATTACTTTACTTTGAATGACAAATTACGTACATGGTTGTTATGTATTTTGCTAAAATTAGAATTGTGTGAGTATGAGCTCAGGGTAATTAAAATTGAAGTTACAAGTCGAATTTAGTAAAAAGGGTCACTTTGAGCAGAACTGCGTCGGCGTGCGGCACGGAGGCGAACATGTCCCCGCCCACGTAGTCGAGGCCGGGGCGCTTCTGCATGGTGTCCACCACGTGCGGCAGGTCGAACACGATGCACCGGACGTGCGGGCACGCCGCCGTGACGGCCATGGCGGAGGCCCCCGTCCCCCCGCCGACGTCGACGAGCGACCGCACCCCCGCCAGCGCCGCCCGGCACCCCTCCACCATCCCATCCGCCGTCAGCGCCGTGTTGCACGCCATCGCCCGGTTAATCAACTCGTTGAACGCCGCGTCCCTCGACGCCCGCTCCCACACGCTCTCCCCCTTCACCTTCTTGTACGCCGGCTCCCCGCCCAGGCACAGCTCCAGCGCGTGCAGGGGCTCCATCATCTCCGCCTCGGTTTGCAAGAGGGCGAAGGGCACCAGGCTCTTCTCCTCTTCCTTCAGCAAAAACCTGCTCAATATAAAATATTAAAATACCCTTCTCCATCACTCTCTCCGAAGAACATATATACACTTCCAGAGACAAATGGTTGGTTGTTTAATTTCAGTGAACCTGGAGGCTGGAGAGGGAGCGTAGAGCTCTTCGGGCTCGTGGGCGCCGTCCGGGCATTGGATGGTGATCAGGCGCAGGTGGGAGAGGTAGCGCATGATGCGGCGGAGGGCGGAGAGGGAGGCGCAGGGGACGGGGAGGGATGCGGCAAGCTCTGCCGCGGGGATGGGGCGGCCGCGGCGGTGGATGATGCCGATGATGTCGAGCTTGATGGCGCATTTGAGGACGAAGGAGTCCACCAGGGAGAGAATGTGGCACAGCACCGTGGCTTCGGCTTCCATGCCGACTCCTCCTCCCTCCATATAATTGTTTGATGGAATGGAATAGTTTGAACTTTGAACCGGTTTTGATAGAATATTTAAAACGAAGAGATTTTGGATTAGGCGAAATAATTGCACGCACCCAGTGCATCCGTTTTCCATTACTACTGTAGCAACATTATCGTATAATTTCATTTTTTAAACTAATGGATGTCAGTAAGCTGCAGAATAGCAGAATACGGACGTAGCGGTTGCCCCTGAACAATTCATTTCAACCATTTACGGCACCAATTGTAAATGCATGCCACCTACAGCATGCATATGGTACTACTGTTAACTACATTTTGAATGCAAGTTCTTCAGTCATATTAATATCTTTATTTGCATGTTAATTAGTTTCTAGAATCCAAAAGTTTAAATCTTCATTTGACACGGATCTCGTACCAATAAAATATATACACTCTCCATACTGATTGCACAACTTAATTTTTTTTTTTAATTAGTAAATATTTTTTAAAATAAAATTTAAAAAATTTAATAAAAATATATAATAAATAATTAAAATATTTTATTACTTAAAAAATTATATATTTTATTTTATTATATATCGATATATATATAATTTTTATGATCGACATATATTAATACAGTGCAATACGCACCTTTTTCCGCGCAATTTCGTGAGCAATGCTTAAATCCTTGCTAGAATCTTTAGTATAGTGCATAAGTCGTTAGGTACGCTTTATATCTAACATATATTCTATAGTTCTTTAGGTGAAGTTAAACGTACTAGTGGAGTAATAATTCAAGAATGTACTCGAAGATGTTAATGTTATTAGGTATGGTAAGGGGTGTTTGGTCGTACATAGAATAGTAAATAACAAATTTTCGTGAGAAAAAAAAAATATTTTATAGTATTTGGTTTGTAGAAAAAAAATCCTAAATATTTGTTTGGTTGAACAAAAAAAAAATTATGGTGAAAGAGAAATGAATAATTTTTTTTTTTTTTAGGCAATTTAAGTTTTCAATTTTTACTAAAAATCCCACAGAAAATAAAAATATACTTATTTTTTCAAATCTATAAAAAAATAAATAAATAATTTTTTTACCGCTAAACAAATACATAAAAAATAATTTTTCAAGTAAAAAAACTAATTTTTAGTACATGTTAGGGTCAACCAAACACACCCATTATAAGTCTACAATCAAAGGAGATTGTAATCTCTATAACCCCTCATTCAAGAGTTGTAGAGTTTACTAATCACTTTTTAATTTTTAATAAAAAATACAAAAAACAGACACTCATATTTATTAGAAATGCCAACTCTACAATCAAAAGGGATTATAATTTTTTACAGTAGTAAAGTTTTAACCTTTCTGTATGCATCAGTTTTTTGGGTTCTGGAGAAGCTCGTAGGCGCGATACATGTATCAAAGATCCTATAATTTTATAGAACAGAAAAGAATTGAAGGTATACAAAAATAAGCTAAGATTGTATGGCTGTGTTTGGTTCATGTACAAATTAAAATTATTTATTTCAAGTTCAGAAACAAATAGAAACAAAACTAATTTTATATTTAAATAAAAATTGATTTGTTTTCGAGAATAAGAAAATTAATATTTAGATAGTTAGATTGAAATAGTGAGTATTAAAATAATTAAAATTAAAATTTTAAAATAATAAAATTTTAATTATTTTAATTATTTTTTTTTTTCTCTCAAAAAAAAAAAATAATTAAAATTTTAAAATAATAAAATTTTATCTAATATTAATTAAATAATAATTTAACTTATTTAATTAACTATTGTCAGATAACTCTGAATATTAATTAATAAAATAATTAATAATAATTAGTATTATTTATAAATAATTTAATTAATTACAAATAATTTAATAAATTAATTAGTTAATTATCTAATAGTTAGATAAGTAGTTAATAAAATAATTATATTACTAAAAATATTAGATTAATTAAAGAGTTAATACAATAATTAAAATTTTATTTATTTTAATTAAGCTTATTCTCAATTAATTAATAAAATAATTAACAATAATAATAATTATTATTAATAAATAATTTAATTAACTACAAGTAATTTAATAATTTAATAATCTAATTAGTTAATTATCTAAATACTTAAATAATTAGTTAATAAAATAATTAAATAAATTAAATTATTAAATTTATTAAAAAGTTAATATAATAATTAAAATTATATTTATTTTAATTAAGCTTATTCTCAAATAGAAATAATCTTATTCTAAAAAAAAAAATTAGAATAATAGTTCCAACCGCTTATTCCAGAAAGAAAAAATTACTGCTCCCAGTTGGGAGAAATAAGGCTAGAACAAGGTCTCATTCTAGACCTTGTTTTCGAAACAAACAATACCTATAATTTTATCAAATAAAAAAGAGAGAAAGGAATAAGATATTGAATGTCGAAGTAAGATATTTAATAATAATTTATACAGTATAAAATTTTTACTATGTAATTTAAAATTAGAAGTTTATTTTTTTTTCTCCTTAAAAGATCTTAACATCTATAATTTGATAGAATAGTGTATTCATTTACTTTAAGTGATTTATCTTATCACATAGCACTAATTTAAAGGCAAAATATGATATCCAATCTAAATATTTGTTCGCGCCTCTTCTTTCAAACCCTATATACATTTTAAATAAATTTTAAAAATATACTGAATAAAATGTGTATGCATCCAAACAGAGACTTGAAAAAAAATAGAAAAGTATTTAAAGCTCAATAAAAAGAACGAACAATTAATGTGAACAGTTCATTACAGAGAATTAGATAGAAAGATTAGGCTTCAGATGTAGCCTTCGTTATTTCAAGATTCTTGGTGCATCCGTTATTTAAGGTGCGTAGTTGTCAGTTGTTACAGCAATTTACGAAAATTTACTGACACTTTCTTTTAATGCTACCGACTTCAGGAGAGTTTGTACAGGAGGGGAAGCAGGATGGAATTTGGTAGTTGTTTCGCTCATATGAACGCCATATTTCATTCACGAATTATTTATTCCAAAATGGGATTCGTGCATAATTATTGCTTCCAAAATTCTATAGAGCAGATTAGTGTTGGATTAGACTTTACGGGGTCACAAATGAAATATATGCAAAATTGAAATAGGATATGCAGCCGATGGAACGTGCCGCGTGCAAGATTCCTGGTTCCCCTTGGAAACAGTAGAATCAAATCCTTATTAATAACGTTAATGACCAAAGGTCAACTCTTTATTCCTCTTATTCTTCAATCACTACCAAACACTTTTTTATTTATACCTGGTTTAAACCTCATTTCCAACCAAACACAATTTTATATTATACCTAGTTTATCCCTAACTTTATACTTATCCCTAGTATAACTCATTCTTTCTTATCCCCAATCCAAAGGGTGCCTTAAAGTTGATACTGTAATGCCCGTAGAGTTAGTTATGCCGAAAGTTGTCTACAAAAAAAAATAGACACTACAGTACTCAGATGATTCATTAAATAAACACTATTGTTGAGATTTTACAATAAAAATATTAAATTAAATTTATACCATAAATCCAACATTATTGTGGGAATTTCGCATCAAAAAAGTCTAATCAAATTTATACCATAAATCCATCCCCTTAATGGAAATCGGAACGGACACAACCACAAAAATAAAATATAATCAAAAGTAAAAAAATACGGATGAAATAAAATTTATTAACCAACACCGATTACTCTTCTACAATAAAATAATTTCACGAAGAAAAAAATTACACCGACTCTTATACACAAATAGTTCCACGAGTCCTTTTTCTGAATTTTTCTATTTTTTTCTCGTTTTTCTATAAACTCAGAAAAAAAATCTCTTTCCTGATATGACTTTCTTTAAAATAGGGTTCATATCAAAAATCACACCCATACTCATTCATATATATATATATATATATATATATATATATATATATATATATATATATATATCTATAAAAGCTCTAGATATATATAGAGTTTCATCCTAGGTATATCCAAATCTATTTAAATTAAAATTATATTCTAATTAATATTTAAATTCAAATTAATTTATTTCTAACAAATTTAAATATTAATCCTAATCTAATTAATATTTAATTACAAATCTAACCAAATTTTAATCATCTCCACCTTAATTTGATTTGTAATATTTAAATGCTTCACTGAGCTCACTACGCAAGTTCCACCTTAAGCTTGTCTCTGTCGCTCGGTGTTACCGCATCCGTCATTCCATCTTCATCTTGAACAACTGCACCTCTGCGAACTTTTGAAATCCAAATTGGCTTTGCTTCGGTTTTGACTATACTCCCGTTCAGAACATACAAATTCACGCGCTTGTTCACCACGCAAACAAACTGAAATTTTGCAACCTTTCGAGTTTAACTCACCTAACGAGATCAAATTTCGCTTCAAACCAAAAACGTGTCGTACACCTATCAGCGTCCTCACAATCCGATCGTGTGTCCGAATCTTCACCGTGCAGACTTCTAAAGCTTTGCACGTCGTTCTATGTAACGAGAGGGGGGAAAGGAGTTAGGGCACGGTTGGGGTGGAAAGCAACTGCGAAGACATCGAGGGAGTAGAGCTAGTAGGGTAGTATAAGTTCCATAAACGGATCGGGCGGTTGAAACCCCGAACCCGACTCAAGTTCGGTGATGGGCCGCACAGGCTTGCAAGTCGCCCAAAGCCCAGGAAGGCTCAATCGACCGGAGGAGGCCCATTTCTCTACAATAGTAGCCCATAATAATTTATTATTACACTTGTCTATTGTAATAGCTTAAATAGTTAAGGAGAAATGTAAAAGACATATATGGAATTACAATTGCTTCCTCCCCGATTCTCTTCCTCTATTTCTTTATCTACCTCTGCTTCTCCTCACTATCTTCTCTTAATCTTTCCCAAATTTTCCCTTATCGCCCAAATTCTCTCAGCGCGAGGACCTATCATCCTCTCTGCCGAGCAAACCTCAGAGATGTCTCATCCTAGGCGGCTGCGAATCGTCTGAGTTGTAACATTCCATTCCCCATATAGGTAGCAAAAGACTTATTTTCTGGGCAGACGTGAAAAAAAAATACCGAATCGAGCACACATACATCATCCGAAATTTTAGTATTACCGATCGCCGCATATAGCATATCGAAATCGATCATCTTTGATTTTACTGCCTGCACCATCGCTGACGTCTCTGTCCTGATCTGCGACAGTTTTTTTCTTCTGCCGCTTTAGCTCCTTTAGATCATCTTTAAGCTTATGACAATCGCGCTTAATATGACCTTTCCTATAACAATAGAAGCACTTAACATCGGATAGCGGCTTCTTTTGTCTACTTCCGGTCGCCAATATTTTCAAAGCTGTATCACGGCTCTGCATGCCGATCTCCTGAGTCATCTTTCGCATCTCATTTGAAAAAAGCGCCGCCGTGACTGCCTCCACGCTTACGGTCTCCTTACCATAAAACAATGTGGTCACCAGATGCTCATATGTCGCGGGTAACAAAAAAAGTAAAATAAGTGCATTATCCTCATCATTCTGATTAGTTCTGATACTGATTAACTGGATCACCACCTTATTGAACTCGTTTCGCTCATGTAGCTAGCTGCTTCTTGCATCCGCAGTGTGAATAATCGTTGCTTCAGATACATTCTATTCGTTAGAGATTTTGTCATATACAGATCTTCCAATTTCTTCTCCAACTTCGCCTGTGTCGACTCATTGGCTATGGTAAGATAATCATTTGCTAATAATAGATGAAGCATACTCAACGCTTTTCGTTACATCTTCTCCCATGTCGCATCCGTAATCTCCGCCGACTTTGTTTCTTTTCCGTTCAACGTTTGGTCCAAACCCTGTTGTACCAAAACGACTCGAACTTCAATCTACCACAAGCCAAAATTGTTCTTGCTATAAACCCATCCCCTCGATAAAAACTGAAGTCGACACAGCCACAAATTCCCTTAATAAAAACCAAAACCGACATAGCCACAAAAAAAAGTAAAACTAAAAGCAGAAAAATGCAGATGACATAAGATTCATCAACCAAGAGAAAAATTACACCGACTCCTCTTCTATAATAGAATAGCTTTAATTCGAACCCTCTTACTGAATCTCTCTCACCTTTTTTCATCTTCTATAAACCCCCAGAAGACTTCTCTCGTCTTCTATAAATCCAAAAGACTTCACTTTTTCTGTATAACTTTTTTTTAAAATACAGCTCACATCAAAAATCTCATCCATATATATATATATATATATATATATATATATATATATATATATATAAAGTTTCACCCAATATATACCCAAATCTAATTAAATTAAAATTATACTCTAATTAATATTTAAATCCAAATTGATTTATCTCTAATAAATTTAAATATTAATTCTAATTCAATTAAGATTTAATTACAAATCTAATCAAATCCTAACAAATAAGAGCATAAAATGCAACACCATGTGTACTCATAACAATATGTAGCGCACAACAACGGTCACTAACAAAAGTGGAAAGTTCTTCTAATTCAAAATCTAGCTTGTTGATATTTTCAGCAAAATTTATTTTTTAAAAAGTAAATAAAGTGGTTAACATGAATCTCAAAAGAAAACCAAACAAACAAACAACATATGCACCTATAAAATAGAAACCGCTTGTCTACGTACTCAGGCCAACAAACGTGAAAAAGGTATGAGCGAAAGTTGTCTGTGCATACTTAAATATTCGGGGAGTGCATAAAGAGCAATTTGCAGTGAAAATTTGACAGCGACATCAGTGTTCCAATTTAACAGTAAATCCTACAAAACATTTTCCAAATGTTTCGGCCCATGAATGAACGGAAATATATCACTTGGCAATCCGACAAAGGGCCGGTTTGGCCCTGCAGTGTGACCCATGAGCAGGCCGCACCGCAAGGCTTTTCGGGAAAGCTCCAAAATCGGAGCTACCCGATTTTCCTCCTTTTAGTGCGGTCACGTGCCGCAAACATGCATGCGACCGCGTGGCCAAACAGAGGCTAAGCCTCACTCAATAAATGTCAGTAGTAGTCCTAAATAAACTGAACAACAATTTTAGTCTATAATGCCTAATATTAATTATTTATAGTCTATATTGACTACATAAATTCTTACTAGTCTATACTGACTGAATAAATAATTTTGGTATACACTAAACACATATGGAAATTACTGAGATGGAATTAGAACAGAGGCAAGCAAGAAGGAAAGCGCACATGCATCCACTGCTTTTCGTAGGAGGCTACATGAGCCCACTCGATTTCATCAAGCAGTTGGATCCTGAGATCATAGAGCTTCTTCTTTGGTGGCTCAGACTCATCTTCAATCATATCATTTAGTACCTGCCATCATGAAAACACAACACATTTATAACATCTGGTCCCTTCGTGAAACATCAAATTTATCCCAGGATGTCATCAACAGCATATAAACGATGAAAATATACTACAGAAGTAATGTTAGTGGGCAGACGAACATATTCCGGATGATCTTATTCTTAGAAAACCTGTACATTTGGTAAAAGAAAATTCAAATAGACACTGAAAGGGAAAACAAAGAGAAAACCATTCTTAGAGTGAGAAGAAGAACATGCCTTTAATGCTGTTCCAAGTCTTCCACATAGTTTTTCATGCACCACCACGAGCATGGCGTATTTTGAAGACTTAACATCCACCCATTTTTTCAACTCTTTGTAGTTCTCTTCAAAAATATCCGACTGATCACCAGCCTTGCTAAGAGAAACAGCTTGCCCGAGATCTTCGTCAGATTTCTTTGCTTGCTGATCAAGCTGCAATAAGAAAGGACTAACTTATAGACAGTTGAAAGTACATCCAAGATAAAAGAAGAGCTGAAAGATACAGAACATAGTTATCTCCATACTGCCCAAATCTAAGATTCTATGCTAACTAATACTTCACCCTCAAATGGAAAGATATTTTTCTAAAGCCAAAACAAAAATCCAGAACTACTGATAACAACAACCCCAATAGCACTTCTCACCATCAACCTTCATAATATGCTTCTCACTTTTTATCTCATCGAGGAAGAAAAAAATTCTTAATGATTTCTCAATGTGAAATCCCGAACTCGAAACAGTCAATTGCTTAGACCAGCAAGCTAAAAGTTACAGGACCGACCATAATGCAATATCAAATGCTCTTAAATTAGCGGCAGATTAGGGTTAAATCGACATAGTCTGTCCAGATTATTATGAGTAGGAAGCCAGTTTACCTTGCATGATTCAATGTCGGCAAGCGCCAACCCCTTCTGGTATAAGGCTTCGGCCAATTGGTCCCGTGTTGCTTCCATTTCCTTCTTGACTTTCTAGTTACGAGTAACAGTGCAAAGGAATGTAAGAAGATATATGGCCAACTGTAAATTATCATATAATGGTTTATAATGGCATGGCTCGTGAGGGATGACTTCTAGTAAATCTCAAAATTTTTCTAACATTTACTCTTAGGCTTCGTTTGGTTCAGATATAAACTAAAACTGCTTATTCCAGGGATAGGTATAAGTTCATGAACAAGCAGGAACAAGACCAATTTTACGTTTGGATGAAAATTGAGTTATTCCTAAGAATAAGAAAAATAGTGTTTGGATAGTTAGTTTGAAATAGTGAGAATAAGAGTAATTATAATTTTAAAATAATAATATTTTATCTAAATAATTAATATAAAATATTAATTAAATAATAATTTAACTTATTTAATTAACTATTGTTAGATAATCTTGAATAATAATTGATAAAATAATTAACAATAATGAGTATTATTAATAAATAATTCAATTAATTACAAATAATTTAATAAATTAATAAGTTAATTATCTAATAGTTAGATTATTAGTTAATAAAATAATTAAATTAGTAAAAATATTAGATTAATTAAAGAGTTAATACAATAATTAAAATTATATTTACTTAATTAAATTTATTCTCAATTAATTGATAAAATAATTAACAATAATATGTATTATTAATAATTAATAATTTAATTAACTAAAAATACTTTAATAATTTAATTAGTTAATTATCTAAATACTTAAATTAGTTAATAAAATAATTAGATTAGTTAAAATATTAATCAAAGAGGTAATACAATAATTAAAATTATATTTACTTTAATTAAGCTTATTCTCGCTTATTATGAGTTAATTGATAAAATAATTAACAATAATGAGTATTATTAATAATAAATAATTTAATTAACTACAAATAATTTAATAATTTAATATTTTATTAGTTAATTATCTAAATACTTAAATAATTACTTAATAAACTAATTAGAGTAGTTAAAATATTAAATTAATTAAAGAGTTAATACAATAATTAAAATTATATTTACTTTAATTAAGCTTATTATCAAATGGGAACAAATCTTGTTCCAGAAAAAGGCTGGAACAGTAGTTCCAACCTTATACCAGCTTATTCCAGAAAGACGAGAACTGTTGTTCTCATCCATAACCAAACGCGTTTGGAGAACAAGCCTGGAATAAGACCTTGTTCCCGAAACAAACGGAACCTTAGGTTTTAAAAAAAAATTAAAATATATCAGCATGACTTGCGAGGGATGACTTCTAGTAGATCTCAAAATTCTAAATTTTACTCATAGGTTTAAAAAAAAATAAAATTATTTTGGATAACTCCTTAAATCTTAATTTTTTTACAAAAAGATTTAAAATTTCTTCAAAAAACTTAACTGAGGGATTGTATGAGTCACCCATCATCTACCTTTTATATACGATTTTCATCTCCTATCTTTATATTCAAAAAAATGAAGGAAAACTCACAGAAAATCACTAATCTTACATTTGCAATGAAAAATTGCAAGACTCCACAAGAAAAAAAAGAAAGAGCTCTGCTACCTCTACACCCTAAATTGGGTATAGATCCTAAACCCTAAATTGGGTGCACCCATCCAAGGGTGGGAACTTTTCCACCCATCACTTCGAAGTGGTGGGTGGAATTCACCCCACCCTAGGATGGGTGGGGTGTAAGATGTACACCCAAAATTGGGTGTACAGTTAGCATTTACCAAAAAGAAAAGATAGAAATGTGAAAAAAATGAGAGGGATAGTGAAAACGAGGGAAAAAGAAAACGGGAAAATAACCACAACAGCACATCCCTGAGACGTTCAATGGCACCACCTAGGAATCAAGCTGTGCAAAGTGGAACATCCCCTATGTCACATTACTTTGGCTCACTTACTACGAGAGAAGTATCATCCCCATAATCCATGAGCACTACTCAGCATGGCTACGCATGAGCAGCACATGAACCCATGGTATACTCCGAATACAAAACAAGCTCATAGCTTTTATTCCAGACACTTATCAGTTAGTATTGTTAAAATGACGACAATATAAAAGAAATGGAGAAGAGAATATTCACCTCAGCCTCTTCCTCGTCAGGATCTGGCTTAAGAGAAAAATACTTTGCTAACTCTTCTCGATCAATACTATCTATAATCTCATTAGCTGCAGTAATTATCTGAAAAAAGGAAGCTCCGAAAGGAAAAAAAATTACAAGAACAGAATGAATTAGTTTTAACCATTAGAATATCAAAATGCAAATATGCTTGCCTCTTCACTATGGCTAAACTTGTCCTCATTAGCAGCTCCTGAAAGCAAGGACTCCAAAATTTTTGCAAGCAAAGGTGTATACTTTGGATACTGTGACTGCACAGTTAGAATGAAAAGTTATTTATCTGATTGATATTACTGAATAAAAATGTAAATAAGGACAAATTTTCTTATAACTTCATAAGGTAATTCTTCTTTGTGCAGGTTATGAAATGATGACAATGGGTTTCAAAATCAATCTCCACTTCTCCGCTTACTTTACCTTACTTCCCTTCCCTATCATTTGTAAACGTAACAAAAATGGTAACTCTAACCAAGTAGATATCCACTAAATTTGGATGCAGACAACCCAGCATTTACGCAATGAAACCAAAAAATAAAGGAAAATAGAGAAGTTATCAATGGGTTCACAACAAACTTGTTTAAGTGGTTATCACAAGTCCAATAGTCATCAGCAACAGATATACTAATCACACAGAAAAGAGGTTCAGTTGTTGTTTTAGAAAGCATCACGAAAAAATCAATACACTATTTAGCTGAGGCAAAAAAAAGGTAAGAAATAAAAACAAGCAGCAATTGTTAAAAAGCCCAATCTAGCATGCTGTATCATTATCATAAGCAACTAAAAACCTTAGGGTGTGTTTGGTTCCACGTAAAACTATGAAAAATAATTTTTAATGAAAAAAAAAATTCGGAGGAAAAAGAGTTTTACGCACTTTAGTGTTTGGTTTGTTGGAAAAGAAAAATAGTTTTCCATCTATACTTGTTTGGTTTGCAGGAAAAAATATTTTATATATTTTTTATTATATATTATTGATATACATCAATTACTATACTATATATATTATTATTATTATTTATATTTATAAATTAAATATATTCAAAATTATATCATATAATAAATATGTAATATAATAAATGCTAGTTATATATTTAAGGATTTATAATAAATAATTATATATTTATAAATAAAATAATATCTCTATATAAAAATAAAAAATTTTATATAAAAATAAATATATATTTATAAAATAAAATTATATATATATATATATATATATATATATATATATATATATAGAGAGAGAGAGAGAGAGAGAGAGAGAGAGAGAGCTACGCTCCTATACTATTGATAGTACCGGAGCTCCGGTACTATAGTCTCGTTTTCAATCTTAGGGTGTTCCAATCAATGATCCGTTCCGTTAAAAATGATCTAAGGTATTTAAAGTTTTTAGACAAAAATATATATATTTTTTCGACATAGTTTACTTTATGATGAAATCAATTATAAAATTGTTAATTTCCAATAGCTGCTATGGCGAGTTTGTAATTTAACGGTGTAGAAGAATCTAAATTTATTCAAATTTTGATAGAAAATACTTTAAACTATTTAAATCAAGATCAACATCCTTGATTTTGAATTCAAAAATTCTATCTTCAAATTTTAAAGATTATTTAATTTTCACAGTTCATTTTGACATGATTTATTTACTAAGTAAACTATGTCGAAAAGAATTAAAATTGTATTCTTAAGAACTTCATAAACCCTAAATCATATTTAACGGTGTGGATCGTTGATTTGAATACCCTAAGATCGAAAATGAGATTATTATAGTACCGGAGCTCCAATACTATCGATAGTATAGGAGCCTAGCCCTCTCTCTCTCTCTCTCTCTCTCTCTCTCTCTCTCTCTCTCTCTCTCTCTCTCTATATATATATATATATATATATATATATATATACATATATATATATATATGAGAGAGGTCCACCATGGACCCCTCTCTCATGCGGTCCACGAGGCCACTCTCAGCTCGTGGACCGTGTAAGAGCATTGTGGTGAGCCTCGATGCTTTGCTGCCATTGTTTTCGTTTTCCGCCGCTCACTTGCGGAAAATGAAAAGAGAGATTTTCATCCAAATATGTAAAAATGTTTTCCACGAAAATTTTTTTACATCAAACCAAACACACCCTTAATTATGCCGAAAATTCATCTTCACTCTGAAAATATGGCATAAACACTGCTTAAAGTGCAAGAATCCAACAGCAAAACCTAGGAATGATGAGACCTAACCTAACAAGAACAACGGACCATTTTGCAGATCAAAAGAATGAAAAAGATAATTAAATAAAAATTCACAACTCCAACCACCACAGAACATCAGCAACAACTAAAAAGCCAGCATAAAATGTCCAGTAAGGAGAAGTCCAACAACAGACTCTGCCAACAGGAGATAAAGTAAGGCTAAAAGAACTACAAAAAAGAAACAACATGGATGGCTAGCAACATGGATTATATGAATATTCTTTAGACTACAAAATATTTCACACTCGTGATGGTGAAGAGACTACAACCAGATTTTAGTTACCTTATATCATATAGTACTTCAATTTATATCCATGCTCTTTCAACTGTAAATAACATGAAACAAGAATTAACAGAAACATAAAGAACATCTAGCTGAAAGAATCAATACCTTAAGAGCATCAGTCAGTTCCTTCCAGACTGATTTCTCTTTTTCAGTATCTCGTTTCAGGCTCGAAAGAAATTTAATCTTAGTGTCCCGCACCTGTTTGAGCAACATAAGCTAAGCTTTAACATGGTGGCAAGCCTACCTTAAACATTTCTAGTTAATTGGCATAGCAAAAGAATATTAAGAGGTATAATGACTCCAGCTGACTTTAGGTAGTAGCCACAGTCAAGGCCTAGCTCAATACACAAGGTGAGTTCACACAAGACCAAAAGCTTATGCTAGTGGGATGTAGGTCTTTCCCATGTACATGGCCACCACTTAATAACAAACCAAAAGCTCACACATGCTCTAATGACCTTCATAGACCACTACTAGCACGTTTTCTACAATAAGATTAAAGCAACTTACTCATGGTTTCCAATTTAATGATGCAAGCATAGGGATGCATAATAACAAAAAAAAAAAAAAAAAAGGCAATCCAGGATGAGGACAACTAAAATCTTGTACAACAAAACAAGGATTTAAGTGCCGTGGTACGGGATCATGCGGAAAACTTGCCGGCACGGTACGGGACCGTACGTGCCAGGCCATACCGATGCGTGCTGGTCACAAAAAATACATGTACACCAATACATAATGATATGAAATATTTATTTTATTTAGCAACAAAATACTATAATTGCTAATTATGTATTTTTATCAAATCTTTTGAACTTTATTGAGAAAATTACTTTACAAATTTAAAAAATAAAGGATTTAGAGTTGTGCCATCATCATAGGAGTTGTATCGTGCCGACATCTTGTTTGTACGATACAATACGGTGGATACAGCCTATGCCGATGGACACCTAAATCATTACAACAAAATATAACCCATAATGTATACATGGTAAGTTGAGTACCTCTTCCTCTAGACGCTCAGAAGCACTCTTGGTGCAAGCAGATGTGCCCTTTCCTTTATCATCATCAGCCTGTACAACGCATGAATATAGTTTAAAACTGTTAGATGAGATTGCATATAGTTTCACTGGATACATGCTCTATTTTGGTACAGCCTATTCTATATAAATATTCAAGAACAACATGAGGATAGACCAAAACAAATTAGCAATCTAAGAATGACACCAATTATAAACCATAACTCTAAGTACTAAAAGGAATCCACAGCAGAAAAAGAACATACACATGAAATATTCCGAGGACGGTCAACAACTATAGTAGCAAACCAGCATAAGCAAATTAACTCATAAAACTAAGTCAAAAGATCCATCAACTAATGCGAACGTCTTAAAAATAATGGTTTTGAGAATCAAATATGGTATAATGGGAAAAGGAAGCCGATATTCAAGTGAAAACAAAAATTCCAGGCTAGAAATGGCTGTTTCTTTGTAAAATGCTCCTCACTCTCTTTGGTCCTCTGATAACAAATAACTGTACCTCTCAGCATTAAATATTTTTTATTTGCTTTACTTTTTTGAGGGAAAGTTGGTATACTAGCAAAATGCAGAGCAGTTTACAGAAATGTAGCTAGAAATGGAGCTTTTAACTTGGATTAAATCAGACAATATACTAACTTAGGCCAGTTAATTTGCAACTCGTATAGCCTCATGATTATAAATGTCAACATACTATCACAACCAGCTGGAAAACTTGGAGGCAGCAACAGGGAGAAAAACTTTTAATGGGAGGAAAGACAAAAAAAAAAAGTCATGCGATACACAAGCATTCTAACCTTGGATGGTGGGATAAGATAAGAAATATGATAAGATGCTGGAGATTGTTGGTTGTTTTGATTGCCATTCTTATCGTTCAGTGTTACTGTACCATATGATATTGATCCAAGCAATACCGCTCCAGGTAGAACATTCTGCAAAGTAGTACATTTATCACGAATAACAAACCAGAAACCAATAAGATAATAGATAACTTTGATCCAATTGGAAGCAAATAAAAGTACCTTTGGAAGTTTTTCTTTCAATGGTGGGCCAACATAAAATGCTTCCGGCAGACTGACAAGACAGAGAAGTTCAGAGTAGGTCACAAAATAGTCAATGAAAATAAACTAATAGAAGTACACTGTACCCAGGAACTAAAACTGAGGACTTGAAGACGCCATCTCCTATTATAGGACCATCAGGTTGAGAGAAAAAGCTCAACTGAATGTGGTCCTGCATTTACAATTTACCATGAGATCTGTTAAATTATTGTTTTTCAATGGTAATAAAAGTGCATGGTCGTGCATAATATTGTGGAATAAAATAGAATAGAATGTCCTATTAATAGCCTCACCTTTTTCTCTAACTTCCTTTCAATAAATAAAGCTAATTGCTTCATTTTCTCCAAGAAATGAATATTTTCGTGCCTGCAGACAGGGGATGAATAATTAAAATAGCATAACTCAATTTCAAACTTTTTTCAAATTTATTTTTTCAAAAAAAAAAAAAAAGCTTTGGACTGTTTTGTGAAATGTTTATACATTCAAACAATCAGAATTGGTAAAATTGTACATTAGTTAAGAGAGACTATTTCACTAGATCCAAAAAAGAAATTTAAAATTACAGAGAAATAATGGATGAATATTACAAATCCACTAATTAGTGAGCAAATTTCTTTGTTAAAAGCAAAATGATCTGTTCTGGGATTGGTTTCAACTGGCAGTACAAGGCAGGTTACAGTTTTAAATTTTTCAATGAAACTACAAGCCATAAATAGAAGTATTAAGCTTCTCTAAACATGAAAATTGCTTTAGTTTAATGAGCATCTAATAGAAATTTCAAAACGGCTAATGATGCTTTAGTTTACTAAATATGCAGCTTTAAGCCTGCAGGATGATGAAGGGCTCAGACTACGATTAGCTTGCATTTGAGGATGATGCTTCCACATGAAAGAGAGTTTGATAACAGAGTAAAATATCCATAATATGAAGGAAAGATCTCCACAGAAGAAACGCATATCATACAGCTGAAACATTTGTTGAAAAAAACAATACCTTATATATAGCTGTAATGTGTAATCACCCTTAGGAACATTTACATAATCAGGGTAGACATCACCTGTTGAATAAACGCGCTTTGAAAGAAAAAGAAAAAAAGGAAAATTAGCTTCCTATGGAAATGAAATTGCAACAGAACCATTAGAAAACTACCGTCATTTGCATAAAGTTTGCACAAAGAATGACTATCGTACTATACTAAGACTTTAGCAAAGGCATTAAAACATGACACAAATTCTTAGTAAAGTATGAGTAATTAGACTTAAGATCGATTCCTGACAGTCCTATCGTTGAGAAGTATGACTTTCTGGTTTGCCCCAAGTTTTGATTATATATTAGGTACCGGTTCAATATCGAAGTAAATCCTCCAGGATTCCAACTTCAAGTCACTGTTTGCGTCAAAGTAAACCCTAAAATTGAAACTTAGAGATATAATCTTAAACATAGGAACTTGAAAAACAGGAAACAATTGGTACGGCTAGTATATCATATGAGTAACTAAAATTAGCCTTGCAACAACGGCCAATACAGCCCCCAGTAGTAAATTATCAGAAGAAAGTTAGCAATCAACAACTGTCAGATATTCCTTCAGTTAGGCAAGTATGATGGTTCACACATAAATCATGTTAAATCTTTCCCGGCAACTATAATCCTCAATTTGAGAAACTCCCAACTTATCAATAATATAATTATTTGGTCGTTCTAAATTGTTAAGGACGCTCCGGTCATTTCACAAGTTCCAATCACCCAACATATTATAAAACAACTTATATGGTAATTAAATACAACCATAGGACCTTCCCTCACTAAACCATATGAAAACTATAAAACCACAGCAGCTAGACAATTAGTAAGTTATTAACTCTTTATACATATTTCATTGTTATGTAAATTGTAGATGTATGCCCTACAGAAACAAAAAAACAGAAACAATGTTAAATATTTGGGTCATGTGCAACCAAATGCTCAAAATATTACTAATTCATAAATAGAATAATAATAATACTCTGAAAATCAAGTTCATTTTTAAGAAAAATTCAAAAAAAATAAGCTTGCTGATAATGTATTGATCCATGATATATATCTATCAGTGACAAACTGACAATAAATCACATAAGAATGATAACCAAACTGAACGAATATTTACCCAGAGATGGTCAAGAAAAGGACCTTATTAGAATCCAAGAGAATATAAAATTGAGATTCAAATTTATTATCATATATTCGGTTATTTAGTAGGGGGACACAAGGCTTTATTTCAGCCCCTTCCTCCAACTTGAACTTGTAACTGCAAACAGTACACAAAGCACATGAATTTAGAGATCGAAAATGATAATCAGAGTAGAAGTAATTTGGAAAGAAATTAGGAACCAACATCAATGTCAACGCCATAATCTGCTTGCCAGAAGGTAATTTATCACGATTTCCAGGAAGCAAACTAAGCTTAGAATCCACAGGCTTATATGATAGCTTCATCTGCACAATGTCATTGTAATTTAAAAAAAAAAAAAAAAAAGGAGAAGATACATGATCAATAGCAAGAATACCTTTCATTCACATTAGCAAAAGGTGACTATAAAATTTTAATAGTCTTACTACCTGGTTAAGAGTAGCAATAGGCATAAGTTTCTCAGATGCCAAGAGTGATGTAGCAACTAGTCGCCTTGGTGACTCACTTCCGTCAAGTACCACTGCCTCTAGATTGGTACTTATTCCATGAAAGACAATCTAGAAAGTCAGTCAAAATGAACCAAGTTCAGTCTAAGATTTCCCAAAATACTATGTTTTCTTAAATACATGTATATTTCAAAGCAATGAAACTGGATAATGGTCTAGCTTCAGTTACAAGATAACTACACAATTGATTCTAAGCGTCATGGACACGGACACAAGACACGGGACACGACACGACTCGGACACGGCGACTCGGCAACTTCGACAAAACACATATAACAAAATATAATATTATTAATATAATACTATATATTTATTATATATAAAATATAAATTTTGGTAAAATATTGTTATATTTCTCATACGAATGAAAGTTTATAAAATTTTTCACTGATAGTTCATATATTTTAAGAAAAAAAAATCTCAACCATACATAATTTATTTATATTGTTCAAAAAATATTTGTATGTACTTACCAAAAAGCTAATATATTTATCATCTTACATTATATATGCATAAAAAATAATAATAATAAAATAATATTTTTTTTTTAATTGTATGCGCTATGAATCGGTATTGAACGCGCGTTCAAAAAGTGTCCACATCGGACACGAGTCCGACACGGACACGCGAGGCTTATAGAAGTGTCCGTGATACATAGCAGTTGATATCCTTAATCCTTTCCTCTATTAGGCCCGCATAGCAAATCTTAGTTCATATGGTAATCCAATGAACAGAGTTTGTTATAACAATAATTTCCATCCCAGTCAACATGGTCTAGCTGAGTCAGCACATGCTGCCCATGCCGCTCATGCCGACAAGCTCGTGACACTAGGGATGTCAATGGGTACGGATACCCAAAATTTTATCCGAACCCAGGTAAAGCGGATTTACCCGATGCTAAAATAATAAAGTTTCAGATACGGATATAAAAAATGAAAACCCAACGGATTTGGATTCGGGTATGGATTGTCTTTATCCGACCACAACCCAAATCCGACACAAAACCAAATTAACTTTACATTATATAATATATGTAAATATTTGATGTTAAATTTGAATTTGTATTTTAAAAATTTAGATTTAATGTAATATGTTTTGAAATATGGTAAAGAGAAATAATTGTTTCGGGTTCGGAGTTTTCGGGTTCGGGTTTTGGATTTTTAATCGGGTTCGGGTTTGGTAGTCGGGTTCGGGTTCAGGTTTTTGAAAACCCACTCCATACCAACCAGTTGACATTCCTACGTGGCACCCGTGGCGACATATAAAATAGGGTAGTCTTTGTCAAGGTAAGCTAGCGTGCTAAGCCAATGGCACACCAGCACACCTTGTGCCAGTGGTACAACAATCCTTGAGTTATGATGAGAAGGAAATAAGGAAATAGGGACCAGAAAAGGTATAAAAAAAATCATGTATAAAAAATTAAAAAATAGTTGATGCATGAATATCTGTATTTCCATCATGGGAACTCTGAATCTTCATGTGAATTCGGAAAGCTGCAAAAGAATTTTCATCTATGCATCTATAAGCAAAATATGGTGTCTCCAGCTATAAAGCCAAAATAAGTGAGAGACTAGAAAAACCATAAGCTTGCACCACAACAATCGTATTGCAAATAGAGAATAGTTCAAGAAGCATATTACTTCCTCTTTATATATCCCTCATTTTAAGGGCACAAGAAAGAAACTCAACAAACAAACCAACATATCAACTTGTCTTAAAAACAAAGAGTGTTCTTAAATTAAGGATGCTGCGTATGGATGTTGAAACCAAGTTCCTTGTTGACAATTGAAATCTTACTTTCCTTTATTCTAATTTGTAAATAAGCTGTCAAATTTCACTTAAAATAATTAACTACCTAGATAAATGAGCAATGTCAACATGCCTAAACCATAACCTCCTACATAAAACAGTGAAACTCCAATAAAAGACAAGCTTGAAATACTCCATGTAGTCAAATCAAATAGAAGGGCAAAGAAACAAATAATAATGCACAACCAGCAACCATGTGAAAACAATAACTAAATATGAATTGTGATAGATAAGACATGAAATATCTAAATTATTGAAGATGATATGTGATTGATAATAATTGAACTATTCCCACAAACTGAAGTACCTCAAAATCAACAAGGGTAGCTTCATCACTACCTATGCCACTAGACCAGAACTGAGCTATAGCCAACTCCATCGTCAAACCACCTTTGACGGCAAAAGTAAAACTTCTAAGAGAAGGAGAAGGAAACGTGACAACTGCCTCCCACTTAATAGGCCGCTCCAACGGACAGATCTGTTAAGCAGAATGTAAAAGCATGCAGTTATAAAAAGGAAGGGTACCAATTTTTTTTCTTTTTTCTTTTTTTTTTTTGCATAATATACCCTTCACAATATGCAAAGTTGCACAAAAAACCCCTATGAAGTTGATTTTACATGCCTACTCCTAAAAAAACCTTGCTCATTTGCAGGTGTGCCCCAGCAAGATCCATATAAGAGAGGTTTTTGCATGTATACCCCCGGAAGAGGCAATTCTATGAGATAAAAACAAGTTATATAGGGATATGCACAGAAATAGGAGCTTTGCAGGGGTACTTGCACAATTTCACATATTAATTAGGATGCTAAAATAAAATCAGAGGCAATAGAAGCATATCATTTGATCATTTCTCTACATGCCGGATGATGTTCTGGACCTGAACAGTATCAATGAAGAACCTCCGGGCCGTATCAAACCCTGAAGTTCGCATCGTGGCCTCTGCCCACGTAGCTCCAAGCGGCACATCTATAAACCTCCTTTCAATATCGCCTGTTAATAACATTATGGAGAAATGTAAGAATCCATACGCATGCAAAACACAATGGTCACACTAATGAGCATGGGTACACATTCTCATGCAAAAAAGAAAAAGCATGTAACACTAACAAGCAAAATAAAATAGGAAGAATACATTTAAGAAGAAGAACTGAAGGTTCTTATCAAGAACAATTAAGTTACCATAGAAGCAAGGATTTAAGTGTCGTGGCACGGGGTCGTGCCGAAAACTTGCTGGCACGGCGCGTGCCGAGCAATGCCGATAAGTGTCGGTCACAAAAAATACATGTGTGCCGACACATAATGGCATGAAATATTTATTTTCTTTGGCAACAAAATTTTTTAATAACTTATTATGTATCTTTATGAAATCTTTTGAACTTTATTAAGAAAATTACTTAATAATTTAAAAAAGAGGATTTTCAACTGCGTCATTGGCATGGGGTTGTATCGTGCCAGTATCTTATTGGCACGATACGGCACGATGGATACAGACCGTGCCGATGGATACTCAAATCCTTGCATAGAAGTTGTATGGATGACAATTACTGATAGCCAATAACTATCCAAATCTAAGTGAAGCACATGAACAACATTTTGCGCATTGAAGCATCTATGCCTAATATACTGGCACAGCTCTAGATTAGCAACAACAGTATGTATCTTGGATATGAATCCAATGACGACATTATGTGAAAAGCAAATCTACCATTTTTTATTCTGACTTAATCATATTTATGTTTGCATAAAATATTGACGTAAAAGCATTATTACCAGGTCGGAAAGAGAGATTTGCGAATGAAAATATTGGCGGGCGCCCAGTCAAGGTAAGAGGCTTGACAATAGTGATTGGCACACAGAAAAGAGGACCACGCCACGGAGCTTTGCAATCCACGCCATAGATCTCATGATAGTGCAACCCATTGCTAATATTAGCAGGATCCACAACTACGCTGCAAATGTTGGAAATATCAATGTCATATACCAACTAAAGCAATAATTTTGCTTTTCCAAGATCCTGCTGATTCTCTGTAGACAGCAAAAACCAAATCAACTCTATGCAGCTTCTAGCTAGAGAAACTAAATGGAAAATTTCGATAATACTAAAGGCTTCTATGTACAACTCTTGAATGAGAAATACGACATAAATTTACAAAAGCATCAAAGGGAAGTTTGAATTATAAAAATGCATGATTATAGCAGGCTGCAGGTTTAATTATGAGACTAACATGTAATTTTCAAAGATGGGAAGTAGTTGCACAGATGGTTATCCCAAACAATGTATTCATTGTTTAGCCCATTAAGTACAGGAGATCATCTTACAAATATCTTGGTTTTTTATCCATCCTACTAAAGCCCGTAGTCTGCCAATTGATGAGGAAGCTTCGTACTGTTAGAAGATAAAATACTAGACATAGGAGTGTACTAAGAAAGAACTTGCATCAAAAGACAATATCCTGTTGGAAATCCTCATGCATCAAATTAAATTCCATTCCACTAATGATCAATTACCAGTAAATGGATTGAAATTGAAATATCAAGAAACAGAGAATGATAGAATTGAGAAGAGTAAGACAACATACAATTGCAGCAGTAAAGAATATCAAGGACACAATGATATCGAGAGCATACGTAGTCTAAAAGGCAAAGATTAAAATGCCGTGGCAGAGGGATGTGCCGATGGTTACCCGGCATGATACGGCCGCCGTGCCGACACGATTGTGTACCGATGGTTACGCATGACCTCCTAATGTCATACTTTGGCATGTCCTTATTTTAATTTTTTTATCCCAATAAATTCTTATAATGTTATTTTGAAAGATTTAGTAAAATTAAGAATTTAAGTGCCCATCGGCATGGGCCGTATCGTGCCAATAAGATATCGGCACGATACAACTCCCGTACCGATGACACGGCTCAAAAACTTCTTTTCTATAAATTAGTAAACAATTTTCTCAATGAAGTTTAAAAGGTTTGATAAAGATATATAATAACCAAGGATTAAACTGTCGTGGCACCAGGGTGTGCCAGCCGTTGCCTGGCACGATACGGCACAGTCACGCTTGCGTGCCGACGAGCACGCACAACCTTCTAGTGGCACGCTTTGGTACGGTCTTATTTAGTTTTTTCTGTCCAATAAGCTTTTAAAATGTTATTTTAAAAACTTTAGTATAATATTTATAAATTTTGGCTATGTATTGATTTGTCTTGATCTAATGTCAATAATAATTTACTAACTTATTAGTTAGTAGCTTAATATAGTAGTAATCTTCTTTATAAGTGAAGTTAAATACAACTACAGCTCATAGAGAAAATTATTTTTTCTTTAAATTTTTATAAAAATTTGTAAGATCCATTCATATTGATTCAATGAAGGATCATATGATGACTAGACTAAACTAGAATGAGACCCCAAGTGCACTGATAGTTTTTTTTTCATTTTCAAATTTTTATAAAATATTTATGACAAATTAAAGAAATTTATTTTTTCTAAAAATTTTAAAAAAATTATAAAATATCCATGAAAATTTAATAATAAACCATACTATGAATAAATTATGCAATAATAAAATTTGATTAACTTTTAATTTTTTTATATTTATCTTTTATCTTTTAGAATTTTAAAAATTATAAAATATAAATCCGAAGAAAATTAATTTTTTAAAAAATTTTTATGAAAAATTTGCAAGTTCATCCAAGAAAATTAATTTTTCTAAAATTTAAATAAGAAAACTTGTGCAATTTATTTATAAAAATTAACACTAAATCATATGGCATATACATTAAACAAATTTAAATATCAATTGCTTCTATTTAGTTTTCAATTTTATTAGAATTCTTATATTTCTAAATCTAATAATAAAATTTTCAAAGTTAAGAATATCTTAAATCTCACACAAAATATTAAATCCGTACAAAAAGATTAAAAATGGACCATATAATGATTAAATTAAGTGGATATATTTTTAAATTTTTGTAAATTGTTAATAAAAATTTGTATAATTTTATATTTCTTTACAAAAGAAACTTTACAAGTTAAATATATTCTAAATATATGGAAAAAAAAATTAAGTTGTAAATTTCTTAACTTACCTAATAAGTAGATCTTCGATTTTACTATTTCTTTACTTTTTCTTTTAAGATCGAAGTGATCAAAAAATAATAGGAGATTGAAAGAAAAAATTTAAAAAAAAAAAGTACAAGAAAAAAGGGAAGAAAAAAATAGAAAGAAAAAAAATAAAGTAAGAGATATGAGAGGAAATAAAAGAAAGCGCAGAATAGAAGAAAATGTAGAAGTGAAAAGAAAAAAGTAAATAAGAGGAATAAAGGTCTATACAAGAAACCAAAAAATACAAAAGGTTGAAATTAAAAAAAAAAAAAAAAATTTAAAATACTGTGTGCCTGTGTGGGCACGTACCGTGATACTCTCTGGGTATCGCTCTGTGTAGTGGCCCAGGTCCCGTGCAGCTTTTCCGCGATCCGTGATGATGAAACACCTATTATTGGTGTGTCGGGTCTGCAACATGCCAAATGGACACGTTGGATGGATCCAGTGAGGATTTGGGATCAAGCTTGACTTCCGGCGGCTTTTGCCGAAATTTTGAAATGGATCTAGGCTAAACGGAGGCCGTATCTGGATTCAGCGCGGAAAAACGCTTGAAAACGGCTATTTACTCGTATTTTTCGGAGTCCGGACGCCCAAAAACGGACCCCCGAAAGTTTACGGTGTGTTTTGGTGCACGGGGGAGCCGTGGACCGGCGCGGGACACGTGGCAACAACCCATTGGCGGGCCCACGCGACGCGGTCCACGGAGAGTCGCGGTCGGGTGCGTGGACCGGGGCGCGCCACGTAGCGGCCCTAAATTTGCTGGCTCACGCACGCGTGGTCCAGCAAAGGCGCGAGGCAGGCGGCCGTACGCACGTGGGCGCAGGAGCGGCGGGCGGCGCGACCGATCGGCGTGTCAGGCGGGGCGGCGCACGCCCGGCACGCGGCGCCACATAGCGCCTCGCCATAGGCCGGCGCCACCCACCCCGCCGCTCCGCCTTGGCCACGCGGCAGCGCCCGATTCGCGAGCGCCGCTGTTCCCTGTTCGGGGACACGTGTCGCGCCCAGGTGAATCCAGGCACTGACAGCGGGCCGGCCCACAGCCCTTTCGGGCGCCCAAAATCTGGGCTTAAGCCCGAATCTGAATGGGCTATAAACCCATTCCTCCTCACTTTTTTTGCTTTTTTCAGATTCTAGAGAGAGAATCTGAAGGTGTGGCCTGAAGTGAACTTGTTCTCCTCTCTGTCCTCCATCTCTTCAGGAAGTTTCGAAATTTTTGGATTTGCCGACAGCGAGTTCTCTGCGACGCGGCGCGCTTCGACGATTTCCATTTTCGGCCCGTTTCCATCGCAGTTCAGTCGGAAAATTCCCGTGCACAAACCAGGAGGAATTTTTGGGCTATTTCTGCAACAGCGTGTTGATAAGAGGTAAGGCTTCGATTTTCGTGTTGACCACTCTGCTCCATTTCGAACTTTTGGCACGATTCCCGAGGCATCATTTGACCCTATTTTCTATGATGGGTTTTCTGGACGGCATGGGCTTGTTGATTTTCTATATTGGGCTAAGAGCATCGGATCAAAGCGTATAAATACTCGTTTTGGATCTACTCGTCGCAATGATCGCCGCCGTAATTTTTCAGGATTTTTCCGAGAACCGCGCACAAGTGAAAATTGCACTTTTTCTGTGCTGTTTTGCAAACCGCAAACTGTGCTTTCCGGGGAAGGCCCAGTAACGTCGGGTTCGGTTATTTTGCAGTTATTCGTAGATTCTAGAGTTCCGGGACAGTTTTTGGACTGCTAGAAGATCTTTTACAGTTTGGGGAGTTGCGTATGCCAGGTGGGTGGTTGTTGCATCCCTCTTTCCCGACTTGCTCACTAAGTTTACTAGAGTGTGAAATCCCTATATTAAATCTACAAATTGATCACCATGTTGACAGTTATGCTTGAATTAACATAAATGTGAGCCTATCATGTGAGACTATTCTTGTGGACCTATCATGTTAAGAATAGCCCTATCATGTTAGCACTTAGCTCTTGTACAAAGGATGATCATGTTGAGACATAATTGATGATACTTCATTTCTATTCTACATGAGGACAGTTGCATGCTTGTATGGACATCTAGATAGACCACTATTTACTGCTACACTATCATATTGGGACTTGATTTAGGAGAAACCATATTAATTTATCTCTTCTTTTATTCTGAGGCGTGACTCATGTTGCTCGGGTTCGAGCAGGGGGTTAAGATAGTGTAGTCGAGGGTGTACTAGTTGTGGGATTTCTGGGTGTTGCGGCAACCGCGGACTTTGAGCGGTTGACAGAATGTTGCCTTTGCATCAGATTGAGGTTTCTTCAGTGGATGGATTTTCCCACTTGAGCATAGTCGTGATCTAGTCCTGCTACTGCGAGATACTTGTGACATGGCTATTTTACTCGTGTGGGTCGCTCCCCTCGAATGCCACTCCGGAGTGAGCTTTTACACCGGGCAGGTGCCAGTGAGATAGTGGTTTGTGATATCACTTCGATGCTTTGCGTAGGCTGGCAGGCCCGATGATGATGACAGAGCAGGCAGTACCAGTTTTACTGGTCCATCGATTGGGTTTGTCTAGACAGATACTCTTACTGATGCACTTCCTTCGTCGTTCATTTTGGCATTACATTTAGAGGCATAGTAGTGGTAGCTTCATTCTATCAGCAGTTCTGTTCTTAGCTTACCACCTCTCTTTTCCCTTTTGCCTCTGGTATCCTTAGTGGGTGTGTTGGAGTTTGAGGCTTTACCCACTAGGGGAGGCTACTGATTTTATAGTAGTTCTCACCCCCATTATTGTTTGCCCCTTTTCTCTTCCTTTGTTTTTGCAGAGTCGTCTGCGGGAGCTGCTAGGCCATCAGCAGCAGATTGAGGTAAAGGGATCGCGGAGTAGATAGATCTCCTGAGAGGCTGTGAGCTACAGGTAGACAGATGTTGTACCCTTATGCTCAGACTGTAGTAGTTTACTTTTATTTTGAGGTCTGGCTTTGGCCAGCTGGATGTATTTTATTTTGGTGAGCTGGGAGCTTAATTGTACTTATTCGCTTGTACCATATTCCAGTCTGAGATATTTAGTAGTATTTTTTAGTTCAGTTATGTATTATGCTCTTTTATTGTATATTTTATATCTGAGCAGGTTACCAGCGCTTCGTGTACATGGAAAATTCCGTGTGCACGGCGAATCTGTTGACGGGCCGGGTTCTGGTTTACACCCGGGGCGTGACACTGTCTCGTTCGATACTCAGAGGGTATCACGCCACAGGAGGGCCAAGAGAGACCCCCTCTGTACCATGTCGCCTAATTGGTGGCACGATACATATCGCTCCGTGCCATAAGGCACGGATGGATACTTAATTCCTTGATAATAAGTAATTAAAAAAATTTGTTGCTAAAGAAAATAAGCATTTCATACCATTATGTGTCAAAACACATATATTTTTTATGGCAGGCACTCATCGGAGCGGCTCGGCATACCGGTCACAAAAAATACATGTGCCCACACATAATGGCATGAAATATTTATTTTTCTTTAGCAACAAAATTTTTCAATTGCTTATTATGTATCTTTATCAAATCCTTTGAACTTTATTAAGAAAAGTATTTAGTAATTTAAAAAAATGAGGATTTTGAGATGTGCCTTCAGCACGGAGGTTGTATCGTGCCGGTGTCTTGTTCGCACGATACGGCACGATAGATACGGCCCGTGCTGATGGGTACTTAAATTCTTGTCGTGCCCCTATAATGGAGGTACAGTACATGCACTTTGAAGCTTGCCAAAAATATAATGGAACATTATTCTACTGTTTCAAAAGTATTTATGTATAAATAAACCATTTGAAATTATATGACCATGAGAGAGAAAAAACAAGGTAGAAAGAACACAAACTTGAAACTACGTCCGTTGTGTGTCAATAGAAGATACTCAGGAGATTGGACAATTGATTTATCACTGGAAATCAGTTGTATACACTCCTCAAATGGAACTAACTGTTCCAAATTACTGGCATCTTCATGAAACTTCGGGTCAACTTGCACAGTCCACTGCACAAAGAAAAGGGCATGGCATAGTTTTATAGCAGAATAGAAGAATAGAAGTATGAAAAATAGAAGGTAAATAGAAGGTAATAAACAGTAGTCTCTGAGACAAGTTTTGCTGCTGCAGCTGTCTACACATCAAGAATGCAAATGAACAGGTAAATATATAGCATTTATAGAACAAACATTACTCTTCTGAATGAGGAAATAAAAAAAAAAAATTAAATATAAAATCTTCTACCTGACATTCCATCATATCACCAGCTCTAGAGAGTCCAGCCCAAAGAAAAAGAATGATAAAAAATAACTCAAGCAAACAACACAAGTCTACATCAAGAAAAAAAGGTGATCTTATCCTAGAACAGACAGCATTTGTTTTCGCAATTTTACAACAGAAGTTTTCTCAATAAATTCAATAAAAAAGCTTACTAGATGCCGGTCGAAGTCACTACTTCACATTAAACTTGTTGCCATTGGACTTCTTTTTATATTATAGAGAGTACCGTGCATCTCCTTTGGCAAAAGCACCTTCTAGTGAATTCAACATTAAGGGCTTAAAAGCAAAATACAATATTTAGTTATTAATACAGAAAGATCCCTATCTAGTAAAAGGTTGCAAAGACAAAAATCATCAAAACATTGACCATGCTAAGAGAGAGAATACAGGGACATGCTGTCATATAAACAAAAATATTATCTTACCTCGCTGGGTTGAATACAAGCACTACTCTCCCTTAGATAGATTCCTCGTAACATAGGTGCTGCAAGTTGTACAAGATGTTATCAGAGAGAGCACTAAATTCCGTTCTCAACTATCATTAAGCAGGGATTCAAAAATTATTCCATAAACGTCCATATATAGTACTCCATATAAAGAGCAAAATTCATTAAATTCAATCAAGAGAAACACAAAATGTAGATAAAATTAGTAACGAACAGAATTCATTGCTTGTAATGAAATTAAGAGCTGATTACAAGAAAGAGAAGAAGAGTTTTCACCGTTCAGTAAGTTTGAAATGAAGCAACTAGCTTTGAGAGAAAAAGGAAAATGGCTTACTCGATTTTCCAACTTGATTAATTGAAACTCTATACGAGACAGATGGAAAGCATTTAGCTTGTCGAACATACTCATACGCCCTGCATGAAAGGGATGCCACGTTCATATCACG
The DNA here is from genome assembly GCA_029168755.2 of Tillandsia fasciculata. Lineage (NCBI taxonomy): Eukaryota > Viridiplantae > Streptophyta > Magnoliopsida > Poales > Bromeliaceae > Tillandsia > Tillandsia fasciculata. The sequence goes on from CM054931.1 coordinate 3,113,135, forward strand.
TTCAAAATAAAAAAAAGTTACATTCAAACCACGATGTGGTAACCCAAAATAAAGAAGCTAACCGATCAACTTGCAAAAGACCATGGCCTGTTGTTAGTTTATCAGCAGGTACAACCCCAATAGAAGTTGTAGTGTTTTCCAGGGCTTTTCGTACAGCATATGGACTCACAGGAACACCTTCTGCCTGAAAGACATGTTCGGGGATATGATGTGATCTTTTCACATTCTTTTTTGATCTAGAGAAATTAGCTAAGACCACATTGAACAAAATAATTTGAAAAGGATAAAACAACCTTCATCGCACCAATAAGAAGGGCTACCCCACCACACGCAGAGGGAGATGCCATGGAAGTTCCATTCATAAGCATACGGCGCTGCAGTGTCCATGTGGGTACAGGAGCCACAGCTCCACCAGGCGCACTTACACATACACCAAGATCCCCATCAACTGTAGGACCTCGACTAGACCTGCCAAAAGACATGATAGAGTAACATATTTAACTAGAGGCATACATTATAAACAGGATTTATAAGAACAAGCAGTGAAGTGAAGAGGGGGATAATAAATGGAGAAACAAGTTAAAGCATATGCATTTACTTAGTGGCATGGAGAACACCTAGCATGAAAAGGAAGAAAACACTTTAAATGGTAATTTGTATTCTCTACATCAATATAAGCAATTGTATGTTGTCTCAATTTAAAGCCAAGCAGCAGAAAAGGTAAACGTGATTGGCAGTTCCTGTTTCTTCAAATCCATTAAAAAGGATTCGCCAAAAACAAGCAATTTTCTAAGCTAGGTGCATGTCCACATTAACATCAAAAATATATGCAAGTACAGTAGGCGTGACAGCGAAACAATTATAGCATCAAGAAAATATAGCAAATAGATGCCAGTTGTTTTCCACATGTATGTGCAAATTTTGTCAGAACTTAGAAGACCATCAGAACCCCTTTAAGATTCTCTGGAGTATACATAGAAACTTGGACTATGCAAAACAGCTTAAGTATATTCATATGTTAGCTAGTTTTAGCCAATCTAAATTTGTTATTCACATAATTAACAAATAATAATGTGCACTGTATACACCATATCTTAGCAAAATGTTGACTATCAATTCTTTTTTCTCGATGGAATCCTTGGACAGATATTGACCAGAACAATATCTAGATATTGAAATATGAATACCAAATTGCTAGACTGGAAAACGAAACGTAAATGACCTTCCTGTGCACTTGCATAATGTTGAAAGGTATCTAAAAACAAAAGAAACTACTACAAACAACATAATAGAAAACTATGAACAATACAAATATAGCACAGTGACGTCTTATCAAAAAAACTAGAGCATCACCATGTATATTCCATTCCCTCAGATGGAGGTTCAACCACGCAATGAGCCCCAGCAGCCATTGCAGGGGAGACATATGCACCAATGCCTATTATGCTCGAACTAGTCCCACCAGGTGCACCTACAGTGCTTAGTGCAGGTCCACTGTTTCCAGCACTGCTTATAAATATCAGGCGGTGCTTGTCTACCACCTTTAAAAAGATATCAAGTTAATATTAAACAGAGAGATCATCAATTCACAATGGACATAAATAATGACGAAGTATTATAGAGCCTACCTCGTTAACAAGATCAACAAATCGTCCATAATCAGGCAGAAGTGTAGGCTCTCCATAGCTCATGTTGATGAGATCACATTTGTGCTGAAAAATTGAATATGAATTTCAACTAACCAAAAGTTGTGTACAGGAACTTATTTCAAAAGCAGAGAGGAACCAATTATGTTGTTTGTAAAAAATTTGTGCGTGTACCCAAATTTTGATCAATTACACATGAAACACTTGCAAAAAGAACCAATTCTACAGATTATTTGGGTTATTTTGTCAAGAGTAGATGTCCTATTACACAATCTTTTCAATTCACAAGTAGGTTAGGTAGACATGGTAATTATACGCGACATTAGAAAAGAAAAAGGGTGCACACAAGTACATAAAGTAAGCCATAACATGCTTGGTCCTAGATCATTTTGACATGAGATAGAAGACAGCAACAGAAATTATCATACCTTTTTATTAGGCCAACATGGTGCTTTAAAAAACATAGGCCACATTTATTATTGTCGCCATTTCTTGTTTTCTTAAACACATTCTATACAGTGGATTGCACTGGGAAAAATGATTTATCGGAGGCGTCTAAGTGAGAACACACCACTCCCTCCCATTGGATAGCACTCAACCCGAATCTCAATGAACCGTTACATCCATCCTACGGTAGAAAGGGGTGGAGGTGCATTTCACTAGGGCGCGACTGACAAAATCTTTTCTGCACCAGGAGATGGCAGATTGCACACAATCACAAATACTTAATAATGTTTTTCATTTCCTTCTTTTGCCTCTTTATTTTTTTTTTCAAAAAGACTTTGCGTCGCATATGGTCAGCATACCTTAAGCTAACCTACATAAGAATAGAGTAGTCTATTCGTCTGCACATCCAATCACATAGAATTTGTGTTTAGAAAACCAAAGAAACAGCAAAGATGGCAAATGAGGCTGAAGCATGTCAAGAGGCATAAGCAAGTTATGCTTGCATCTAATACCCTTCCAATAGTTACGGCCAATTATGGATTCTCACTGCCATTGAAGCCCTAATTCTGTACACAGCTCATACAACTGTGAGCTATGTTTCACAGCAGGAACGTTAGAATCAGACTATCAGTAGAAAAAAAAGTATAAGAAGATGTGAAGTGCTTAATCAAGCCACGAAAGACTAAGAAAAGGCTTACCAATTTTAAAAAGTTAAATCATATAGAGGTATTTTAGCATAGAAAAGTAAACATTCAACAGTATATAAGAACTTGTGCCCTCAATTTCAATTCGGAAATCAAAATCTGAAAATAAATTAATTACCTCCACTGCAGCAATTAATGCCCGAACCAAACCAGTCCCAGTTTCCATTGAGCCTAAGCGTGTGTCTCCAATCTTACAGGAAATCAACTGAGCTCCAGGTGCAACTCCATTTAGCAACGGTTCCTGCATAATATTGCTTTCTTAAAATAGTTAAAGACAAACAATTGCAAGGAAAAAGTGAAGAAAGAGTATTAAATCATTTAACAGTACCTTGGGATGGAAAGCAGTTGCAATACCGGCAACATGGGTACCATGGGGAGAGCAATCTGTTACTATACTTACAATATTTCCTTCATCATAAACATTTGTAACAAAAGAGCAAGCATCCAATTTGCTAAATATGCCAAACTTCCGCTCAATCCTACAGATGAATTTCCAACATAATAAATACTCTAGTTAGTGAATCTGTATAATGGTAAAATGAATGATCTTTTTTTCATTATGCATTAGTGGTTTTGAGATAACAACATATTCAGAAGAAGCAACAGAAGCAGAAATTGCTGCTCCTACAGCTGCAGCAGCAGCGAGAATAAGAAGAAGCAACACTAGCAGAAATTGCTGTCTCTGCAGCAGCAGCAGTATGGGAGCAGCAGCAGCAGAAAAAGAAAGAAAAAAGTCTGAATCTGAAGCTGAGGAAGAAGCGGAAATAGAAGTAGCAAAAGCAGAAGAACAGAAGAAGCAGCAGCAGAGGAAGAAAAGACAGAAGTTGTAGCAGAAGAAGCAGGGAAGGAAGAAAAAGCAGCAGGAGGATGGCAGCAGCAGAAGAAACAGCAGAAGCAGCAGCTAAAGAGGAAACAAAGGAGGAAGAAGAAGAAGAAGAAGAAGAAGAAGAAGAAGAAGAAGAAGAAGAAGAAAAGGAGGCAGACAATTGTACCTACACTGCTAGAAAATTAACAAATATAATACTACAAAATACAAGGATATATGATAAGCAAGATAAACTGTTAGCAGAAGTTGAAGAGAAAAATACTGAGATTTGCAGCATTACATAACAAAGAAGTCGGCAAAAGAAAGTATTACAATTTTGTGCACACCTATAATTTGTCAAAGGAACAAAATCAGCCAGTTTTCCGCAGCCTGGATCATCCTCAAGACTCTGTGTATCTACAGCAACCCTCCATACCACACCATCATTCCAGACAATTATATCTATTATAGGTCCTCTGTCATCATAACTCTATGGTGAAAAATTATTAGAACTTTTTGAAATTAGTAAAAGAAAATTAACATTACAGCCTCGACAAAGAAAATTACTCTTACTTCTGCTTGTTTCCTAAGGAAATCGAGTTTATTTTGGAGGTCCTCCCGTGTCTTCTTTAACTTAATATCTTCTACTTTACTGTACTTCTGCAAAAACATGTTCAACAACAGGTAATTTCGTTAAGCCACTACAGTTGAAATATTAGCATATTGAAGGCTAGAACCATCTAAGTATGTTCCTGAGCAACATAAAAGCAAACAGAGCAGCAATATCAAGTCCAAATCTAGAACTAAACAGCAGTGTCTGAAATATTATGACTGAATTTCGTCTTTTTGGGCATGTAATTGATTCTTTTTTCATGAAGAATAGTTGGAGACAACCCCAACATTCAGCTTCTTTTTTTGTATAAACTGAGCAACCCTTGGATTTACGCCAATCACCAACTGGTTGCCAACAAAAGCTTCTCTATTACCAATCAAATTTGCATTACTAAAGGTATACACAAGCTGCAAAAGGGCTATTCCCAAAAAAAAAAAAAAAAAAAAAAAAAGGCATGCATAAGGAGGTTACGCGTCACATGTAAATAATTGGCTAACACTAGGAAACCAAATTAGACGTGAAGATATCAAAATTTTATGCTCATTAGTTAGTTATTTCTTAATTTAAATATCTTCTAGGCTCCAGCATTAGCTTTAAACTTTCTATGAATTTTAGTATAATATTTAAAATAAAATTAAAGATTCTTATCCCTTTACATTGTTGAATCTATTATGCCATTACATTTCACTTAAAAGTTAAAATACAATCATACCACTGCACTTTAAGTTTATTCCCTTGAAAATTCTCCCATATCACTTTGTCCACCTGAGAAGGAAACCTACATTTAACCCTTAATGTTTAAACTGTCAGCACTTCACCCCTATCCATCACATTTTCCATTCAGGAATTGTTAGGAAGTCTTAGAAATGGTCTACCATAAAAATGGTATAAATATAATGAATAATTCAAATCATATTTTACGACTACCTAAAGATTCTTGAACGAACAATGTTGAGTCATTTAAGTGCTAACAATCTAATATTGAGGGGGATTAAATTGATATTTCTATATTTCAAGGGTGGCAAAGTGCAAATTGCACAGATTAGAGGGTGTTTTGAGCAATTTAGCCTTTGAATGTTTTAATTTTATATAAAATAGACAGCATATACAGATACTTCCAGCATATCAATTCTGCCTTTCAGCATTATAAACAACAAGTTAGAATGAAACATATATATGTATGATTTGTTCTAAATTTATCAAGGTAGCACTGACAACATTCCCTGGTCTTCTTAAAGGGGTAGGTATAAAAAGAATGTAAAAATTGACAAATAGTGCATCTATTGTTTATACATGCATCAACATACAAAGTGACGAATCGATGGAAAAAATAGTACATAAGTTAACTAGAAAGGAACAAAGGATTGAAAGAAGAATCCAATAAAGAAACCAACAATTAGTATTAACCTTGTCAAATTCATTAACATGCTTTAAAGCCTCTGAAATTGCTTCCTGATTTTTCTCATCCCACTTCTTCCTCCTTTCTTTCTGTCATAATTAGTGTTATGAAACTCACAAAGAAATAAAATATCACTATGAGACAATAGAGTGGGTAAATCAAATGCTGTGATGTACCTTCAGCCGAGAAGCGAGAGTATCTGTAAAGAGTTCATATATTAATTTACAGCCAACATGCCACTCTTGAGAAGGATTTTTCCATGAGGGATTCACAAACAGCCGTGTTCCTAAATATCAATAAAGGGTTAGCACATAAAATCTTACCGTAGAAAACTACTACTTCCATGCAAGTCATGTCCATGTCTTTTTTTTTTTGGAATATATCCAGACTCTCAGCGAACACGCACAGGGCAACGTGTGTCATGCGCAGACACGGCTGTCTTCGAGCCGCATCCATGTAGCATAGTTAAGAACCAAATCGTAAACAATTTATGTGGGATAATATGCCATTTAAAACATTAGGGAGGGGAGGAAAAGATGCACAATCTTGATTCCAACTTCCTTATTTAATATAATAAGGCACTGAAAAATGAGAAGAGAAACTAGTTTCTTTGTTAGGATTGTTCTTTCATTTAACTTAAAGACAGAACATGAACCTGATGCCCCAACAATACAACAATCAGCATCAGCCTTCACCACTTTGGAGGTGTCAACATCCCCACTCCCTGTGCTGCATCACAAAGCACACGATACAACAGATGTTCACAATAGATAGCATTTTATTTTGCTTGTTAATAACATACAGAATTTCAAATTAAAAGATTACCAATCGAGTATGTCGATGATTTTGGGTTTGCCATCTGACGTCACCTGAAGGCCAGCAGCTGCTGGATCAACGCCAGAATCTGAAGCATACAATAGATTTTCATACTATCTTGAATGAAATGTGAACAATTCTGATAAGGGAAAACGATTACAAATGCAGTGCAATCCATGAAAATAACAAATAAATTAAAAAGGTGATGTGATCTTTGAATATTTCATTGTCTGAAGGAAAAATGCCATAAAACAACATCGAATTTGAATCAAACACATCAATGGACTTCCTAAAAACCTTTGGGATGGACTTCTTGCAAACAATTCACGTGCAGCGATCTGCCAAAGCTTTAAGCAGAAAAGAATGTTAATTTCCTTATTAAAGTAGCAACAGGTCAGAATCAAGTAATCAACTACATGCTCTTTCATGGGCTCACGATTTCAAGAAAAGAAGCCATCAAACTAAATCAGAATCAAATTGAACGCAGCAACGGACTTCCTGAAAACTCTGGAATGGATACAAGAAAGATCGAGGAAACCCTACGAAAGATCGCGATGAGCATGCCCTTCCCATTGTATGGACAATGAGATTCAAGAAAGCGAGCAAATCCATAAGACAACATCAAAATTGAATCAAACACGTCGAGAAAGAATAAAACACAATCTGAATCCCAACAAACCCATCAACAGACTTATGGACAACTGTGGAACGGATGTAAGAAGACTCAAAGAAATAAAACATCATCAAAATAAAATCAAATGCATCAAGAAACAAGCCAAGAAACGCAATCGGGTCGAATCAAACGCATCTTCATACTTCTTCAAATCTTCGGAACAAAAATGATCAAACAAACCTCACCAATAAGCCTAACAAGGTCGCACTCTCCCATCATATACGAGGTTGGATTGGAATAAGCAATCGAAGCCATAAAACCACATGGAGATCGAATCAGACGCATTAAAAAACATTCCACAAAACACAATCGGACTCGAATCGAACGCATCGCCGAACTTGTCAAGAACAAGAAGGATCGATCGAGGAAACCCTACCGAAGATCGCGATGACGACGCCTCTCCCATCGTAGTCGGGATGGGACTCGAGGAAGCGATCGGCGCCGATCTCCTTCTTCGGCATGAGCGAGGCCAAGAAGGTGGACTCGCTGAGTCGAAACGCCTCTTCGCTCTTCTTCTCTTCGCGGAGCGGAGCAGACGAGGACGACGAAGGCATCGCCCTAACGATCGCCTCGCCTCGACTCTTCGCCTTTCTCCTACGTCTTCTGAAGCGGAGGAATTGAGGCGGAGGAGATAAAAAGTGAGAGGGAATAAATGAGTGCGGAGGAAAAAGAAAGCATCTCTCGGATTTATATACTGCAACGTTCCACTTCCACATGGGGTGGGGTTTAAGCCCGAGGCTTTAAATTTCGGGCGAAAGAATAATACAGAAAATGAGGGGCTTGTTTCGAAATTGAAATCGTAGAAACGAAATAGGAGATGCTCGACTAATCAGCGGAGATAGTACATATTACTAATTTTCATTATTTATTTTATTTAATAACGGTGAAGAATCTTGTGGACTGCGTCTTTTTTGTGTGTCACAACTCATGAGGGGATCTTTCTTTTCTTACAATTATATATATATATATATATATATATATATATATATATATATATATATATATAGTATAATTTATATAATTTAAAAATACAAGACTAATTATATTTATAAATTTTTTATTATTAAATTTGTATTAAGATTTGTATTATTATAGAATACTAAAAAGAGAAAGAAAAATTAAATTGATATAAATCTTAATACAAATTTAATAATAAAAATTTTATAAATATAATTAAATTTTTATTTTTTAAAATATATAAATTCTACTCTCTCTCTCTCTCTCTCTCTCTCTCTCTCTCTCTCTCTCTCTCTCTCTCTCTATATATATATATATATATATATATTTGCACAAAGTATCAAATTAAAGTCGCATTTCACAGGGGATGAATATAATGCTTCTAGTTGTTCAAATTCTATGTTTGCTTAGCATAGTAATAACATCATTCCACAACAGGAAAAAAAAATGCTTGTTGCCAATGCGGCTAAAGGAAGAATTAGTTTTATTTATATATTTATAAGTTTTATTTTTTGTTAATAAATAAAGCCTTTTTATAGTTCTTTTTGCAAAGAGAAAATATCTATTAATTGTTTATAAAATAAGCGCAACAAAGCCTGCTGGGTTTCTGATAGCTTTGGCCGTAATGATTGGAGGTGGCAGGATTCAATCCTAGCAACGCGCAGGACAGAGTTTCGCTCCAGAGCCTTTCCGGCATCCTAGCAGGTGCCCGCCTTTCAAATAAAAGGGACCTTTTCAAATGGAGATGGTCAAATTCAGAAACTTTCTCGGTGAAATCCATGTACCACTTCCTGCAGGACACTGGCGTGCGGGAAAGAAGCTTTCAGAACCTTTGGAGTCTAAAAACCCCTCTGAAAGTCAAAATTTTCATTTGGCTGGTCCTCAAACGAAGGGTGCTTATTCTGGATAGACTCCTTAAATGGGGGTGGTCCGGGGATACCAAATGCATTTTCTGTTCGTGCACTGTAGAAACGGCTGACCACCTTTTCGCTTCATGTGAGGTAGTGCGCCTACTGCTGGACTGCCTGCTTCCCAACAATGCAACTGCCCGACGCTGCCTTTCGGTTAACCTACTGTGGGACGCGTGTGCGATCAACGGGAACTCTCGAGAGCAAGGGCACTTCATCGCTATCGCGACAGCTTGGTGGTCCGTCTGGTTGGAACGGAACAGCAGGAGGTTTCAGTCGGTCTAGATCTCTTGCCCTCCGGGTCAATTCTGCTCCTCCGCGCGTGACTTGTCTTTGTCCTGGGCTTCGGCCTGCCCCTAGTTTTTTTTTTTTTTCTTTTTTTTTTTTTTTTTTTTTTTTTTTTCTCTCTTGAGATCTGGTTGTCTCAACCCTTGTAGCTAAATTCATACTTCCAATGAATGAAACGGCAGCATGCTGCCTTTCCCTCAAAAAAATTGTTTACAAAATAAAAACCAATGAGCAAAACTCAAATTGAAAACATTTGAAATCATTAACTAAAATAGTTTCATCCAAAGTTCGGTAGCTTAAATTTTGTTTTTGGTAGAGTTCAATTGTTATCAAATTAAAAAGCTTTTACCATTAAAAATAAACAATATGATTATAAAATACATGCTAGCCATGAACCAATTACAAATAATATATAAATAATATATAACAAGCAGTAGAACATACAGCAAGGAATACACATACGCTATACAGGAATACTCTCACATGGCTGAAAAATAATACAATCACATGCAAGTTTATAATACTGGACGCGCGGTCGTGGAACCAGGCAACCCTCACGACAACTAATAATAATCAAATGCAGATGACGAATTCGCAACCGATACATGCAACTTACATGATTTCACATAATTCGATCCATAAAAATAATAATAGTAATAATAATATAGTAATGATGAGATCAAAGGACTGATCGTGCACGATATCAGTTCTCCTCGGCCTCCTCCTCTTCGGCGTAGCTCTCGTCCTCGGCGACGGCGTCCTGGTACTGCTGGTACTCGGAGACGAGGTCGTTCATGTTGCTCTCGGCCTCGGTGAACTCCATCTCGTCCATGCCCTCGCCGGTGTACCAGTGAAGGAAAGCCTTGCGGCGGAACATCACGGTGAACTGCTCGGACACGCGCTTGAACATCTCCTGGATCGACGTGGAGTTGCCCATGAACGTGGCGGACATGGCGAGCCCCGTGGGCGGGATGTCGCACACGCTCGACTTGACGTTGTTGGGGATCCACTCGACGAAGTAGGAGGAGTTCTTGTTCTGCACGGCGATCATCTGCTCGTCGACTTCTTTGGTGGACATCTTGCCGCGGAACATGGCGGAGGCGGTGAGGTAGCGGCCGTGGCGGGGGTCGGCGGCGCACATCATGTTCTTGGCGTCCCACATCTGCTGAGTGAGCTCCGGGATGGTGAGGGCGCGGTACTGCTGGGAGCCGCGGGAGGTGAGAGGGGTGAAGCCCACCATGAAGAAGTGGAGGCGCGGGAAGGGGATCAGGTTCACGGCCAGCTTCCGGAGGTCCGAGTTCAGCTGCCCCGGGAAGCGCAGGCAGCACGTCACCCCGCTCATCGTCGTCGAGATCAGGTGGTTCAGGTCACCGACTGCCGGAGATCCATCGTTATTAATGGAGTAGTTTTTATTGTACGCATGCATATCATATTTAATTAACTCGATGAATTAATTAAGAATGATAGACGTAATAAATATTGTGAACCTGATCGCTGTGACTTTAATTGAGAGTATTAATGCAAAAAATATATTCATATAAGTTGTATGTCTGACATATTATCGGATTTTACTTTGTAATTGATATTGTTGGGAGTAAAAACCAAAAATAGAGGAGGATTAGAAAAAAAAAAAAAAAAAAACCATTCAAGTACTATTTATTCATTTTTTGGCTACGTGCACTGCATCTATCTTAGCCAAGCCAAACTTTCCAATTTAAACAGATTGATCAAGCAATGCAAAGTAATTGCATAATTAGCTTGGTTGTTGTTGTTCTGACCTGGGGCCCAAGTGAGCGCGAGGGGCACAAGATCCAACCTGGCGACTGGCCACCTTCTGTCTCCGGAATAATTATAAAAGACAAACGATATCTATCCAGATAGATTCAAATTATCATAGATCCAGATCAGACCCTTTTGTCCCTTCTATCCAAAATGTTTTAATTATACATTTTTACCGCAGCAGTAATTAATCAGCAAAATTTGTCCTAATTAATTAAACTGGTTAGATAAGATGTTCATTAATTAATTCCAACCAAACGAAGAGAAAAGGACGTAAAGGGGAAATTACAGCTGGGGTTGGTGAGCTTGAGGGTCCTGAAGCAGATGTCGTAGAGGGCCTCGTTATCCAGCACCATGCACTCGTCGGCGTTCTCCACCAGCTGGTGCACCGACAGCGTCGCATTGTACGGCTCCACTACCGTGTCCGACACCTTCGGCGACGGGAACACTGAGAACGTCAGCATCATCCGGTCCGGGTACTCCTCCCTGATCTTCGATATCAGCAGCGTCCCCATCCCCGACCCTGTTCCCCCTCCCAGCGAGTGGCAGATCTGAAACCCTATATATTTACCCGCCCAATAAAAAAAAAAAATGATTCAGAAATAGTCTCAACGTTAGAAAGTCTGGAAGGAAAGAGTCGGAATTATACCTTGAAGGCAGTCGCAGTTCTCGGCCTCCTTACGAACCACGTCGAGGACGGCGTCGATGAGTTCCGCCCCCTCGGTGTAGTGTCCTTTGGCCCAGTTGTTGCCGGCACCGTTCTGCCCGAAGACGAAGTTGTCGGGGCGGAAGATCTGGCCGTAGGGCCCGGTGCGGAGGGCGTCCATTGTGCCGGGCTCCAGGTCCATGAGCACCGCCCGCGGCACGTAGCGGCCGCCGCTCGCCTCGTTGTAGTACACGTTCACGCGCTCCAGCTGCAGGTGCGAGCTGCCGACGTAGTTGCCACGGGCGTCAATGCCGTGCTCGTCGCATACGACTTCCCAGAACTTGCCGCCGATCTGGTTGCCGCATTGCCCGGCCTGGATGTGCAGGATCTCTCTCATCGTCGATCGTACAATTGAATTTCACAAATTAGCGCGACTGAATATATAATGAATTAATGGAGATTATTAGGGTGATATAATTGGTAAGGGGCCGAGGAGAGGAGAGGTGGGGAGAGAATTATGGGGAGAGGGAGAGGCAAGGAGAGCTTGCGAGGAGTTTGAAACGTAGAAATGGGCTTTTTGTAGACGTGGGATGATTTGTTGGTTGGGGCATGGGGATATTTTCCCCGAAGAATAGAGATGCTGGAGCCTAGAGGGTTGTTAACGGATCATTCAACCTGGCCCGACAATATATAGGATCCGAATTAAACTCAAGGTAGGTGGCATTCAAATATTTATTAACAATACCAGACTTATTGGATTTGAATAAATTTAATCAAACTTTTATGCTCGTCGAACTTAACTGCTAATATTAGAAAAAGTTTAATATAACAAATACATTTAATTTGTCTCTAATAAAGACACATGAGGTAATTCACTTGATATTTACTTAATTATACGCTTAAGCAAAAATGGGGATGTTGAGACTACTTTAGATCAGATTTTCTATAAATCAATTTTTTGTGTGATAAAATTCAATTCAGGTTGGATCTTGATTTGATAGCAGTATCCAACAGCTTATCAAGTTCGGGTTTAAGTAGACATGGACCGGACTAAAACCCAACCTATCAAAAGAGACAATAAAAGAGATAGAGAGAGATAGAGGTGATGCATTGGGTTTAAAATAAAAATAATAATATTGAGGTGGCAAGTTTTCATGTGGGCATGATGTTTGAGATGGACTAGCCAACAACAGCGAAGCAGGTGAGCTGGAAATGGAAGGAGACAAGTAAGCGCGCTGCTAAGTCATACATACATATGGGTTGTTAGGGGGTCTAATTATTCGGCCAATATAACTAACATACACTGCCCTCATCTTCCTTCATGTACTTCCCCAATAATGTTCCACAAATATAAAACATTATTGTTCTTAATAAAATGATCAAATTAAAAGAAGGAACAATGCGATGCAGCGGGTAATATTCCTACATTATCAGGTGGCGATCTATTCCTTTTAGTGGGTATTATAATTTATGTTCAAATTTCTTTTTATTGTTCCTTAAAGTATGCCACGAGCCATGCTGTATATATGACTTGCATTTTACTAATATAATCGATTTATCTTATTTAAAAATAAATGAATATATATACATACGTGATTTGGTTTACAGGTGATCAATTTTGTTTTCACAAGTTACAATCATTATATTCTATTATAGTGGTGAAGCTTCTTAATGACACTTTGTTTGAGTCCAAACAAAATGTTCACAACAGTTAAAATCAGGGGGAAAAATAAAGTATGCAAAACTTTGCTTGGTAAACAATCATATTGATGTGACACACTACGGTATTGAATTTGGTATCATGCTTCATTATCTGGCACTAAGATATTTTTTTTTAATACTAATAATAAAATTTTTGCAAGATAAAATTATAAATTATTTTGTTGGTGTAAATATACAAAATAGAGATTATACTATAATAAAATATAAAAAGTATCAATAAGTCGATAAAGTCAGGACATAGATATCTCGCTCTCTTTAAACAGGGGCACAGATAAAGTAGGGGCATGGAGAAAGTCGGGGCAAAGTTTTCGAACCGATGTAGTAGAACACTGACTTGTCCCTCCAGAATACAAAAGCTCGATCCTCGTCGTGTGGCTTCACCAACTCAAATAGATGAACCCAAAGCTCCACCAATTAAAATACCTTTTTTTTTACCACTTTCTCCCTCAAGTAGTATAGTTTGGTATTAAAACTACTCTTCTTACGTTCCAACTTTTTTTCAAAATATCCCTGAAGTTAAACTCTGTTAGTGTACTGTTTGGAACTGTCGTTATCTGTGCGTAATTACTATTTTGTCCTTTCAAATATACCTAAAACCCTAAACCCCTAAACCCTAAAACCCTAAACCCTAAACACTAAAACTCTAAACCCTAAACCCTAAAACCCTAAAAAATCCTAAACCCTAAACCCTAGAATCCTAAAAAACCCTAAACTCTAAAACCCTAAACCCTAAACCCTAAAACCCTAAAAAATCCTAAACTCTAAATCCGGGCAAAATAGGTATATTTGATAGTTTTCAACTCCGATTATTATTTAACTCTAGTTTAACCCTAGTTAACTTAACAAAGAAAAACGGTAGGGGTATTTTTAATAACGGTGGAACGTATGAATAGGGGTGTCAACGAGCCGAACACGAGCGAGCTGGGGTCGGCTCGTGTTCGGCTCGTTTAATAAACGAGCCGAACACGAGCTGGCTCGTTTAAATATCGAGCTGAAAAATTCGGCTCGTTAATAAACGAGCCGAACACGAGCTGGCTCGCGAACAACAAGTTCGATTTTTGTTCATATTATTAGGTATAAAATTGAAAGAAAATTTAAAAATTAAAAATTTAATCTAATAATTAAAATTCACAAAAAATTAATAGTCTAAAATCTAAATAGTAAATATATATATATATTCGAGCTATTATCGAGCCGAACACGAGCGAGCTGACCCCAGCTCGTGTTCAGCTCGTTTATTAAACGAGCTGGAAAATTCGGCTCGTGTTCGGCTCGTTTACTAAACGAGCGATTCGATCTCGAGCTCATTTCGAGCCGAACACGAGCTGGCTCGCGAACAGCGAGCTGTATTGCCACCCCTACGTATGAAGGGTATATTGGAAAGAAAAAAATAAGAGGAGTAAATCAGATATTTCTTCAGATTTCAGGGTTACACAGGTAATTATTCCTTTTTTTTTAATCTTTTGTGTTGGTATCTATCAAAATAGTAGAAAAACTCTCTTTATATAGATTTTACATGCCTATATGTTACAAGTTATTAAAACCAATTTAGTAAATTTTAGAATTAATTATTAGGAGTTAGATTCATTTAGAGTATACGTTGTATCCCTTTTATATAGAGTTTATGTTAAGAGAATAGTTTGCAACTCTACCATGAATGCATTTTAAATATAGTTATTTAATATTTAATAAAATATAATAATAATTTCGAATCAGCTATTTAATTTTTTAAAAAATTTTATTTGATTATATAATTTTTTAATTTATTTAGTTTAAATCAATTAATGATGTTTTGACTTTAAATTTTAAGTTAATTACTTATTTTGATGAATTCATAGTTGCGAAAATTTTATGAAGTATTAAAACGAATTTTGTAAAGATAAATAACGCATTCTAATTTTGCACTTAAAATATTATTGACTAACATAAAAAAACTAATTGAAAAAATTAATAGTACAATTTAAATTTTAAAATATTGAACAACAAGCTCAAAATGATACATAATTTAGATGAATTTGAGATGCTTTTATCTTTTAACAGTAGCCTTTCTTTTTAATATAAAAAAGATAAAGCGGAACATACGATCTATTCTACTTAATGCTCAATGGCTCAATTATTTAATTTGAGCTTTCCATGGCAACAAATGCTCATAAATGTTTTATTAAAAACAATTGTAATTTTAATAGAAACAAATGCTACACCAAATTAAAAAACACTTGAAGAGTGAAGACAACGAAGTACATAATATTATCTCAAGGATATAACTAGGGGTGAAAGTGGTTAATTAGGATAAACTCGGATCAAATTCGACACCAGATTTTATAATATGCGAAAATAGTTGTCAAAATTTAGCATTCAACACAAATTCGTATTAAAAAAATATAAAAAATATATGAATGCAAATGTGGTTTCTTATAAAATCCAAATCCTATTTGACTGTTTTCATTCATAAAATATAAGATGGATGTTAATATATATGGTAGGGTATAAAGTGGTTTTCTATTATATTTTTGTTTATTTTACTATAAATTTTATTTATATTTATATTTATTAAATATTTTGTTGAATAAAATATAGATATATAAAGTTTGAACACAAACACCGTATATTTTATTTGTATTAATCTTAGTTCATGCTTATATAAACACATTAGTATGTATTATTATTGGAATAAAAATTCGACTCATATTTGAATCCAAATATGTTTTAAACTGATATATGATAATAAAAATTTAACATTCAACATATATATATATATATTTGAATTCGCGTTCGAAAATTATTTTGAATGTAAATATGATTTTGTCAAAAATTTGACCCATTTGATTGTTTTCACTTCTGATACAATCAGGAGGGTGATATTAAGGAGCTGGAGAGGATGGGTAGGTACAATCAATTATTGAAGCATGATACTCTCTCTCAATAATTGCTTGGCTTTTCAGTGGAATCCAACGCTGCTTCACTATAAACAAGTAAGCAACAAAAAAAAAAAAGTTTAAGCTAAAAATTGCTCCTCTTGATGATATCCATAAAAGCGGGCAACTCAATTAAGGACAATAAAAAGATCACTGCCACCAAAAACTGCAAAGAGAAAAAAAAAAAATTTGATAAAAAAGAGGAAGAATACTGCACATAGTCATTATTGAATCGAGGTGCTATAAGTAACATCAATTGAACCTCTGCATGTATTGTCGGTGTGAGTAAATTAAGTATATGCGTATTAATTAGTGATCTTTGATAAATGCATCTTATCTCACTGTGGGCCCATGCACACCTACAAGATGCAGAGATGTGATCTAAACATTTACAGGCTTTAATTTGGTAGAATGATATGGGTTAATTTCATAGCCCTGATAATTAATATAAGAAAATTAGATGTATTGTTAAAGATATATCTATGTACTTCTCTACTGGTCCCCTCTTCCATCAATAATTATTATTATGTTGTGTCCTGCAGGATTTGAATCCCGACCGATAAAATATTTTAGATTCAAAAACTAGTTTTCAACTGTTTATCTATCTAATTTATTACAGAAACTAATATAAATGTGAATATAATCAATTGTCATGGTACTTGTTAGTAAATGAAATGCCGAGTCTACGGTCAAAACGGATTGTAAATAATTACAACCCTCGTACAAGATGGGTGAGCATTCACTAATTTTGTCTTAATTTTTAGTGTACAAAAAAATAAGATTAGTGAAAAAAACAGTCATTAAAGGTTGCTGTAAGATTAGTATTCAAAGTGAGATGTAGCCTAAGCACTTCTCCCAATAAATTTATTAATATTAAAACAAAATACTAATAAATGTATATTTTGTTTGAAATGCCAATAATATATATATTTCATCTATTTGAAGAATAAATCTTTTTATTAGTCATAACAATTGAACTAGTGAGGCAATTTTCTATAAGTATGAATAATGTGTATGATTTATATTCATTTTTTAGACAGCACTATTCTAATTACCCCCAAAAAAAAGAAAAAAAGGAAAAGAAAAGAGAAAGTGTATAGTTGCGCTCCCATACGTGACATGTCGGATATTAATAGGCTGATGTAGTCCATCAGCCCAAAAGGGCCAAATTTTAGCCTGTTATTTATTACTAGCGAACAACCCGCATAATGCTACGAATATAATATATTTTATAATAAATTTTAAATAATATTTTATATATTTATATTATTGTTTTATTTTAATTATTAATTTAATATATTTAAATAAACAATATTAATTAAAATATTTATATATAATTATTTTAAATTTGTTCAAGATATAAATTTTGAATGGCCCTTGAGATTCGGTAGATATAAAATATTTTAATAGTAAATTTTAATTAATTTTTTATATATTTTCATATTTATTTATTTTTCTAATTATTTATTAACAAAAAATTATGTAATATTTTATACATATACTTTTTATATAATATAGATTAGGTTAATTGCGTACGGTTCCCTATAAACATATCGAATAGTAGATATATTCCTACAAAGTTCAACTTTTCATATTTATTCCTTCAAAAGTCCAACGTTATTCATATATATCCCTCCGGTTTATTATCGTTAGTTCACTATTTATTTTTTAACAGATTATATGTGAAATGACAGTTTTGCCCTTTTAAAAATGTCCCTCCAAAAAATAATACAGAAATATTTGGAAGGGTAAAAAAGTAAATTTATTGGACTTTTGAAGGGATAAATATAAAAAGTTGAACTTTGTAGGGATATATCTGCTATTCGATATGTTTACAAGGTGCTGTATGCAATTAACCATATAAATTATATTTATTAAATTATTTTTTATTTTAAAATATTAATAATTAAAAATATAGATATAGTGTATGTGATATTTTAATAGATCAGATTCATGCAATATTATATCTTTTTTAGGAGAAGGTAGCATGCTGTCGCTTCATTCAAAGAGAAATGAACTCAGCTACAAAGGTGAGACAACTGGATCTCGGTGAGAAGCGAAAAAAAAAAAAAAAAAAAAAAAAAAACTTACACACAAAAAGAGGTCCAGAGCAGTTGTAGAGCCCGGATGTCCGCCGATAGGTTCCGAAGACAGCATTTTTTGCTGTCGAAGCGTCGACTGTGACGTTCTAGCCAAAAGGTCCACCATGTCGCAGCGATGGTAGTTAATTCCCTACTCCCAAGTAATCCTTTGTTTTGTTCGCTTACTTCCCACAGCTTTTCTACAGTTGAGCTAGTACGTAAGCCTGCCTTGTTCATGAGCAAACTTTCCAACAGGGCTCTCGAAGTATCACACCCTACGAAGAGATGATCCACAGTCTCTATTGCCCCTAGACAAAAGGCACAGTGGCCAGACCCGTTCCAGCCTCTTTTCAGCAGTTTGTCGGCCGTCAGTACCCTCCGTTTCAGCACTAGCCAGACAAAGATTTTGACTTTCAGAGATATTTTGAGCTTCCACAAATGTACGAAGCGCTTGTCTGATTCGTCGCTGTCTTGAAGAAAAATGTACATTGATTTAACCGAGAACACCTCCGATGGTGTCCAACGCCATTTTATATCGTCTTTACTGCCAGTAAGCAGCGTCCCAGCAATAGTAGCCTTTAAGTTCCGAATCCAGTCTTTTTGTATCGTTGAGCTAGCGATAAAACCTGAAAGGATTTTTCCCTATCGCCACCCATAATATTCAAAACAGTCTTTCACCCTGCAGTTTTTGTTACAAACAACACTAAAAATTTGTGGGAATTGGGTTAGTAGTGAGGAGCCCCTTATCCAAATATCCGACCAGAAACTCGTCCTACCCCCATCGCCCACCGAGTGAGCGGTACCGCACTTAAATAGGTTCCTTGTCACTAAGACGCTACGCCACCACTGCGAGTAAGGTTTGAAAGAGGCCCCTTCATTCAGTGGTCTCCTACGGATATAATACAATCTCTCGATAAGTGGGCCCCATAAATTGGGTGAGGGAAAGAAAAACCTCCACCACCATTTTACTAGAAGCGCTAAGTTTAAATTTTCTAGATCCTTGACGCCTAGCCCCCCTTCATTCCTATCTCTGCAAACCACCTTCCAGTTAACCAAGCATTGACCTCCTTTGATGATGGTCCCTCCTTTCTAGAAAAAAGCCCTTCGGAGTGCTTCGATACGTCGTACAACCCATTTAGGGGCTAAAAAAACAGAGAAGTAGTAGAGAGGTAGGTTCGCAAGTACTGAGTTGACTAAGGTATGTCTTCCCCCCTGCGATAGTAGTTGGGCCTGCTAGCCCTCGATCCCTTTCTCAACTTTACTAATGATATTCCACCAGTCCTCCTTACAAATGCGGCTTTTCCCTAGAGGTAATCCAAGATACCTGATCGGGAGCGTGCCCATTTTACACTCGATGATCTCTGCGAGTTCTTTTCCCTTTTGCTCTCTACTACCGAGATAGAATAGCTCAGACTTACTCCGATTTATCTTTAGCCCCGAGGCCTACTCAAATAACTGCCACACAAATCTAAGGTTACACACCTGTCTTGCTTTAGCCTCACAGAAGAAAATCGTGTCGTCCGCATACTGAATAATCGCAATTTTCCCCCTCCTCTGTAGGCCCCACCCCTCTCAGCAAATTATTTCCGACAGCTCTATCCAAAAGCCTTGCTATTCCTTCCGCTACCAACAAGTAAAGGAAAGGGGACAACGGGTCGCCTTGTCTGAGGCCTCTCTGTAGTTTGATCCATTTAGAAGGTACCCCGTTGATCAAAATAGCGACCTTTGCGTTTGAGATACACTGATCTATCCAACCAATCCATTTCTGGTTGGCCCCTAGCCACCTTAGCATGTTTCGAAGAAACACTACAATACAATAAGATTATAATGACACATTGTTGGGACACTTTTGTGCAAGTGTCCCATTTATAAATCAAAACCCAAATTTAAACCCAATCCAAAAAAAAACATTGGCCCAAAGCCCACCATACACCACCCACAAACTTTGGCCCAAAGCCCAAACCTTTCTCCCCCAAAATCTGATGACCCCTCCCCTCTCTCTCTCTCTCTCTCTCTCTCTCTCTCTCTCTCTCTCTCTCTCTCTACCTCTCTCTCCGCACTCCTCCCCCTCTATCCCTCCCCCTCTACCCTTCACATCTTCTCCCTCTCTCCTGATCCAAGCACGAAACTCATCTTTCTCTGCGAGAGGAGTACGACGAGAAAGTGAGATCGCAGCCGCGGAGGAAGGAGTATGACGAGAAGGTGCTCGTGGAGATCTACAGATCGATCCTCGCCCAGGGCCCAATTGTGACGCCCCCAATTGTCCCACATCAGATGTGGATGAAATTGTCATTGGGTTTATATGAGACTTGGACATTAGTAATAATAACTGGGCTTAAGCATTTTGGGCTGTGGTTTGAGCCCAACGAGTTATTATTGCTAGTGGGCCGGGTCGTTACATTTGGTATCAGAGCCAATAACCAGCCGGAAGTGTGTGGCGAGTCTCGGCTGAGTCTGGGGCTAGATGACAGGGCTAGCGAGACGAGTCTCACATCGCCTGGTGATCTTGGGCTGCTGTGTGTGTGTTTGGACTGACGAGGACGTCAGGCCTAAACGGGGAGAGTTTGTGACGCCCCCAATTGTCCCACATCAGATGTGGATGAAATTGTCATTGGGTTTATATGAGACTTGGACATTAGTAATAATAACTGGGCTTAAGCATTTTGGGCTGTGGTTTGAGCCCAACGAGTTATTATTGCTAGTGGGCTGGGTCGTTACACCAATCGTCTCCGCCATCACCTCGAGATCGCAAAGTGAGCTCTCTCTCTCTCTTCCTCTCTCATCAAAATCAGATATAAAGCTCGCAATAAACAGCTATGTAAAACTCCTAAGATAGCCAATTTACTTTGGATCATCAGTTTATAGCATTGATCTCGGAGTCTTAAATGTGGGATCGCAAGCGAAGCGTCCGAATGAGGGCCAGGGTTTTGATATGCACATATCTGAGAAAGAATGTGTAATTTGAAATCAAAATTATTTATATATTCACAAATTTTTTCTTAGTAGACATGAATGTGACTTTGTAGTACTGGAGGTAAAACTGCATGTGGATCCCTCAAACTTTATTATTTCAGATTAATGCCCTCTCACTTTATGCCTATTTTTAAAATTTAAATAACATGAAATCATTTATTAGTTTAATAATAAGTAATTTTTATGTTTTTATTTTTTATCCCTAAATAAATATTTTGGATGAAAAAATTACTTGTAACCACTATTTACTAATGCAACTTTTGATATACAAAGTTTTATTTTTTTTAAAAAAAAGTAAAAAAACAAATATGATACCAAACAGGGCCTTATGATATGATTTAATACAACTAGAACTTAGTACAGTTCATATTTTTTTAAGAACCAATTTAATTTTTAAATGCATGTGCATGAATTTGAGCTCCAGATCTCTTATATAGCAGTCCATAGCCCCAAATCTTCACTCTATTTTAGCATATTGCTTATCTGAAATCAGGAATTTGTTAATCTGCCATCATATTACCAAACTAGGCTGTAATCAGCTTAGAATCTTGAGCATCTTGAATGAATAGAAATCTGTAGCTAGATTCTTATTAATAGATAAGTTTTTGTACTGTCTATTAATAGATAAGATTTTGTTTATTTAAGTTTGATTAATTGTATTTTTATAATTATTTTATTGAACTTAATAGTGAATATTTATTGCTGACTCTGCTAGCTTATTATCAAGTGGTGAAATTTATTGCTGACTCTGCTAGCATGATGCAAACTAGAAAAGTTTGCAAATCCTATAGAGTCTTGAAACGTTAAATTTTGTCTTTAATCTCTCCCGTTCTTATCACATGGTGAGATCCTGGGTTGATCAGCCCATATAGACTTGATTTTTTTTTTTCAATTCTAGAGTGCCCAGGGGCATGCCAATATAGGTGCTCGAAAACAGCTTATAAAAAGCCCTGTTTGTTCTTTTGCCAAAAGTGATGTTTCAAATGCAAGTGTGTTCCTCCTGGGACTTGCAATAGTTATTTTGATGGTCGGATCGGTATATTGGGACACGATGATTTTCTTTTACTTAAGAGCTTTTGATCTATATATATGACACAAATTTTTTTCTTTTTATTTGTTGCACCTAATAATTAGGTGGGTGCTGCTCTCTTATACTTTTAAGTTGGATTTATTATAATAGTTTAAAATGACATTTCGAATCGTAAACAAACTGATCTTTTTGTACCATTTTTTTCTTAATGGTAGCGTAATGAAGCTGTAACGATAGAGTAATCAAATACAGTAATAAAACCTCAAGGTATATATGAGGTGGTTGATATATACATATTATGAAAAGTAGCTTTTGCTTCTTCCTATAATTCTTACTCAAAAGTAGTTCTAAATAATTGATACAGTATTTTTTACCAGCCTAAACTAATTTCATATGGCACTAGGGCAGGAGATTTTGTTATGGTCTAAGTTAAAACCTCACTCCATTTACTTAAAAATGAATTCATATATATATATATATATATATATATATATATATATATGCACACTACAATTCATCTATGGAAATGATAAATGAACTAATTTAACTACATTGATCAATCACTGTTTCCACTTTCTTGATTTCTTAATTGTTTGTGAATATAGTATTATTCTTTAAGTGCATTTTTTAGTAGTCATCTTGTACTATTTATTATCTTCATATCGCTGTTATGATTCCAACACGAGACGTCTTCGAATTTCTCGTGATGTGATTTTCTTTGAGCACCTTCCCTATTATGCCCAACCCGTACCAGCCACTGCAACATCACCATCCCACAATGTTGATCTTTCCTTTTTGAATGATTTATTTTCCCAAGAAAATTCTCTCTCCTGTCACTTCTCCTGCAGATGACACTGAAGTACATGCACCTTGTGATAGCCCCTCCATCGAAGCTCCATTCGATGATCCTCCGACATCCGTGCTTCGTTATCCTCTTCGAGAACGCCAGCCTAAAAGGTTCTTTTGTTGTATTACCTCACATTCTCTTTCTCCACAATTTCATACCTTTCTTGCTACTATCCATACTCACCAAGAACCCCGAATGTACCGCCAAGCTGTTGCCATTCCTGAGTGGCAAGATGCTATGTCTGAAAAACTTAAGGCTCTTCATCACACTGGCACTTAAAAACTTGTTCCTCATCCTCCAGGGAAGGTTCAAATCAGCTGTAAATGGATCTACAAAATTAAGACGAAGTCTGATGGCTCTATTGATTGCTATAAGGCTCGCTTAGTTGCTCGTGGTTTTACTCAAGGGTATGACATTGATTACGAGGAGACATTTGCTCCAGTTGCTAAAATGACATCTATTTGCGTACTTATAGCTGTTGCCGTTTCTCGTCGATGGCCGTTCTATCAACTTGATGTTAAAAATGCCTTTTTACATGGTAATCTTCATGAAGAAGTTTACATGCAACCTCCTCCTGGCCTTAATCACCCACCTGGCCATGTATGCTTACTTCGCAAGGCATTATATGGTCTTAAACAAGCTCCTCGCGCTTGGTTTGAAAAGTTCTCGGCTGCCGTTGTTTCTGCAGGTTTTCATCAAAGTGAAAATGATCATGCGTTATTCATTCACTCTTCTGCTCGTGGTATTACTGTTTTACTTCTTTATGTTGATGATATGATCATCACTGGTGATGATCCCGATTTTATACAATTTATCAAATCTTACTTTAACCGTCAATTTGAAATGAAAGATCTCGGGCCCCTCCGTTATTTCCTAGGTATTGAATTAGCCTACGGTCCTAAAGGCTATTTGCTATCTCAACGAAAGTATACAGAAGATCTCATCCTTCGTGCCGGTCTTACTGACAATGACACAGTCAATACTCCGATGCAGCTCCATCAGAAACTAACTCCTACCATGGGTGAGCCGCTTCCAAATCCCACACGCTATCGAGAATTGGTTGGAGCTCTCGTTTATCTCACTATCTCTCGTCCAGATATTGCTTATGCCATCCACATAGTAAGCCAGTTTGTTCAAGAACCAACTTCTGTTCACTATGCTGCCGTTCTTCGCATTCTCCGTTATCTTCGAGGTACTATTAATCAAAGTCTTTTCTTTTCTTCCACCTCGAAACTTGAACTTCGAGCTTATTCTGATGCTGATTGGGCTGGGGACCATACTGATCGCCGATCTACCACGGGTTATTGCATTTTTCTTGGTGATTCTCTTATTTCATGGCGAGCAAAGAAACAAAATATTATCTCCAAATCCAGTGCCGAAGTTGAGTATCGTGCTATGTCTACTGCGGCTTTTGAGATTGTTTGGCTTCATCGTCTTCTTAGTGATGTTGGCGTTACTTGTTCTACTCCGACACCTCTAAATTGTGACAACCAAAGCGCAATCAAGATTGCTAATAATCTAGTATTTCATGAACGCACTAAACATATTGAAATTGATTGTCATTTCGTTCGACATCATTATCTTAATGGCACACTTGCCTTGACATTTGTATCATCTCGCCTCCAGCTTGCTGATTTTTTCACAAAGTCTCATACCACACAACGACATCAATTTCTTTTGTCCAAACTCTCGGTGTTTAACCCATCTTAAGTTTGCAGGGGAGTGTTACCATATATATTATTACCCTATATATTATTTATTTGTTAGGATTGTAATATTTATATTATCATATATTTTTACTTTCTTTACATGGTATACTACCATATATATTTCTTTATTGTTATGGTATATTATCTTTATTTACATGGTATGCTACCATATATATTGTTATGGTATATTACCATATTTTCTTTATATAACAGGATATAATCATGTTCTTCCATGTAAAACTTTTTCTTTCTCTCTATATAAGAGAATGGGTTTAGATGAATAATATATACAAAAATTTTTAATTCTCTTGTTTCAGTTTTAACACTTATCTTTTTATATACAATAAGGATCATTTAATAATTTTTAGAAATTGTATCTTGTACTTGATACTATTGCTTCTTTTTCTTAATGAGATGCATTATAAAATTCAATTTATAGCTAAATTTATGAGATATATATATATATATATATATATATATATATATATATATATATATTGTTAGTAACATATATATTACTAACAATATATATATATATATATTGTTAGTAACATATATATATATATATATATATATATATATATATATATATATATATATATATATATATATATATATATATATATATATATATATATATATATATATATATATATATATATATATATATATATATATATATATATATATATATATATATTGTTAGTAATAATGCATGTCACTAGAATTTTTTTGTTATTTTAAAGTAAGTTATACGACTTTTAAATCTTTGACTTATTTTAGTTTATTACAGATCAAGTTTAAGAATTTGACCGAAGTGGTTGTTTTTATGTTTCTTGCTTTCTGCAGGTTGATCTTTGGGATAAAGAGGCGCTGAACAAAACGTTTTCTTCAACCAAGTAAGTGCTTCTTATGCAACTTTATTTACATTTGCCCTAGGAGTTACTGGCTTCTTGATAAGTAAGCTTCTCCTTCGTGCCTCTTTTTATAAAATGTGTTTACAATATTTGGGATGTTTTGTATTTATGTATATTACTTGTGTCGATAACTGCGATAAGGATCTAGTAGTGGCTTTATTTGAGCTTGGGAAATTTTTTCATGCTGTTATTCATCTTGCGATAAAAAAGATTTTGTCTAAATGACATACATTATGCATTTGAAGTAAAAGATTTTTAGCTATTTAGACTCAATGTGAACTCAAAAAGTGTGAAAGTTTTTTATTATTGGGCAGAAAAAGTGTGTAAAATGAGAATTCTTGGTATCTGAAATTGCGTGCGTCATCCGTCAATGCAAATTGGCATATTAGTTCCATCTGAACGCACGTCGTAGTAGTTGCACGTAATAAAACTTGGCAATTTTGGGTGCCAAAGAGATTGTGAAATATTTAATAGTAGTCTACTAATGACATAATTCAGATGTGTCCCAAAGAGGTAACGGTCAAGACTAGCTGAGGACCTAATTTGGCAGAATGTCATCTTGTGATTGAATAAAGATGTGTAGAATACTTGAATGACCAAGCAGACTTTTACACTGTCATAAGCAACTTGTTATTAATTTTTTCTTCATAATATTGTAATATTTTCTGCACCTTAATTTTGTTACAATATTACAAAAGTTAGATGAGCCTATGAATTAAGGAGAATATATTGAAGGAATGCGAAATTAAATAAAGCTTTTAAAAAAATGGTTCAGTAAGAGAGCTAAACAGAATTTTAAATTCTATAGTCAACTTTGAATCAACACGCTAGAAAGATTTTATTATATAGATTTCTAAATGACAGAAATGTTCAAAATTTTCAGCACTTCTTCACTCAACGTTTTATATTTTTGCAGAGCTATCTTCATATTATTCTTGAGAGCTTGCAACCAGTTGAAACAGGTTCAAATGACATTCATAATCAGCAAGCCGCCAGACTCCAGGAACTTCTCGAGTTAATTCAATCTCAAGTATATAGTGTTTCAGCACCTTGCATCCCTTGATTGTTTTTAATAGATTATTCGATATGGTAAATTTGTATGCAAATAACTTCTTATTAGCATGCACCTCTGCTTTTTCACCAGACAATTGCATAATTAAATGAGTCCTCATTCGGCTTCTGTTGTTTCTTGATGTCACAATACCTTTTCTTTTCAACTTTCTTGAAGAGATATAAGAGTAATTTGTGAATAAATACATCTGACAGCGGTTTACTAAGCTTGTTTTGGATTTCCACATCCCCCATCCTCGATACCATCCTCCATACCATCTTATAGTTGCAGTTTTTTCTGCTTGAAAAATAAATGTTAAAAGCAACTAAAGATATGAAATACATAAAAAACGATCAAAAGAACAGTGCACCAATAAAGGGATTCATCAGGTGTGAATTTGATTTGCTCTTGTAGAAATTTACACTCAGAGAATGCTACAAGCCTTATTGCATAGTTATAAGTTTAAGAAAATGACATTCTACTTATAATGAATATTATTACAAAGTTACTTTTCGTAAATTTTATGAACTTGTTGTTCCTATAACATTAAACCAATATCTTTATTAAACATATTCTTTTGCAATATTCGAAGGTGGTGGTACTATTTAATTACCAAAGTGACTTTTTTATCACAGTTGTAAGAGTCACTTGTTGTTTGATTTTGTTGGAAGAGATGACAAAGCGCAAACACATCCGAATGACTCAAAGTGAAAATGAATATTGGGCGGAACCTCAATCTAATTCCAATCAGCAAGCACAATGTGATGAACATGCAGAAAGTTCTATTAATTCGAAGTCTTCTACAAATATAAATCAAGAAGGAGATGAAGTGATTATTGAATGTATGAAATGAATGTTTATTAAACTCCTAAGATTGACACATTATATTTCTTTTTTATATGCAATATTAAGTGTAATTAGCACTTTAAAAAGAGCAAATCTATTGCATACAAACTTCATCACATAAGCTTACTATTTACAAACTTTCTTATTATTTACAAGATTTTTTTGTGGAATTTTATTGTATTATATAGATGAGAATGGACAAAGAAAACGTGGGAAGACTAAACTAGCTAATTTGTGGAATCTACCATGAGGGCATTGAGTTGTAGTAAATTGCAATACTCAAGGGCAGCCCGGAAATGAAGGCGGATTGTTGGGTCACTTTTTAGGCACCATAGCTAGAAATGGAGGAATATGTACTCTAAGCCACAAAGATTGGAGATATGTTAAGAAGGATGCTGAGAAAGATATAATAGCACAAGTGAATGTTTATATACAAACTTAGACATTAAAATTTTACATTACGAGTTGGACTTTGTTTGAATTACTTATATTTTTCGTTTATTGTAGGGAAAGTTCTTGTATCAAGCAGGATGTGAAAAATGGATTTTAAAGTCAACTGGGAGAAAGTGGAAAGACTACAAATATGATTTAAAAGCTGCGTATTTTGATGAAAAAATTAGCCTCAAAGAGTTATATAATCTTTTTCCAAAAGACGTCATTAAAGATCAATGGGTTTATCTTGTAGACTTTTGGAAATCAAATGAGGGAAAGGTATAGATATTCTTATTATTTTACTTGATTGATTATATGTATTAAAATAAAAATTGGTATGACAATCTGCTTTACAATTTTGTCTCAAGTCACTCAAATACAATTCATGATAAGTGGAATGTTATGAAAAATTCTAAAAATTGGTATTTTTGGCTTTTATGTTGAATTGCTAATTACAAATTTATGATATATGCTTAGGCTTGGAGAATACAAAATCAAAGAAACCGTACAATGTTGGAAACGACTCATACTGCTAGAACGAAAAGTTTTGCGCGTGTTAGAGAAGAAATGGTAATTACTATTGTATTTAAATAATTAACAATATAAATCTTTCTTGAAATTTTTTTCTTTAAAAAACATTTTTTTTTGCAACTTTGTCTTATTTTTGTAGAGGCAAAATAATCCCCCAAAAGAAACAACCTCAACGTGCTGAAATCTATTTGAGTACTCATAAGCTCATGGACGGAACATTCATGAATAACAAAATAGCCGTATGACTTCAATTTATTATATCTTTGGATACAAATTTCTAACTGTTTATTGAATGTTAACATAACTTTTAGTTATAGATTGATTTGGGAGGGTGATCATATTCCCAAATCTTAGGAGGGAAAAATCACGGATATGTGCCCGGTATAGGATTGGGTCCTTCTGCAGACGAGATCTTTAAGGCACGCTTTGATGGTTTAAGAATGACGACATTTGATGAGACAATGGTTGAAGAAAACATGCGACAAATAAAGGAACATATGGAGCGACTGGAGAAGCAAGTACAAGAGCAAAACAATATTATTGCAGAATTAAAACATATAGTGCAATGCTTAGCAACTGGCCAGCCAATAGAGGTAAATTCGAATGATAAAAGAGCACTTGCTTGCTGGGCAATGGTTTTTATAGTTTTGACTATTGTGAGCAACTTACTTTTCCTTTAATAGTTTTCCTTCTTATAGCCAAAAAGAAGGAAAACGAAGAGAAACCCAAAGCAGAGGACAAAAAAGAAGAGGTATTTGATAATTGTGTGTATGTTTTAACCTTTTTTTTTTTATTTTAATAAACTTATTTTTCATATTAGGTGTGTAGCCTATAGCGAATGTCTTTAATTACAACGTAGTGAGAAAGCTAACAATCCTCTACCAACGGAGGCATTAGCTAAATGTCTTCACGTAGTAAACCCTTAGCTACACAATTTGGTATGTCACTAACCTTGCTTATCTTGATGCTTATAAATTGCATGACTAAATAAAAATTAATACTGTGGTTTTTGTTACGTACTTGTAATAGCCTTTTGTGATGATGTGTTTCTCTTTCAAGAGTATCTACTCTCATTGCTTTTTTTAAATAAAAATATTATCAAGTTTTTGAGTTTATACTTCAGTATTTGATACTAGTTTTCTTACCGCAAATGTGTTGCAGATAAAGCTGCTAGGTCAGACACTTTATTATCTATTGACGACAGGTTCAAGCCAGCAGGCACTCGGAGAAGAATACTGTGATATATTACAGGTATCAAATAACTAACTTTTAAATTAAGTTTGGATTACAATTTCCAACAATTTCCAAAAAGTTGCCGAGCTAGGTATTTATTTTGGTACAAATTGACGGATCATCTGAACTTCCGCTCACGATTGCATGGAAAGACCGGCCTTTTCACTTTGATGGCTACGAGGATGAAGTTAGTTTACGTAACTCATAGATTTTCTCATCGATCTCCTGAAGTTTAAGTCAAATTTTATTTCAGTTCTCAAAATTTTTGATTTGAACATTCGAGACTCTGAAACTTTGAATAAGGCATTGCTTACTTTTGGCGTCTCTTCGTCCATCTCAAAGTTTTAATTTGAAAATCTAGGTTTCATCTTAAAAAAAAAAAAAAAAAAAAAAAAATTGTAACTTAATGAGCATATTAGAGTTGAAATATATGACGAAAAAAATAGTCGATAGATATATTACAAGAACTAGACTAAAACTCTTGTAAAAATTTAGGGACCACTTACAGCAAATTTTAAAGTTGAGTGACCAGTGGTTGGACATTCATCTCAGAAACTTGCATTAAGATGTCTACTTGTCCTCATCAGTATCGTAAATTTATATTGAATATATTAGTCACATATTAGTTTGAAATAGTACTTCTATGCTGTACATATATAATTTGTAAATGATCTTCATTTCTAGATTAGTTCAAAGTTTGATTCCAGGTGTCTCCACATATCTTTTGTAAATTTATATTGAATATATTAGTCACATACTAGTTCGAACTAGTTTGTAAATGATCTTCATTTTCTAATAAAGATATGTTCTTGTAATATATTACGGGTATTTATATTAGTTTAATGTCATGGAGAATCTCAATCATATTAACTGCAACTGCATACCATCTTAATTATCTGCTACCAATATTGTGACGCCCCAACTTCCCAGGGGGTCACCCATCCTAGAACTACTCTAGCTGTAGCACGCTTAACTCTCTCAACCTCTTGGGTCTTGCTACCACCCAAAATGCTATAGCCGGGTTGAGAGATTTAGTCCTATTATATCATTTATATATAGAACTAATTCACATTTCGGGGGTGTCACATTCTTCCCCCCTTTAACCCTGACATCCTCGTCAGGCTCAAAGACATTTACAAGCACCAGGCGATGTGAGACTCGTCTCGCTAGCCTTAGCTGACCTTGTGGGGAGCTGTACTCCACCCACAACGGTCATTAGTCGGGAAGCCTCGCTCTACCCGCTATATAATTCTGGCTCAGCCGAAACTCATCTCATATTTTCGGCTGGTAAATGGCTCTGATACCAACTGTGATGCCCCAACTTTCCAAAGGGTCACCCATCCTAGAACTACTCTAACTCTAGCACGCTTAACTCTCTCAATCTCTTGGGTCTTGCTATCACACAAAATGCTATAGCCGGGTTAAGAGATTTAGTCCTATTATATTATTTATATATATGACTAATTCATATTTCGGGGGTGTCATGTCACGCCCCGGGTGCAAATCAGGACCCGGCCCGTCTACAGATCCGCCGTGCACATGGGATTTCCCGCGTACACGAAGCGCTGGTAACCTGCTCAGATATCAGATGTATGGCAAAAGAGCATAGTACAGAGCTGAAATAGAAGAACCACATAGTATCTCAGACTAGAATTACCAATACAGCTGTAATATGTACAATAAACTCCCAGCACACTAAAATAATACAACTAGCTGGCTATCGCCAGACCCCAAAATAAAAGGAGAATTCCACAGTCTGAGTGAAGGGTACAGTGTCTATCTACAGCTCTCAGTCTCCCAGGAGATCTATTCAACGATCCCCTTACCTCGATCAGCTGCCGATGGCCTAGCAGCTCCCGCAGATGACTCTGCAAAAATAAGGGAGAAGAAAGAAACAGAAAACAATAATGGGGGTGAGAACTACCAGATAAACCAGCAGCCTCCCCTAGTGGGTAAAAACCTCAACTCTGACGCACCCACTAGGACTACTAGAGGCAAAAGGGAAAAGGGGAAGTGGTAAGATACATAAGATGCTGAAACAGGAAAACTACCACTATTATGCTGTCAAAACTGTATGCATGCATCAGAAATAGTATCTGTCCAAATAAACCCAATCTAGTCACCAGAAACAACTGGTACTGCCTGCTCAGCGGAATCTGCACACACGGCTCGAAACCGCAGGATCGGCTCACACGGCTCGCATCCCAACATAAGTATCAGACCGGCACACACGGCTGGGTCCGAGAAAGCACACCTCCGGAGTGGCACTCGAGGGGAGCGACCCACACGAGTAAAATATCTCTGTCATCAGTATCACAAGTATCTCTGTAGCTCATGTCTCAATATAGCAGGACTGGATCATAACCATGATCAAAGTGGGAAACTCCATCCACTATAGGAACCCAATCCCCAACTGATGCAATAAATAAACCAAACTCAACCCCAATCTGATGCCAGGATAAACATCTGGTCAACCGCCTACTGTCCGCGGTCACCGCAATACCCCACAAGTCCACAATCTAGCACAACCTTGGCTACACTATCCCAAACCCCTGCTCACACTTGAGCAACAACATATGAATGCAAAGGACAACAATAAAACATGTTCAAATCCCAATATGATAGTGTAGCAGTAAATAGTGGCCTTACCTGATGTCCGGGCATGCATGCAACTGTCTTTATTTGTAAAAGTTGTAAAATAGTGTCAAAGGTTTAAAACAATTGATTTACTGAATAAAAGTCATTTGCATGCGAGATCATAGCCTTTGTATTAATCACAGTGTCCCAATATAAGTCATCATATCATTTGTGGGTTATATTAATTTTTAGGGGAGTTTATCCCAGCGGTCCTTGTCGTTTGTCATATTAATTTGTCCCAATGGTTCTCATTAATTGTCCTGTTAGTTGTCCTGTTAGTAGTCCTGTTAGTAGTCCCAATGGTTCTCATTAATTGTCCTGTTAGTTGTCCTGTTAGTAGTCCTGTTAGTAGTCCTGTTAGTAGTCCCAATGGTTCTCATTAATTGTCCTGTTAGTTGTCCTGTTAGTAGTCCTGTTAGTAGTCCCAATGGTTCTCATTAATTGTCATATTTTAGGGGATTTCTAGTAATCCCAGTGAGCTTGTCAAAAATGAGGTAAGCAACAACCGCCCACCTCAAGCAGCTCAAAATACACCCCAGGTAGTCTCCTGGTTGTCCACAGTCCTCAAATCCTGCAAATCAATGCTCCCGGTATAAATACAAATCCCAAAAAGTACAGTATTTGCTGTTTTTCAGACAGCACGGGAAAAGAGGAATTTTTCACCTCTAAAATGAGCTCCTAAAATCCCAGAAAAATTACGGTTGCGTTCCTCGCGAAGAGTAGATCAAAATCGACTCCTAAAACGCCTCGATCTGACGCTCCTACGTCAAGATAAAAATCGGAGAAGTCGGTGCTGTCCAAAAACCATCACAGTAAAAAGGGGGGTCAAAGAGGACTTGAAAACTATACCAAAAGTACGAAACGGAGCAAAATAATCAATACGGAAATCGAAGCCCTACCTCTTACGGTCGTGCTGTCGCAAAAAATCGTCCAAAATTTCCACCCGGTTAGCCCGCAGTGAATTTTCGACGGAACTGCGACGGGAAATGGGCCTAAAAAGAAAATCGTCGCAGTGCGCCGCGTCGCAGATATCTCACTATCTGTAATTCCTAAATTCCTGAGATTGTAGAGAGAGAAATAAGAGAGAGAGAGGAACAATTTTGGTAGAGGGAAGTTTTTCTGATTCTCTCTCCTCGGCGCGCAAAACGAGGTGGGAAAATGAGAGGGGTGAGGGGCTCTTATATAGTGGGCCAAAATGGGATATTCCCACACGGGATCCTGATCCGAACACGAAACACCGAAACGGGCCATCCAGGAAGCGCCACGTGTCCACAGAACAGGAAACAGCCTGTGCAGGGCCAATCAGATTTCGCCACGTGGCCACGTGGTCCATGTGCTCGGTCCGCGCTCCGGGTCTTCCGGAAATTTGTCGGCCTACAGGATGCTGCCACGTGTCGACCATCCAGAAGCTTCTAGAAACCGGCCAGCCAATCAGGAGCTGCCACGTGGCAAGGGAAGAATTCGGTGCACCCGGTGCACGCCTGGCCCATGGACCGCGCACCGAGCCCCCTGCCCGCGCCTGCCCGCGCCTGCCCGCGCTGCCCGCGCCGCGCTCCTCCGCGCTCCGCCGCTGCCCCGCCGCTGCGCCGCTGCCCGCCGCCGTGCGCCGCCGCCTGCCGGTCGCCGCCGGCCGCCGGAACAGTAATTCCGGCGGCCGGAACAGTAATTCCGGCATGAACAGTAAAATGTGCCGAAAAATAAAGTGAATATACCGTTTCGACCGTTTTCGCGCGCTGAGTCCAAATACGACGTCCGTTTCGCCAAATTCTCATCCGAAATTTTGCCGAAAGCTCCCGGAAATTCCCGTTTGCCCCGATTTTCGCGCCAAGTCTGTTTTAAATGTCCAATTTCGATTCTACAAGCTCCGAAGCACTGTACAAGCTCCCCGCAGTCACTGTTTAATGTTGCACAGTTCCTGCGGGAGTCCGGATCATCACATGTCACAAATATGAAATAACTATAATTCGAAAATGGTTGCAGGTGACGATGAAAGGCGTGTTCGGCTCGGCAAAGTCGAAGGAGTATGTCTACGAGTACAAGAGTAGTTAGAGAGTTTGGTTTGTAATAATTACTATAACATGTGAGCGGATATTATTGTTTTGGTGTATGGATATTACTTTGTGGATTTATCATTTTAATGAGAATTTTTAAAACTTTGTTGATTGTTTTTTTTAGTATTAGCTTAACTAAAGTTTAACACTAGATATTTAAATATAATATTATTATTTTTAATGATAATGGGACACTTATAAAGTGTCACTATGCTAAAAAAATATAATTTTTTTTTTTCAAATTTGGGATACATAAGTATGTCACTAAAAGTATAAAGAAGTGTTGCTAAATTACAGCGCTTTTTTTGGGATATACCAGTACTTTAGTAATGTGTCGCTATATACCCTAGCGACTGCACATATAGCGACACTATAATAAGTGTCGGTATTTTTGCTAGTGACACTTTTTTTAGGTTTTAGGGACACTTAAAAGTATCGCTATAGCATAGTTTTGTTGTAGTGAAACTCCCAGTTTACTCTGTCGAAGGTCTTTTCAAACTCGGCTTTAATTCCGACACATTCCATTTGCTCTGTCGAGCACCAACTAATGATCTCATTAGCAGTAACAAGCGCGTCCAAGATTAGCCTGCCTTTTAAGAAGGCCGCCTGCGAAATGGAGATGCTCTTATGCACCATTTTTTTTAATCTGTTTGCGAGGACTTTGGAGATGATCTTTTGGATGCAGTTGATAAGGCAGATAGGCCTGAAATCGTTGGCAGCCTTAGCTCCTTCCTTCTTGGGTATTAGGCAGATATGCGAATAATCGATAAGGCCGCTATTCAAAGTACCATCGTACAAGTCCCTAAAAATTTTAGTTAGATCGACTTTAATCGCTTCCCGGAAACATTGGAAGAACGCCATACTAAAGCCGTCGGGTCCCGGGGCTTTATCTGCGCCCAACTAGAAGGTAGCCTTTTTTATCTCATCTTCTGAAAACAGAGATGTAAGATTATGCAATATTATTGAAGTTGAGAAGGAAGAGATATGAAAACACTTGTCGCTTTTAGGTCTTCGTGTACCCAACGCCTTTTAATTTAGAGCAATGCTACTTATATAATTCGTAATTATTGAAGTTAAGAAGGAAGAGATACGAAAACACTTGCCGCTTTTAGGTCCTTCATGTATCCAATGCCGTTTAATTTAGAGCAATGCTATTTATACATTTCATTTAGGGTATATAATATATATCTTGTCCATTCTAAAGTAAAGAGCCTTGCACTCGTCACTTCGAAGTGATGACTAGAATTATCCCACTCTAGAATAGGTGAAATATAAGATGTATATCTATTTTGAGGTGTATTTCTAGTATTTACCTTCAAGTTGGTAATAAAAAGTAAAGTCTTATGGATGACAATAATAATAAATAAAAAAATAGATTGATATTTTACTGCACCAGCTGTATACAATCTATAACTATATAAATATATGAAACCTTAATCTTTAAGTTGATATGATATTTATTTTTTATTTTGAGGAATGGATCCAATCTTTAAGTTGATAACCTTTGCCTCTCTTGCATGATTTTTTTTTTTTTTTTTTTTTTTTTTTTTTTTTTTTTTTTTTTTTTTTTGGTATCTTTCGCTTATCGTTTTAATTAATACATTCATTTTTTTTTTAAAATATAATCATTATAATTTTTTTTAATTTTAATCTAAATCCTATATTTTCTAGGACTCTCAGAAAAGTTCAAATCCAACATATTTTACAGGAGATGAAGAAACTTACAATCACTGACATCAATGACTTCAAAACTTTCAATTGATGCCAAGAGTCATGAACAATTCACAAAATTATATCGGGCTTAGTGGGTATTTTTAATATAGATTTAGTGGGAGAGTTCATATAGTTTATAAATAGTGGGGTTGGCTACGGCAAAAAGACCGTTCTAATTAATGCATCCACCCACACCTTCAATTATAATCATAAAAAAAGAAATTTGAACTCTAATCCAA
This sequence comes from Tillandsia fasciculata, assembly GCA_029168755.2. NCBI lineage: Eukaryota > Viridiplantae > Streptophyta > Magnoliopsida > Poales > Bromeliaceae > Tillandsia > Tillandsia fasciculata. The sequence continues at coordinate 3,149,743 of CM054931.1, forward strand.
CGTAAATATCTTTTTCTCATCCTTTTTTACACATTGTCGCATCCGTCATTGCCAGAGAGGCCTTCGTTGATGTCACTGAGGAACCTTTGGCAAGTGTGGCGAGTATGCATGGCACAGGATGTTTAGCAGTAGGAATTAGATCGCATGCCAATAAGGAGAGCCACAAAGAGCTGGAGTGAGGGGATTAGATCGCATGTCAATAAAAAAAGAAGCGCAAAAGAGTTGGACCGGAGATAGTAGTGATGGAAGACGACGATCTTAGAGCCAACGATGGCGATGGCGATGCCACCGATTAAGGTGATGGTAGGGTGAGGACGAAGCTTAGAAGTTTTCATATATAAGTTTTGTGGTGATGGTAGGGTGAGGACGAAGCTTAGAAGTTTTCATATATAAGTTTTGTGCACATGCTAGAATTCTCTTTTACGGTTGTTACATAGTTCTTTAAATTTTACTTTTTTATTTTTAAAATTTATAATTATTTTCTTCTATTTTTTATATATTTATTTATTTATTTATTTTATAAATTTTTATTATAATTTTTATGTGCGACGTCGCATAAATGAGTGAATGTTATACGATGAGAAATATCATTAATTAATAAATAACTATAAAAATAAGATAATATATTAATATTTATTAATTATTTAAATTTTAATTAATACATTCATAAGATAAATTTAAATATTAAATATTTAAATAATATAAATATTAGATAATTATTGAATAAGCATATCAAATAGATAATTATTTAATTAAATAATTAATTATAAATAATAAATCAATTATTATTTAAATATTTATTAATTGAATAAATCAAATGATTAACTAGTTTATTATAAAAAAAAATATATTAATTAATTATATTTTATAATTATTTATAATTTAATTAATAGAGGAATAAAATAGAAAATAATTTATTCCATCGAATGGTGAAACCGTGGAACTACTATTTTCTTCTTTTTAACGAGTTATTATAAAACAAACAGTTAACAAGAGAATAATAATTTCTGATAATTTCTAGCAAATTTTTAAAAATTAAAAATAATAATTTTTTTATTCTGTCTTTATCCTTCTAGCCAAACGGTACTTAAAACTATAGTTTTATTTCATAGTTTTCTAATCAAAATGATTCAAATAATAATAATAATAAATTTCATACCATGGTTTGGCGTACTTAATTAATATATTATCACTTTGTAATTTTTTTTTAGAACAAAATAAAATGTTACTATTTTATTTATTTAAATATATAAATTAAGCAACAATTTAAAACAACAAGACTTAAAAAAAAAAAAAAAAAAAAAAAAAATCTACAAAACACGGTATAATTTTCATCTATTCCTGAAATTTCAAATCTATGTAACCTAGAAGCTTTTAAATTAGTCTGTAGAAAACTAGTAGCACGTAGTAAGGATGTGACGGCTGACCGGTCCGCTCTATGACGCTAAACAAGTCCTTCTGTCTGACATTTCGTCGAATAGCTATTTGGCAAGTTGGAACGATCCAAAAACCATCACCGTTGCTTTCGCTGCGGGAAGAGTTGCTTGGCGTGTTTGAATTTTCCATCTATTGCTTTAATTTATAGATATTTTCTATTCATTTGACCGTTCTTTAAAGCTGTCCTTTTATTAAAAACTGGAAAAGGTTGATCTTTAGCTTTAGCGCTCTCTTTCAAGTGCTCACCGTGCACTTCGGAGAGTTGTGCGGTTACAGCGTGCCATGAAAAATCATGTAAGCGAAATGCTCAGTAAATTAATTTTTGAACGACTGAGTCATAACGTTCTAAGAAAAAGAAGGTAATTGCGTGGAATGACGACTCCCCAAGGACTCATCTCACGACGGTGTGATTAAAAAAAAAAAAAAGGAGAGCATAAAAGGTGAAGAATCAGAGAGTGCAAAGTTCAACCCACATCTGGTCCTCCCGCATCACCCCCACTCCCACTTCTTTTTTTACTAAAAAATCAAAATCAATGGAGTCACCGAACGGCCGAAGCAACGAGCATCAGCCGGTGGCGGTGGCGGTGGTCGTGGTGCCGTTCCCGGCGCAGGGCCATCTAAATCAACTACTCCACTTCGCCCTCATCCTCTCCTCCCGCGGCGGCGTCCCCGTGCACTACGCCGCCCCCGCCTCTAACATCCAACAAGCTAAGTCCCGCCTCCATGGCTGGGACCCCAATTCCCTCCGCTCCCTCCATTTCCACGACCTCCCCCTCCCCACTTTCCCCAACCCATCCCCCGACCCCGATGCCGCCACCAAATTCCCCGCCCACTTCCAACCTCTCTTCGAAGCCTACGGCGCAGCGCGCGCCCCTCTCTCCTCCCTCCTACGCGCCCTCTCGCCCAAGTCGCAGCGCCTCGTAATCGTGAACGAGACACTTTCCTCCTTCGCGGCCGAAGAAGCAGCGGAAATTCCCAACGCCGAGTCCTACGCGTTTCGGTGCTTGCCGGTCTCGTACCATCTCAGCCGGCACGACGAAGGGAGTCCGTGCAGGGAGTTGCTGCGAGCTCGCGGCGTGGATTTCCCTCCCCACGACGGATGCCTAACCGACGAGTTCTTGGCGTTCGTCCGCAGCCGACGGAATCGGAGCGAGTTGAGCTCCGGGACGCTGTTCAACACGTGCAGGGTGATCGAGGGCGAGTTCGTCGACGCCCTCTCGCGCGAGCCGGAGTATCTCAACAAGAAGCTCTTCGCGGTGGGCCCGCTGAATCCCGTAGCCATTCGACAGGGCCATCGGCAGCAGCACGAATGCTTAGGGTGGCTCGACAAGCAGCCGCCGGCGTCGGTGGTCTACGTGTCCTTCGGATCCACCACGACGCTGCCCGACGCCCAGATCGAGCAGCTGGCCATCGCATTACTAAACAGCAAGCACCGCTTCATTTGGGTGCTGCGCGACGCCGACAGGGCCAACATTTTTGCCGAGGGCGGAAAGCGGCGGGAGGGCAGACTGCCGCCGGGTTTCATTGAAAAAGTAGAGGGCAGAGGAATTGTGATAAGGGACTGGGCGCCGCAGCTGGAGATACTGGCGCGCGAGGCAACAGCAGCGTTCGTGAGCCACTGCGGGTGGAACTCGTGCATGGAGAGCATAAGCATGGGCGTGCCCATCGTCGGGTGGCCCATGCACTCGGACCAGCCGAGGAACGCGGTGTTCGTGAGCGAGTACCTGAAGGTCGGCGTCGTGGTGAGGGACTGGGCGCGCCGGGAGGAGACCTTGACCGCCTCGGAGATAGAAGATGCGATCAATAAAGTTATGGTGGACGATGGCGCTGAGGAGATCATGGGGCGGGCGAAGGCGTTGGGCGAAGCCGTGCGCGGCGCCGTGGCCGACGGCGGATCATCTAGAGCCGACTTCGATGCCTTTATCGCGCATATCAGAAGGTGATTAATTTTTCATTGGCCAGCTCTGATGGAATTACTACAAATCTGACGACGACGAAGATTAACAGGCCAGTGATTAATTATCTTTATATAGATTGCAACAACTGTTACACTGAATGTTTATTATAAGTCAGCTACAAAGTGAAAGTTTGTTTTGGGATCCTATCAGTATCTCAACAGCAAAATCAGCTCCATCTATCCCAACCAGCAAGTTAGCTAAGATTAGTTTTTGGGGGGTCTCGCGCCAATTTCCCTCGCTCGTTCCATTTTAAGGCAAATTACCACATCACTATTTGGTATAGTCGGTTAATATATATTTCAAGTTGCCGTTTAAAAAATTGAAAGCTCCGTTCTCCAAATGCATTTTTATTTAAGAGAAGATTTAGTTCTTGACCTTTTTTGAGTGAAATAATACAAATATGACAACCTCCAGCGGAGGCTTTTATAACAAAGATTAGCGGTTGTACAAAGTAAAAAAAAAAAAATACAGAGACTTGAACACTTGTCGAATTGGCGGCCTGACCTCTGTGCCGAAAGAGTTCCGGATAATTTCCTTTATCTGGGCATGTATTTCGACGAGCCCCACCTGAGGTAACGGAGCCGCCGGCTGAGCCGGTGGAGGCGGCAACACACATTGGCCAGCCTAATTCCGAGAAGGACCCTGAATTGGGACCTATCCGCCGTTCCTGTTGCCCCCAGCTTGGGGTTGGAAAATCGACGGTAGAGGCGGCAGATGATTTCCCCCAATAGTTTTATGGTTGATGGCCAATGTTCTGCCCTATCGGCTTACACTCGTCTGGTGTGGGACTGTTTGCGGCTATACTGACCCCAGCAGCTGCGCCGCTTGATAAGTAGCCGCCGGTGGTACAACCACCTGTCGTTGCACTGTCGGCATTATCGGCACCATCGGAATTGATTGCGTCGGCAATGGCTGGGGTAATGTGGAGGTAAAACCTCCATTATATGGTTCGTTTCGGGCCAAGAGCTGCCCAATTCGAGCCGTATTGTCATTCGAGGCCGAGACTGCGGCCAAAACTGAATCCAGGCGAGTGTCATGCGCCTGTTTACTTCTCTCGAGAGACAATTGTGTCCTCTCGAATGATTCTAATGCTCGGGCCACTTGCCTGAGCATTTCTGATAGGGTCGACTCCTGTGGTGCCGACCTCCCGCTGGACTCCGGAATATCTGGTAGCGTCGGTGGCGGATCATCCGCGTGCCCAGTGCTACTAGATTAGTAGTTCCCTAAGGGTTCGGGAACGACTATATTACTGAGATTCGGGCTATTGTCTTCTGACATTGTATCGGTAGAGCTAAGGTAAGAGTTTACCTGAGGGTCCCATCGGGCGTGCAAAAAAGTTGTTGGGGCCGAAATGCGCCACTGGCCGTTGACCTGGTCCGGTCCGCGATCGGCTTTCGAATTGACCTTCTGATGTGATGCGCTGCGTGCCAAACGATTAGGCCAAGGAGGGATCCGCTCGACCGGATTCTTCTTAATCGAACTCTTAATGAAGTTCGGCCAAGAGGAGCCGAACTAAGACAAACGGGTATGGATCAACACGATTGGATCAGCCGATTAGCTTTGTATTGCTCGAAAGAAAGGGTTACAAGGGAACGATTACAAGTACAACTACTCCTAGAAAAACTATAAGGATAGCTCTAAATGCTGATAGGAAAATATATCTAGAAAAGCAGTAAGGTACCGTTTGGTAACGGGATAAGGCAATACCAGTTATACGAGGGATAAGTATAAAGTACGAAATTAGAGTAAAAAAGTATTTGGGATGGTTCCAGGGATAAGAGATTTTGTGTTTAGTATGATAATGAGGAATAAGAGGAATAAAGAGGTTTAGTTGGGGTAAATGACCTTTTTGCCCTCAAACTTTATTATTATGTGATAAAAGCTGTTAAATTCTAATAATTTTTTTATTTTAATTAATAGATTAAAACTTTACAAAAAATAAGATAAAATCAAAATCAAAATCAAAGTATATTTTATTAAAATAATATATTAATTCAATATTTTACTTGCTCTAAATTTTTATTTGTTAAATTCTATTTTTTTTTTATTTTAATTAATAAATTAAAGCTTTGCAAAAAAAATAAGATAAAATCAAAATCAAAGCAAAATCAAAATCAAATTATATTTTATTAAAATAATATACTAATTTAATATTTTACTTGCTCTAAATTTCTATTTGTTAAATTCTAATTTCTTTATTTTAATTAATAGATTAAAGCTTTACAAAAAATAAGATAAAATCAAAATCAAAAGAAAATCAAATTATATTTTATTAAAATAATTTATTAGTTTAATATTTTATTTCTTCTAATTTTTTATTTGTTAAATTCTAATTTTTTTTATTTTAATTAATAAATTAAAGCTTTACAAAAAATTAGAAGATGATGTGACTCGGGTAGTGTGGTAGGGGTAAATTAGGAAAGTAAAATATAGTGATATTTTATTGTTGGAACATAATTCTTATTATACCAGAAATATCAGAACAAAATATTCTTGTTATTCCTGGTGCGTTTGGGGGGATAAGGAGGATACCCAAGATATCCTCCTTATCCCATTCACTAACCCCAATCCAAACACACCCTAAGGAATGTGACACACTTAGTTTAAGAAAGCTGTAAATGCAGGTATTGAATATATTGAAGAGTAGGGGTAGTTACTGGATTACGAGATTATAGGACCTCTTTTTCTTCGATAGTTCTGTTATTTATACTCGCTCGAACCAGGTGTATGGTCGCCGTTTTGGTTAATCGGCGTGATCAGCCACTCTTCTTTCTGAATTTGTTTCTACTTAGTCAAATAGTGGTTTATTTCCTGTCTACGTTCATCCCCGAAAATTGTGTGCCGAGACGTGATCCTCGACAATCATTGCTGGTGGGTGTCACTTTCCACGTTTGTGTTAGTTACGAGATTCGCGCCCAGAATGTCTGTACCTTTCTTCTTCAGGATCTTGATCTTTCCTTTTTGAGTTCGCCTATGCTCTTCTTCGACTCGAGCAACCGATTCTTAATCTTGATTTCACTTCTTGTCATCGTTCGACCGAGACAGTTCGATGCCTTATATTCAGCCGAAATCGATTTTGGTTAAGACGCAACTATCTTTTCATCGATTATTTTTTCTATCGGATGATATCTTTACCTGACGGTCCGCGCCACATGTCACCTCCCAATTTGACTGCAGCAACTTTCTTGTGACAATAATTTTGACCTCAACAAAATCTTAAAGCTCTTTCCTGAAGAGGAATGCTAGCCCTTAAAGTCTTTAACAACTTTTTTTTGAACCTAACGTTACAATTCTATCGCTAAAAGATCCATATTCCTCAACTAATTTTAATATTTTAATCACACTAGCTATAAAAAGTCCATATTAGAATGATAAAAATAATGATATTTGATGGTATGATAAAAATGTTGACAGATGTGAAATATATTTTAAATTTCAGTTTGAATTTTATATTACTTCCTACTTTTAACTTTATTAATTATTTTATGGGTAAATATAAGTGTACACCCCTGACGGGGTGTACATCTTACACCCTATCCATCCTAGGGTGGGGTGAATTCCACTGGTCACATCGAAGTGACCAGTGAAGGAAGCCCCACCCTTGGATGGGTGGGGTGTGCATCATACACCCCCTTTTGGGGTGTATGGGTAGCAAAGCCCTTATTTTATTAGCATTTTCAGATGCAGTTATTAAGATAAAAAAGTGTGCAACGGTCATCATTAAAAGAGAGCATAAAAAAATAAAAATAAAAAATCTGTAAAAATTGATTAGTAATTTGGTAACAGCGACAAATTTTAAATGCTATTTAGATTTTCCTAATCTGCATGAATGTTAGTATTAAAAGGTCTTAAAAAATAAAAATAATAAGATGAAAAAAAAGAAGATAAAATATAAAAAAATTAAGATAAATAATATTACAAAATTTTGCCTTCTTTTATTATTATAGGTTTGATTCATTCACCCAGTTTATGAAAATTAACTGGAGGCGTAAAGGGGTCCTCATCGGTGGACTCCAACTCAAGTAGGACTCACCTGCATTGCACCTAATTATTGAAGTCAAAGTTTGACTTTAATTAGAAATAGAATAATGCTAACCTATATGTACGTAGGTATAGCATATGGGAAGATGCCCGCCGCCACGATGCTAATTAATTACATAATTTACAGACGAAATGAGAATTTAATTACTAAAGGTCAAAATATATACAAATAAAATTTTTAACCCATAAATAAAATTTTATCTATTTAATTTTTTAATAACAAATTTATTTATTAGATATTTAATATAAAAAAATATTAATTTTATTTTTTTAATTTATACTCTCTTAATTTATAATTATTTTATTTGAATAATTTAAAAAATTTATAAAATCTATCACTAATTCAACTAGTAGTTTAATATTTTAATAATTTATAAATAAAATTATAACAATCAATGACTATTATCTAATAAAGCTATTAAAATTAGCATAATATTTTATTCAGTTAAATAAAATAATTTATTAAAAATAATTAAAAAAAATAAAAATATATTAAATAAAATATTTAAAATTAAAGAACTTATTTCAAAATATTTTATAATTAAGAGATTCTTAATACAATTTTATCTATAAAATATATAAGAAGAAAAAGAGCTCTAAATTAGCACCAATTTTTTTTTTTTTATAAGATAGATCTATATATTTTAAAAATTAACTAAAACTTTATAAACTATCAAATGGTTATAAAATAACTATATAAAATAACTATTGAAAAGTTGAGGGTGGGACATGGCCATTCTGGATTTATATATGGCTCGGTCCTGTTAAATTGGTTGGCTGGTTCTTGAGGACCTACGACAGCAAGAGATGGGTTCAATTATATGAGCGGTTCTTCGAAACAATGATATACAAAACTTTTATCTAATATTTTATATATTTTTTAAATTCGATCTTTTTAGAGTTTTACCAAAAAAAAAAAAAAAAAATGGAATAATATTTTAGAATTTTCATTGGAAGAATAGAAAATGAGGTTGACCATAAGACTTTTATTTTTTCTTTTCTGAACAAAAAAATATAAGATGCAAATTTGTTATTTTTTTTATTTTTTTTTAATAGTAAAACATATTTTTCTCATTCTCTCCAGCCAATTATCAAAAATTATCAAATTATATAAATCTTAATTTTTTCTATATTTAATTTTATTATCATTATATTTTTAAATTTTTTTAATTATTTTTTTTATATTTATGTTGATAGCGCGTAACATACTATCCATCAAGTTTGGCACTTACAATAGAAATTTGAGAGTAGTAGAATTGATTATTTCTAATAGATCATCACAAGGATTACAAGATTCTCAGATTAAACTTAATCACCTGCTTATATGCGCAATAAAGGCATCAAAGTCGGCTCTAGATGACCCACCGTGGGCCACGGCGCCGCGCACGGCTTCGCCCAACGCCTTCGCCCGCCCCATGATCTCCTCAGCGCCATCGTCCACCATAACTTTATTGATCGCATCTTCTATCTCCGAGGCGGTCACGGTCTCCTCCCGGCGCGCCCAGTCCCTCACCACGATGCCGACCTTCAGGTACTCGCTCACGAACACCGCGTTCCTCGGCTGGTCCGAGTGCATGGGCCACCCGACGATGGGCACGCCCATGCTTATGCTCTCCATGCACGAGTTCCACCCGCAGTGGCTCACGAACGCTGCTGTTGCCTCGCGCGCCAGTATCTCCAGCTGCGGCGCCCAGTCCCTTATCACAATTCCTCTGCCCTCTACTTTTTCAATGAAACCCGGCGGCAGTCTGCCCTCCCGCCGCTGTCCGCCCTCGGCAAAAATGTTGGCCCTGTCGGCGTCGCGCAGCACCCAAATGAAGCGGTGCTTGCTGTTTAGTAATGCGATGGCCAGCTGCTCGATCTGGACGTCGGGCAGCGTCGTGGTGGATCCGAAGGACACGTAGAGCACCGACGCCGGCGGCTGCTTGTCGAGCCACCCTAAACATTCGTGCCGCTGCCGATGGCCCTGTTGAATGGCTACGGGATTCAGCGGGCCCACCGCGAAGAGCTTCTTGTCGAGATACTCCGGCTCGCGCGCGAGGGCGTCGACGAACTCGCCCTCCATCACCCTGCACGTGTTGAGCAGCGTCCCGGAGCTCAACTCGCGCCAATTCTGTTGGCGAAGGGCGAACGCCAAGAACTCGTCGGTCATACATCCGTCGTGGGGAGGGAAATCCACTCCGCGAGCTCGCAGCAACTCCCTGCCCGGGCTCCCCTCGTCGTGCCAGCTGAGTTGGTACGAGACCGCGACGCAGTTGAACGCGTAGGACTCGGCGTTGGGAATTTTCGCTGCTTCTTCGGCCGCGAAGGAGGAGAGAGGGTCGTGTACGATGACTAGGCGTTGCGAGGTGGGCGATAGGGTTAGCAGGAGGGAGGAGAGAGGGGCGCGCGCTACGCCGTAGGCTTCGAAGAGAGGTTGGAAGTGGGCGGGGAATTTGGTGGCGGCATCGGGGTCGGGGGATGGGTTGGGGTAAGTGGGGAGGGGGAGGTCGTGGAAATGGAGGGAGCGGAGGGAATTGGGGTCCCAGCCATGGAGACGGGACTTAGCTTGTTGGATGTGAGAGGCGGGGGCGGCGTAGTACACGGGGACGCCGCCGCGGGAGGAGAGGATGAGGGCGAAGTGGAGTAGTTGATTTAGATGGCCCTGCGCCGGGAACGGCACCACGACCACCGCCACCGCCACCGGATGATGTTCGTTGCTTCGGCCGTTCAGTTGCTCCAACTCCATACTAAGGTGCAGAATGAGAAGAAGAAGATGGGAAGTTTACGAGGGAAGGTAGTAGTACTTCTGTTCTATTGATAGACGCTGTGGTATAATATTCGAGCTTTGTTTATATAGGCGGTCAGTCTTCCTTTGACGATCGTAGGTTTAGTTCCCAGCAACTCTTTTTTTTTTTTTTTTTTTTTTTCTCATTTTATAGTATTTATTTAAGTAATGCGAAACTACACTTTAATTACTCGCAAAAATTACTGAAAATAAAATTAATGCATGCCTAAAATTAAATTTTTACATAATTTATCACTGTCTTTTACTCGGTCGAACTTATTGGCATTTAGATCATATAACTTCTTAGTCAGGAATTTATATTTTTTGAGGTCACTTCTTTATTATAAAGAAACATAGATAAGAACGGATTAAATATAATAGATTTTTTTTTTTTTTGATAATAACAAAATTATTCTATTATTAATATATTTTAGATAAAAACAACATATTATCTATTTTCTTATTTTTATAAATAATAATAAAATTGTTAGTCGTTGATTGAAAATAGATAAAAATGTAATTTTATTTATTAACAGATTAAAAGGTAACTTTATACATATGGTTACAGAATTATGTATAAAGAATTATAATTTAAACATTAATTTAAAGAATTTAATTTTTAAAAAAATAGAATTATAATTTATACATTAATTTAAAGGGTTATAGACTTATAATTTAAACATTAATTTAAAAAATTTTAGAATTATAATTTAGTCATTAATTTATATTAATAATTTTTAAAAAAATGAATGTAAGTTAATAATTAAATTCAACATATTTAATATGTATACAAAATGTTAGAATTCCTCTAACTTAAAAATTAATTTTGTATCACTATTTTAAAAAATTTAAAAGTGAATAAATATTTAAACTCTGTATATAATGAAAGTTTTGATTCATATACTTTTCACAAATTTAGACATTAATTTTGCACTAATTTAGGCTTTAATTTAAAAACTTTTGAATTACAGTTTAATCATTAATTTAAAAAGTTTTAGAATTACAAGTTAGGCATTAATTTAAAATATTTAATTTTAAACAAATTATAATTACAATTTAGGCATTAATTTAAATAGTTTTAGAATTACAATTTAGACATTAATTAAAATAGTTTAATTTAAAAAAATTTAGAATTACAATCTAAGCATTAATTTAAACAGTTTTAAAATTACAATTTAAATATTAATTTAAGGACTTTAGAATTACAATTTAATCATTAATTTAAAGAGTTTTAGAATTATAATTTAAATATTAATTTAAGGACTTTTAGAATTACAATTTAATCATTAATTTATATTAATATTTTTAAAAAATTTAAACGTAGGTTAATATTCAAATTCAACATATTTAATATGTTTAAAGAATTCTAAATTCCTCTAATTTAGCCATTAAATTTTTACTAATTCAATTTATTCTTATAATAGAATTATACGTGCTAAATTAATTCAAATTTTAATAGTAAAAATATTACAATTTAGCTATTAATTTAAGGTGATTTAGAATTTCTCTAATTTAAACATTAATTTTGTATCACAATTTAAAAAAAAATTGAATGTGCTTAAATATTTGATTCAATAGAAATATATAGTATAATTCAAATTTATTTTTAGAGTATATTTATATGGGCTAAATTAATTCAAATTTATATATTAAAATTTAATCTTTTAAAATAATAATATCATTCTATTCAAAGTAGAGATAAAATTATTTAATTATTTTTTAATCAAAAGATCGAAATATTTGTTTTTTAAGTACCTGATAATTCGTATATCTGTCAAAATGATATGTTATTATATGTCATAACTAAAAAATAATTTAATATATATATATATATATATATATATATATATACACACTGTCATACACTGTCATATATATATATATATATATATATATATATATATATATATAAGTACTTTACTTATTTATATATTGAGGATATAAATTCAACTCTAGGAGTTAAGACAACGTGACCTCATACATTGTCAAATGATGCTAAATATACAAATAAATAAATAAATAAAAACAGTCTTTTCCAAATGATGCGAAAAATGTAGTTTGAATTCTAAGCTGCCGGCTCTCTATCGGAGACAAAGTGCTTAGGACCGTTGGAATAATAATAATAATAATAATAATAATAATAATAATAATAAATTGTAAGCTCTAAATAAAAATATATTTTATATTTTATTTATTTTAAAATAAAATAAATTTTATTTATTATTATATTTTATTTAGAATATACCGATAGCATTATTTAAAAAAATAAAAAAAATGTGACGTTTATATTGTCTAAATTGTGCTGCGAAACAATCAAATTATTTTTTTAAGGTCTTCCATATATATATATATTAAATATTTTATTATATTTTTTTTTACAAATAATAAATTTAATTAATTGAGATACAAATAATATAGTATGGATGGTTATAGCAATTTTCAATCACCGTATGATTGAAAAATAAGGTGTGTAAATAGCTAAAAACTAATTTAATCTATATATATAGAGAGAGAGAGAGAGAGTTGGGCTGGAATGCTATTGATAACACCAGCCCAATTTTACCACCCATTTTGCAGCCATTGAATCGCATTGAGATTCGTGGAGGCTCTTTAATGAAAAAAAAAAGAAAAGAAAAAATAAAAAGAAAATGTAAATAGTAAACAGTTTTTCTTTTTAATTAAAGGATTTGCACGAATCTCAATGCAATCCAATGACTACAAAATGAGTGGTAAAGTTGGGCTGGTGCTATTAATAGCATTCCAGCACAACTCTATATATATATATATATATATATATATATATATATATATATAAAAGTACTCTACTTATTTATATATTTAGGATATAAATTCAACTATAGGAGTTAAGACAACGTGATCTCATACACTGTCAAATGATGCTAAATATACAAATAAATAAATAAATAAATAACAGTCTTTTACAAATGATGCGAAAAGTTAATCGGTGTAGTTTGAATTCTAAGTTGCCGGCTCTCTATTGCAGGCAAAGTGCTTGGGACCGTTGGAATAATAATAATAATAATAAATTGTAAGCTCTAAATAAAAATATATTTTATGTTTTATTTATTTTAAAATAAAATAAATTTTATTTATTATTATATTTTATTTAGAATATACCGATAGTATTATTTTAAAAAATAAAAAAATGTGACGTTCATATTGTCTAAATTGTGCTACGAAACAATCAAATTATTTTTTTAAGGTCTTCCATTTAATTATATATATATTAAATATTTTATTATATTTTTTTTCACAAATAATAAATTTAATTAATTGGGATATAAATAATATAGTATGGATGGTTATAGCAATTTTCAGTCACCGTTCGATTGAAAAATAAGATCTGTAACAAGGCCTTCTTTCAGGCTTATTCTTCAAACGCGTTTGGTTTGAATAGAAAAAGTAGTTTTCATCTTTGTGGAACAAACTGATATAAGAGTAAAACTTTTCGATTTTTTTCCTAAAATAAATTTGTTCCCATTTAAAAATAAATTTAATTAAAATAAATATATTTTTAATTATTATATTAAAATTTTAATTAATTTAATATTTTGATTGATCTAATTATTTTATTAACTAAATATTTAATTATTAAATAATTAACTAATTAATTTATTAAATTATTTATTGTAAATTAAATTATTTATTAATAATACTCACTACTGTTAATTATTTTATCAATTAATATTTAAAATTATCTAATAATAATAAATTAAATAAATTAAATTATTATTTAATTAATATTGTATTTTAATTAATTAGATAAAACATTATTATTTAAAAATTATAATTACTTGTATTCTCATTATTTCAATATAACTATTAAGGCACTATTTTATTATTTTCATTGATAATTCAATTTTTATCCAAACGTATAATTAATTTTATTTTTAAATTTATATTTATCACTAGAATAAACATTTTCAACTTAATTATAGCTGAACCAAATGCAGCCTCAAAATTTTGCTGGTCAATATTTTAAATCTTTAGCACAAAGAAATATTCGTTTTCTCGAATCTTTCTGTAGCTGTCTCCTACTTTGAACGTGTTATATATAGACATGCATTTCATTCTCTAATAAGAGAACTTCCTATCGTTTCCCCGATTTGTCAATACATGTGCTTTTAAATTGTTGACAAAGTCAAGCCTATGGCAATGGCAAAAATGGTTACTCTTATCTCTAATTATTGTTTTGGACATGTTTGGTTATTCGAAAATTACTGAAGTGAAAAAGTTATTTTTATAATAGTAAAGTGTTGAGTTCAATTGCTTGATTAACTATCAAGTGAAATATAAAAAATTATAGCTTCGTAATTTTGATTATTTAAAACTTATTATTAAAATTTAATAAAAAATATAATCTTATATTTGAATTCGGATTTTAACTTAAAATTTTAAATGTTTACTTCAAGTTCCAATCAATAACTTGAATTTATAGTTTGGAACAATTTGAATTTAATATTCAATTTGAAGTTCCTAGCTAAAAATAATATAATTTACATTTAAATTTAAATTTAAATATTTTAATTAAGTTTAGATTTAAAACTTAAAATTACAATTCAAAATTTAATTAAAAAATTAAATTTAAAATATAATTTAATAAATTTGGAATTAAAATTTTTGTGCTGAATTTGAATTGACGAATAAAATTTCAAATATAAAATTAAATTTATGATTTTAATTAAAATTTAAATTAAAATTCAACTTTAAAAATTAATTTAAAAATTTAAGTTAAGACTAAATATAACCTTTTATATTAACTCTTTGCTTTCGGTGAGTGGAAATTTTGTGAGCCGAAGTCAAAAAAAAAAAAAAAAAAAAGAGTTATAATTTACTTTATGAATCTACTTTTGTAAAATAATTTACATAATCATAAATAAATCAAACAATCGATATGGTAATATTTTTCTAAAAAAATTAATTTTGATATTTTACTTTTGTCTCACCAAACATATGAGAGCTAGCCTTTGCGGCATATTTGAAATAATAACAATCAATTCATGTAATCTTAAAAAAATTATTAGCAACGGCTATAGTTAGGAAAAGTTAAGTACTTAACCCTCCAAGTGAGGTGTATGTTCAAAAATATGATAAATTTTATTTATTATTTCAAAATAACTAATAAATAAAATTTTATTCTCAGATGAAGTGGGATATATGATATATACCATATTTGGAATATATATATAACATCTCTTTTATAGTTATTATGCATGACACTAGATTTTGATGTCATGAATTTTAATATTAGCATCTGTTTTGGACTGTACTAACTGCTAAGGTTGTATTTATGCGATAAAAAGAAATATAATGAAATAATATTTTATTTATTTTGGTACCAATATTACATTACATATATTGTAATAAATAAAATGTATAATATATTTTTGACTCAATTTTGATTGAAAGCACAAAATGACCAAATGAGCTTTTACTGATCTAAGTGTTAGATAATATGATATATTTACTTTTTTTAATTATTTTGACGAAAAATAATTAAATTAATAAAATTTTAAACGACAGAATTATTAAATTATTCAGTACCGAGTCCTAATTTATTTGACTAATAAAATTAATATATATATTTTTTTAGAAAAAAATAGCATGCTTAAAATATAAAGCAACTAGATTTTCAAATTCGGAATCTGGGATATTAAATATTAAATTATTTGCCACTTAAAATTAGCAATTTTTGATAAATAAAAAATTGAGCTAGGCATTTCAAAATGGATTAATTATAATTGAGGTCTTGAGAGAATGAGTGGTATATTTATGAATCCACACAATTTAAGAAAGGTCTAAGACGCAAAAATTTATCATCGTGAGTCCAGCTCGAGACAAGGCAATCTCAAAACGACGATTATATAAAATTCATCAAATAATTACAAATTTAATACAAATACAAGAGAACTTATTTAAACTTGAAAGATCTAGTGCTCTTCTATCATGTAAACTTAATCACCGACTTATATGCGCAATAAAGGCATCAAAGTCGGCTATAGAGGACCCGCCGTCGGCCACCGCGCTGCGCACGGCTTCGCCCAACGCCTTCGCCTGCCGCCTGATCTCCTCGGCGCCATCGCCCACCATAACTTTTTTGATCGCGTCTTCTATCTCCGCCGCGGTCACGGTCTCCTCCCGGCGCGCCCAGTCCCTCACCACGACGCCGACCTTCAGGTACTCGCTCACGAACACCGCGTTCCTCGGCTGGTCCGAGTGCATGGGCCACCCGACGATGGGCACGCCCATGCTTATGCTCTCCATGCACGAGTTCCACCCGCAGTGGCTCACGAACGCTGCTGTTGCCTCGCGCGCCAGTATCTCCAGCTGCGGCGCCCAGTCCCTTATCACAATTCCTCTGCCCTCTACTTTTTCAATGAAACCCGACGGCAGTCTGCCCTCCCGCCGCTTTCCGCCCTCGGCAAAAATGTTGGCCCTGTCGGCGTCGCGCAGCACCCAAATGAAGCGGTGCTTGCTGTTTAGTAATGCGATGGCCAGCTGCTCGATCTGGGCGTCGGGCAGCGTCGTGGTGGACCCGAAGGACACGTAGAGCACCGACGCCGGCGGCTGCTTGTCGAGCCACTCCAAGCATTGGTGCCGGTGCGGATGGCCCCGCGGGATGGATACGGGATTCAGCGGGCCCACCGCGAAGAGCTTCTTGTGGAGAAACTGCGGCTCGTGGGAGAGCGCGTCGACGAACTCGCCCTCGATCGCCCTGCACGTGTTGAACAGCATCCCGGAGCTTAAGTGGGTCCAATTCCGTCGGCTGCTGGCGAAAGCCAAGAACTCGTCGGTCATACATCCGTCGTTGGGAGGGAAATCCACGCCGCGAGCTCGCAGCAACTCCCTGCACGCGCACCCCTCGTTGAGGCTGCCGAGATGGTACGAGG
The DNA here is from genome assembly GCA_029168755.2 of Tillandsia fasciculata. Lineage (NCBI taxonomy): Eukaryota > Viridiplantae > Streptophyta > Magnoliopsida > Poales > Bromeliaceae > Tillandsia > Tillandsia fasciculata. The sequence goes on from CM054931.1 coordinate 3,166,857, forward strand.
CCGGGATGCACCGGAACGCGTAGGACTCGGCGTTGGGAATTCCCGCGGCTTCCTCGGCCGCGAAGGAGGAGAGAGGCTCGTGCACGACGACGAGGCGCTGCGTAGTGGGCGAGAGGGTGCGCAGGAGGGAGGAGAGAGGGGTGCGCGCTTCGCCGTAGGCTTCGAGGAGAGGTTGGATGTGGGCGGGGAATTTGGTGGCGGCGTCGGGGTCGGGGGATGTGTTGGGGAAAGTGGGGAGGGGGAGGTCGTGGAAATGGATGGAGCTGAGGGAATTGGTTTCCCTGCCGTGGAGGCGTGACTTGGCTTGTAAAATGTGGGAGGCGGGGGCGGCGTAGTGCACGGGGATGCCGCCGCGAGTCGAGAGGATGACGGCAAAGTGGAGCAGTTGGTTTAGATGGCCCTGCGCCGGTAATGGCACCACGACCACCGCCACCGGTTGATGCTCGTTGATTCGCCCCTTCGGTGGCTCCAACTCCATATTTAATTTGGCTCAAAATGAGAAGCAGATGATGGAAGGAGACAGGACTACGATTCTATTGAGAAAGAGATAATTTTAACTAACAAAATGAAGTTTTGGTTGGATGCGTGTTGGATGCTCTAGAGCACATATTTTACTCAAAAGAGTGAATAGTTTAAGATGAGAAAACAGGGGTTGTCTTAAAGGACTATATATATATATATATATATATATATATATATATATATATATATATATATATATAGATTGATGAGCAACAGAACAGCCCAATTTTCCATAAAGCCAAGCGCAGCCCTATGTTGTGTAGCTCATCAATTAACGGAGCAAAGTTGGAATATGCTTTGGAAAAGATTAATGCTAAGTGTAGGTTGTATATTTTATGCTTTATTTATTTAAGAGTAAGATAATTTTTATTTATTATTTTGAAGTGATGGATAAAAAAATTGATGAGATATAAAATGTATATTTATTTTTAGGTGTACATCTAATATTTTTTTTAAAAAAATCAATCAAAAAAACGGTGACATAAGAGATTTTTTTTTTTTTTTTCAATTCCTCTCAAAATTGATGTCATATATTTATCACACGTGGGACAGGTATGCACCACCCAGATGAATAAGTTGAAATATTAAAAATCTATTTTTTTTTTCTAAACTCTCAATAAGATCATTCATCCAAAGTTCAATCACTAATGTTACAAAATCTTTATTTTTAATATTAAAAAATTTTAAAAATATATTAAAATATTTAAAGAGACGGATGCTAATGTTATATATATATTAAAATATTATTTGTATACCCGTTCCTCCAAATATTTTAATAGCTCTTTTGAATTTGTAATCTTTGAAAGGATATTCTTATTGAGAGTTTAGAAAAAAAAATTAAATTTTTAATATTTTAAACACTGTAAATGATTTATCATGTGTAAACATGAATCATTCACTGTATTCAACTTATTCACCTCCCCACCTATTCCCGTTTGCGTAGCACACACGTGGCGCACGCGTGACAGATATAAAGTTAATTTTACAAATTATAATTTTGTAGAACTATTTTTAAAATAAAAAAAAAATAATGAGCTAATTGCAAAGAAAAAAAGTCCTAACATGTAATTTATACTTTTTTTTTTTTTTTTATGAGCTATACTATCTGTACATTTTATTGGAGGTGTATATTCTACACCTAATTTATTTTAGAATAAATATTTATCCACATCATTTCGAAGTGACGAATAAAATTTATTTTATTTTAAAATAAATAAAAGGTATATATCTAATATAGACTTGTACATCAAGTTTTTTTTTTTTTTTTTTTTTTAATTTGCCTATACAACGAGTGATAGCTAGTCTATGTTGCGTGTAAGTTTTGCTTTGGAGAAGGATGCACAATGATCTGACACTATTACTTGGTGGACCTCAATTTTTCTTTCTCGTTTTATTATATTTCAATACCTAATCTAAAATTACAATTGTATTAGTTACAAACTCTATTTAAAATAAAATCACTATGGCTGTCCGAAAGAAGTCTGAAATAAAATCTTATTTCAATCTTATTTTTCAAACGATTTTGATTTAGATAGAGACAATAATTTTCGTCTTTCATAAATAGACTGGTATAAGACTGAAACTACTTTCTAATTTTTTTTCTAAAACAAATTTATTTTCACTTAAAAATAAATTTAATTAAAGTAAATATAATTTTAATTATTATATTAACTCTTTAATTAATTTAATATTTTAATTTATCTAATTATTTTATTAACTAATTACCTAATTATTAGATAATTAACTAATTAATTTATTAATTTATTAAATTATTTGTAGTTAATTAAATTATTTATTAACAATACTCATTATTATTAATTATTTTATCAATTAATATTTAGAATTATTTAACAATAGTTAATTAATTAAATTAAATTAATATTTAATTAATATTTTAATATTAATTAATTAGATAAAATATTATTATTATAAAATTATAATTACTCTTATTCTCACTATTCCAATCTAACTATTCAAACACTATTTTTCTTATTTCTAAAAATAATTTAATTTTCATTTTAACGCAAAATTAATTTTATTCCTACTTATTCCTGAACTTATATATATTCCTAAAATAAATCGTTCTAACTTATACCTAAATCAAACACAATCTATGTTTATAAGTAGTACTTACTTTCGTACCTAGAATATAGTTTTGTAATTTTAAAATAAAAGAATATATATATTTTTAGTTTTGACAGTATTTTTAAATTGTATAATATTATGTGAGAAATACTCTTATACTTTTTTATTTTACTTACCGTTCATTCATTTCTATTTAATGACCCATATTTAATTATTTTTAAGTTATGATCTGCAATAGCATGTCACTTTGAGAAAGGTACCGATTACCAGGTATCCAAAAAAAAAATATTTCGGTCTTTTGATTCATGGTCAATTAAATAATTTTATCTCTATTTTGAAAGTTTTTATTTTTATAAATATTATAAATTTTAAAGATTTCAATTTAGTGAGAGTTTTTATTTTTGAAAAGATTAGAAATTTTAAATATTTCAATTTAGTTATGATTTTAAATGTTAATTTTTTAATTCTCTTTGTTTACTTTTTATATATTGCACATAATTTTAATTTTAGAAAACTTTATTAAAATTTAAATTATTTTTAAAAATTAAAATTTAGAAACCTACTAATTTTATTTTTGTTTTTTTTTTAAAAAAAATAGATTACTTTTAGATTTAATTTCATTCTAATTTTTAAATCATTCAGGAAGCTAATTGCAAACTAAAAGGTAAGAAACTAAAATTTTAAAAATCGATCAAATACAAAAAGAATTTAAAGGTAAAATTCAAAATCAACTTAATAAATTAAATCAATTAGAATGAATAAATTGATAAAACATACAAATAGTATAAATTTGTTTCATAAAAATTTATCTAATTTCTCTATGGTCCTAATTTTTGTACTTCTAATATTCCTTAAATAATGTTTAAATTATAATTATATAACTTTTTAAATTAATAACTAAATTGTAATTCTATTTTTTAAAATTAAACTCTTTAAATTAACGTCTAAATTATAATTCTAAAATTTTTTAAGTTAATGACTAAATTATAATTCTAAAACTCTTTAAATTAATGACTAAATTGTTATTTAAAAACTTCTAAAATTAATACCTAAATTAATGCAGAATTAATTTATAAATTTGTGAAATGTATATGAATCAAAACTTTCATTATATGTTGAATTTAAAAAAATTTCTATTTTCAAAATTTTTAGAATAGTGATACAAAATTAATTTCTAAATTAGAAAAATTCTAAAATTTTTTATATATATTAAATATGTTGAATTTGATTATAATCCTACATTCAAATTTTATAATATTTTTTTTAAAAAATTAAACTTTTTAAATTATTGCAACTTAATGACTAAATTTATGAAAGGTAATTTAATTATTTTTTTTTAAAAAAAATTGTAATGTTTAATTATGAAAATATCTTTTTTTATGAAGTTATCTTTTAATTTGTTAATAAGTAAAGAGCAATGCTAGTGAATACACCTCATTTGGGGTGTTAGATATATACCCGACCCATCTAAGGATGGGGACTTTTTCATCCATCACTTCAAAGTGACGAATAAAATTCACACTACTCTAAAATAAATAGGGTGTAGATCGTACACCCCAAATGAGATGTACAAGAAATATTTTTCTACTCATATTATGTTAGGACATATCAACTTCAGCTGTCATGACTAAATATTTTGAAAATTTTTAAAGCAAAATTAATATTTTCATATATGTTAAAGCAAAATAGGTTAAATACGGATTAAATAGTTTTTTTTTCTAACAATAACAAAAGTATTCATAGAGGTGGAGTACTACTTGAATACGAAAGAGGTGCAAGGATTCATAGAGTTTCTGGGATCCGCCTAGGGGTTGCCGTAGGGGTAGCTAGTGTGTTGTGGGTGTATCTTTTCCTATGTTTAATATTTACAGTTGGAATGTTATGGGCCTTAGTGACCCAAGCAAGAAGGGTCTGATGGCTATTTATTTATAGGTGAAAAATAGGTTCAACTTTCTGTCCGTGACAATAGGCCCAGGAGACTAATAAGTTGAGTTGGGTGAGCCCAATAAGTTGAGTGGGGCTGCGGTCCACAATAGACCTAACGGCAAGAGGCCCAACAATAGACCCAACGTCCAGGTGGGTTGAGTCCGGTCGAGACCCGTGGGCACTGTGTCTGTACGCTTTAAGTGAATTGGTTGCATATTTCTAATAGCTCGAGCTTTTGGGATTAATGGTTAGCGCCAACGATCCGACAAGTGGTATCAGAGCCAGTGGCACGGGTTCGATTTCCACACGGTGCAGGTGTTGGGGGGGGGGGGATTGTTGGCTATTTATTTATAAGTGAAAAATAGGTCCAACTTCCTGTCCGTGACAATAGGCCCAGGAGACTAATAAGTTGAGTTGGGTGAGCCCAATAAGTTGAGTGGAGTTGCGGTCCACAATAGACCTAACGGCAAGAGGCCCAACAATAGACCCAACGTCCAGGTGGGTTGAGTCCGGTCGAGATCCGTGGGCACTGTGTCTGTACGCTTTAAGTGAATTGGTTGCATATTTCTAATAGCTCGAGCTTTTGGGATTAATGGTTAGCGCCAACGATCCGACAGGGTCTAGTTAAGTATGTACTTTCTACTTCAAAGAAAGCAGTGTACTACTTGCAAGAAACCAAAGTGGATTCTATTTCTTTCTTTCCTTTGCTCTTTTGCTCGACTGCACGTCGACAAATGTCGTTTTGTTAAATCCTCGGCGTCTTCAGGAGGTATTCTAACTTGCTGGGGCTTTAGGGATTTCTCGTGTTCCGAGATTTTAGTTCGACGTTTTTCTATTACTGTTAGGCTGAAGCATAACGCTTGCGGGACTAGCTTTTATTTAACGAATGTTTACGGCCCACCAACGTGGGAAGGCAAGGTGGACTTTTGCCATGAGCTGGTAGAGCTCAAAGGTGTATGTAGAGTCTGTGGATAATGTGTGGGGATTTCAATTTTACCAAATGTCAACAGGAAAGAAAGGGAAAGAGCTGGAGTGGTAAACTTATGTCCATGTTTTCTGATTTATTAATCAAGTTGGAGATGATAGATATGTCGCTGGGGAATCAGAGTTTCACGTGGTCCAATATGCAGGATTCTCCAACTCTAGCTAAACTGGATCGCTTTCTTGTGTCTACTGAATGGGACCTAGCCTTCCCTCTTGCAAAGGTAGTGGCACTCCCCCGACTGACATCAGATCACACTCCAATCCTTTCCTCAACCAGTGCGAACCTACCACCTCGTAGATTTAGATTCGAGGATGCGTAGCTTCTACGGGAGGACTTCAATGTCAGAATGTCCAGGTGGTAGGCAGAGGTGCCTGGCCAACGTTCGAGCATCCTCACTTTTACAGCTAAGCTAAGGCACTATAGGAAGAGGTTCAAGGAATGGAGACCAACAAATTTTCATAGTATTTCCAAATGTAAGAGTGAACTTTCGATGGAGATTCAGGCGCTGGACTTCATTGCGGAGGCGAATTGTCCCTCGGGGGTACAACGGGAGAAATGTAACCTCTTTAAGCAGCAGTTGCAGTTGGTAGTAGTGGAGGAGAAAATGCTATGGAAATCTCGAGCAAAGCAACATTGGCTTAAAGAAGGGAATGGCCACACTAATTTCTTCCACGTTGTTGCTAATGGTCGCAAGAGGAGTAATTTTAATGAAGAGGTCGAGGAAGATAGTTTCAGGGCTTGCAGAGAGGTCGAGAAAAGAGAGTAGTTCTTTAATAAATTCAAGGAGTTGTTCGCTCCAAACAGGAAAGCTAGGGAGTCTTTTGGGGATTGGAATAATTTATTCGGTAGCCGATCGTTTCTTTGTCCGGAGCAACTTACTGTACCCTTTAGTAGGGAAGAGGTTAAAAAAGTGGTTTTTCAGTTATGAGGGGATAAAGCCCCGGGGCCGGATGGGTTCGGGTTAAGGTTTTACCAAAAATTATGGACAATAATTCAAGACGATATCTTTAATATCTTCCTCGATCTGTTAGAAGGGAATCTGAATATGGGCCTGTGGACTACACCTATATCTGTTTAACTCCTAAAAAATAAGGGGCTAAAGCTGCTGGAGACTTTAGGTCGATTACTTTGCTTAATAGAGTACAGAAGATAATTTTCAAAGTTCTAACGAACAGTCTCGAAAGGGTTTTGGAGAAGGTCATTTCTCCATCACATAAGTGGTGCGGTTTAATAGGACAATGTATATCCAACTCTAAGATAACAGTGTTGGTTAACGGGACCTCCACAAAATGGATTAAACTTAACAGAGGTTTGAGACAAGGGCATCCTCTTTTCTCGTTTCTCTTTCTGGTGGTGGCGGAGGGACTCGCGAGACTGACAGAGAGAGCGGGCTAGAATAATCTGTTTCACGGGGTAGGCCCTTCTCCGGAGTGTCAGATTGCGTTGCCTCCCCTGTTGCTAAGTTCAAGGCTATTTGAAAGAAGCGGTAGTAAACTACATTTTCTCAAAAATAATAACAAAAGTATACTTTTGACATTATCAATATATAGTCTTATCAAAATGGTGTCAATGTTGAGGCGCTTTTTCAAGAAGAAAAAACTAGTTTTATTGTTTGTAGTAGCCGCCACTTTGGGCTCAATTTAAATTGTAATGCTATTAATAATATTTAATTATTAGTGTTATTAAATTTTTAATCTTCGAATAAAAAAATATATGATTGGAATGATAATAATTTTTTAAAATTTAGTAAATGGTTGATGAAATAGTATGATAAAAAAAATTTAAAATATATATATATATATATCTAGCAACAAAAAACTTGATAGATTGTATATTTGATAATATACTATCCATAATTTATATATATATATATATATATATATATATATATATATATATATATATATATATATATATATATATATATAGCATAGGGCTACTATACTCTTATGAGTATAAATTCCTTTGTACTTATAATTTTTTCACCCTTGGATGAAGCAATGTGCGGTTAGGATAATAGTGGTCCCCCTAAGATTTATTAGGTTATTGGAAAAATAATAAAAATCTTAAGATCTACTATAATCCTAACCGCACATTACTTCATCCAATGGATAAAAACTTATTAGTATGAATATATATATATATATATATATAGATAGAGAGAGAGAGAGAGAGAGAGAGAGAGAGATAAAGTACGGCTACTATATTATTAATAGTACCAAGTTATTTGTACTATCAAGTTTTCTACCCGTAGATCAACTCCGATCCTTTGATCATTTTCATCCGTTAGATTTTACTATTTTCCCAACCACCTATTAAACCCAATGTGCTCACTATCATCTCAACCACACATCTTTTAATTCAAGGGTTAAAAACTTAATAGCACCAATAACTTGTCACTATTAATAATATTCCAGCCTATATATATATATATATATATATATATATATATATATAATATATATATATATATATATTATATATATAATATATATATATATATAATATATATATATAATTGAGCTTCTATGCTCGTAAAAGTATCAAATTATTAGTGTTTATAATTTTTTAGCTCTTGAATTAAAAGATGCGTCATTAAAATGATAGTGAGTCTTTTAAGTTTAGTGAGCGGTTGGTGAAATAGTATAATTTAATGAATAAAATTAGTCAAAAAAATATATCTAACAATAGAAAAATTATAATTACCAAAAGCTCGGTGCTTTTGCAAGCATAATAGCTGAACTCTCTCTCTCTCTCTCTCTCTCTCTCTCTCTCTCTCTCTATATATATATATAAAAGAGAACATATTAATTAACATTTTGCCACTTCTATATGTTCAGTATTTTATCCAGTAATCCCGCGGTACTAAAAAAAAAAATTGAATAAAAACTAATCTCACAAAGATTAGTGACAAATTTATTAATCACAAATTTGGCTACGTTTGGAAGTGGTATAAAGGGGGGATATCCCCCCTTTATACCCAAACGATTTTGGGATATCCCAGTTTGGGGATATCCCAGCCAAACGGAATATCCCAAAACCCACCCTGGGATATCCCAGGTATATCCTCCCACCCATGGAATAACTCTCTCTCTCTCTCTCCTCCCCCTCCCCCACGTGATTTCCCCTTCTCTCCCCCCGAGGCTCCATCCTCCCATTTCCTTCTCCCCTTTCTTTCTCCCCTTCCCCTTTCTTCCAGATCTGTGTAACACCACTCCCTCTCCTCCCTCTCTCGTCCCCGGTCGCCGCTCCCGAGCATCGTCGCCTCCCCGGTCGCCGCTCTCGAGCAAAGAAAGCCTCCCCGGTCGCCGCTCTCGAGCAACTTGGGCTCCCCGGTCGCCGCTCCCGAGCTACGTCGCCTCCCCGGTCGCCGCTCTCGATCTACTTGGGTTCCCCCCTCGCCGGTCCCGATCTTCGTCGGCTCCCCCGGTCGCCGCTCCCGATCTGTTTGGGTTCCCCCCTCGCCGGTCCCGATCTCCTCCCGAGCAACGAACGCCTCCCCGGTCGCCGCTCTCTGAGCAACTTGGGCTCCCCGGTCGCCGCTCCCGAGCTACGTCGCCTCCCCGGTCGCCGCTCTCGAGCAACGTCGCCTCCCCGGTCGCCGCTCCCGAGCAACGTCGCCTCCCCGGTCGCCGCTCTCGATCTACTTGGGTTCCCCCCTCGCCGGTCCCGATCTGTTTGGGTTCCCCCCTCGCCGGTCCCGATCTCCTCCCGAGCAACGAAAGCCTCCCCGGTCGCCGCTCTCGAGCAACTTGGGCTCCCCGGTCGCCGCTCCCGAGCTACGTCGCCTCCCCGGTCGCCGCTCTCGATCTACTTGGGTTCCCCCCTCGCCGGTCCCGATCTTCGTCGGCTCCCCCAGTCGCCGCTCCCGATCTGTTTGGGTTCCCCCCTCGCCGGTCCCGATCTCCTCCCGAGGCTCCTTCCTCACCATTATAAATTTTCATAGTTTGTCTCCTTCTCCCCTGCTCCAGATCTGTGTAACCCTCCCCGGTCGCCGCTGCCGAGCTTCGAGGGTTCCCCGGTCGCCGCTCCCGATCTTCGTGGGTACCCCCATCGCCGCCCCCGATCTGTCTGTGCATGTGTAAGCAGTGTGCTTGACTGCTTATTAATTCTTGCTCCCTTTGCCAAAGGTTCCCCGAGGTTATCTCAGCACACTCCTTTTATTCTCGGTTGCTCTGTCCCTCTAACGAGGTATCACTCTCTGCCATCAAAGGTGCATTCCTGACCTTCTTTTTATTATGGTTCAGCAATTAGTGGCTAAATTGCGTATATGCCTTTGATGTTAAAATGACAATGTTATGGTATCATTTGGTCGATGTGTTTGGATAGCTACGGCATATAAATGTTTCATCGGTTATGAGTTGGTGATGAAACTATAAAATAATGGCGATGATGATGGTGACCATAGGCATTTGATGGATGGCATGGATTTTGAATCCACTGCAACCCCATGCTTGTTGGAAACCAGTTGAGCCCGTGTACATATCAGGCGATGATGACGGTTGCCAAATGGGTTAGAAGGATGGCATGGATTTAGAATCCACTGCAACCCCACACATATTGGAAACCAAATGAGCCCTTGTACATAATAACCCACAATTTTCATATTTTGGTAAATGACAATCATTTTTGCCGATATTTATCTTTACTTTAATTTGTAAACCGCCAACTTTTTATTCTAAATACTTTTATTATGTATTTCTCTATTTACCATTGCAAATTATGATATTCCATCCCTTTTATGCAAGTATTAATATGGTCTGCATCACTTGTCTTCCAACTTGAATGTCAATTATATTATTCGTTTTAGGGTAATGCCAAAAAGATTGGAAATATAATGTGTAATGTCAAAATATATAAAGTAGATCATACATTATGTACAGATGCGTCCTTTCAAGAAGTCGGTCAAGGCCGGTCAATCTAGCCGTTCTAACTTGGGCAACATCCAAGCCAGTACCTTTCCAAATGAGGGTGCTAGCGGTTCTCGCTCACAAAAGTCGCCCCGAACACCAAACTGGACGGAGGCATTGGATTTTTTACCGAACCAGTAGAGCTAGAGCCTGCAGAGGTTGAGGAGGAAGCGACCAGTACAAATTATACTACAACTGAGTCACGGCGGGGTGACGACATTCGCACGAGTATTACCAATGAGTTGTGGAATAATAGAAGTTAGATAAATAATTGTAACTGACTAAAAGTTTGTAAATATTAGATGTACTGGTGTGATAGTATGTTAGTCGGCTTGTATTGCTTATTTTCTTTGTTAGGGTAATGTTAAGTGGACTGTTAATTACAAACTGTGATTTAAATGGGTATGATGTAATTTCAAATATTATTGTGAGTTGGTTAGTGTTTGATGCTAATTTTCCTTTATTTAAATATTATAAATTCCCTTTACAATTTTCAATATTAATTAAATTTAATTAATATTTTATTCGTTGAAAAATTATAATTTTTAAATGTTAGAAATTATTTGTACGAAAAATTTAAATTAAATAAAGTTTGATATAGTATAAAAATATTGAACTATAAAATTTTAAATATTATTAATTTTAATTCTTTATAATTTTATATTTAAAATAATCAGAAAAATTTAAATTTTATTTAAAATAATAATTATATAATTTATAAAATAATTTAATAAATTTTTAAAATATTATTGTGTCCGCGTCATTAAACCAAAAATAATTTTTATAAATATTTTAATAAAATATTTTAATTAAATATACTATATAAAATTTTTTATAATTAATTAATTCTAATATATATTTTAATCCTCACATCATTAATTTACATAAAACAAAAGGTCACATCGTCATTAAACCAAAAAAGTCAACTTTATTCACCTTTTTCTCAAACCCCAATCCAAACACCTATTTTCTTATACCAGGTTTAAACCAGGTTTATCCCTCATTCCCAACCAAACACAATTTAGGTATATCCCAGGTATATCCCTTACTATATTCCTATACCTGGTATATCTCATTCCGGTATATCCCGTTTCCAAACGATACCAAAAAGATTAGAGGCAAAAGTTGTAGTTAATTATTTTAGCTAATGTTGGATTTCGAGGTCAAGAATTTTAATCTTTGTCTTAGCATGCTTTAAATGCAAAGTAAAATATTATATTTTATATTCTATCGTTATTTTTCATACACTAAGTAATTTTAATATGAGCAATATTTTCTGTACATTCAATTTAAAACGTACAATACACATTTTATTCATTTTAGGATGAAAATTTTTTTATTGATCATTTCAAAATAATAAATAAAATTTATTTTATTATAAAATAAATAAAATATAAAATATATATTTTTTAAAAAATATATACAAAAATTATTATTATTTTAATATATAGTGCTATATAGACCTTTTTTTTTTTTTCCCTATTCCATCACATATATAATTTTTTCTGAGTCTCGTCAAAATGTATCCAATAAATACAATTCCAATATATCTTTTCCACCTTTGTCCACTTTGAATAATCATTAGTTGAAAGGATACTTTCAAGTTAGAGACAAAGCAAAACTTATTATATTTAAAGAGTGCTCATATAAATAAAATATATTAAAGGAATACAATTTCAATATTTCTTTTCTACCTTCTTTCCACTTTCAACTCTGGATTTGCCTAATAAGTTTAGGTGAGAAAAAGATAAAATAATCATTATATAGTTTGAAAGGCTAAACCATCAGGTGAGAGACAAAACAAAACTTAATTAATTACCACACAACATGTATGGAAGCTTCCATTGTTTAACAAAATCTTGGGCACATGCAACATGAATGCGGATTAATTCCTTGAACCAAAAGCTCCAAAGTTTTATTTAACAAATTAATCTAATCAACCTGGGCTCAATCTCATCCATTTCCCTCGGCCCAATCAACATCTCAAATTCAAACTTGTCCCAGTAATTGGGCTCGGCATTACGTGCGTCCACAAAACAAATGGTAACGCTCATAACAATATATGCAGTTGTTGAAAAGTAAAAAATCATCACTCGTCCATCATGCATGCAGTTTGGCTCGGGTGCAAAATGGCTGATCTCTTCTTTCCAAACTTATGAATCAGATTCAAATTTTGTATCACGATTGAGATTAGTGTTTATAAGTATATATATGTAGTGCAACAGATGGTTTAAGATGAGTTTTAGATCATATTTATTAGTGCACCTTGAACCAAACATCAAAGGATTCTATACTCGTATGCGTAACAGGCTAAAATGATTTGAATTTTAAGTTAAATATTAATTTATAAATAGAAATATTGCAAAAATTAGAGAGATAAATTCTGCATTTTATTTTGTACTGCGTTCATCACTTTTATTTCCGTAGTTTTGGTGCTTTTCATTTTTGCATGAATTTTTATTCAGGTCACGTTTAGACGGTTAATTATTTTATTTTGTATCGTCAAGAAAAATGACTCTCTCCCATCGTTTCCCGTAATATTCACCTTTTAGATTATAGATGCCCTGTCCTAATTAAAAAAAAATGGACCTTTTGTTTTGATAAGGAAAGAAAAATCACGCAAATATTATCCGCTTTATCTTTTTTCTCTCTTTTTTTTAATTCTCTTCTGAAATTTTTCGCATCCAACGAATTAAATCTTTTCGTTTTTATCATAACATAGATAAAAAATAACTTTCAAGCAAAGATAAAAAATAAAAATTTAAATTTAAAATAAATCATGCTGCTTATTAAACTATTTCAACGATGCATGTCTAGTCGAGTGCTCCTCTCTCCAAATATCGAGTTATCATTATTATTTTTATTATTATTATTATTATTATTTTCTTTTGAGGGAGAAAGAGATAGAAAGAGAGAGAGTATATTTATTTGATTTATTTTTTAAAAATAAATTTAGTTAGAAATTAAAAATAATTAGATTTTAAATTTAAAATATTTGAATACGGACCATTCATGCAGATCTTAATCAACTGCGTCAAGTGCGGTTTGTAATACTGGATTATCCCCGTCATATCCGGTTGGGGAATATTTTCCACCATACATGCAGTAGGATAGTAGACAAGGACACCGAATAGATGAAAACGATGGTGCGAAGTGCGACCGCAAACTTGAGGAGGCTCAACTTGCCTGCGTTTCATTGGACCTTGGTGCATCTCATGCGCCCAATAGCTAAGCTGTTAAAGAGCTGCAAGATCGTTTTCAAAGCCCTAGTGGAGTAATAAAACAAGAACGAGAAAAGATACTCGAATAATAATGATGTAAAAGAGAAAAAAAATTATTGTGAAATTTGAAAGCTAAAGATGTGCCTTAAGGCACAACTGGGATAATGTGGTGACTTGTCATGATTTGGACAGGATATTAAGCCTTTCAGGCATAAGTTATAACTATTTATTTTCAAAATAAATAAAAAAAAAAAAATATTTTGATAGTTAAATTAGAATAGTAAAAATAAAAATAGTTATATTTTTAAAATAATAATATTTTATCTAATTTATTAATATAAAATATTAATTAAATTATAAATTAACTTATTTAATTAATTATTCAATAATAAACGTTATTAATAAATATTTTAATAAATTAATAAAATTAGTTAGTTAGTTAGTTATATAATAGTTAAATAATTATGTAATAAAATAACTAAAGTAGTCAAAATATTAAATTAATTAAAAATTAAGTTATATAATAATTAAATTTATTTTTATTTTAATTAAGCATATTTTTAAGTGAGAACAAGCTTATTCCAAAAAAAAAAAATTAGAACAGTAATTTCAGTCTTACATCATCTTATTTTAGAAAAATAAGAATTATTATTTTTATTTTTACCAAACCCGTTTAATCTCTTAATTTTTAGACTAAATTATGTTTATACTCATCAGATAATAAAGTACCTAATATTTTGGTTTTTTAATTTTAACTTGTAATAATTCTTGATTTAAAATTTTATCCATGTATTTAAGTCTCATAATTTGATTAATTTGATTAAAAACGTATAATAAATCAAATTTTGAAAAATATAACATAGAAAAATGAGAACGAGGACAGAATTAAAGTTACATATCAGTTTAAGCTATAAAAAGTATAAGATAAAGAAATGACTTTTAAATTTATGTTTTCTTCAACATATATAGTAAAAAAAGTATGATCACCCTTAAAAAATTAATATTATGCTTTTTTTTTTTTCTTTTTTTTTTTTTTTGTTCCTTTTGGTATAAGTTTTATTATGAACATATGATCTTCTAAAATAAATAAAATTTATGGTTGTTCTGACGCCATATTATCTAAAATAAAATATAAGTAAAAATATAGTAAAATATGAGTCAAAAATGATTACAACACTAATCAAATATTTAATTAAGAAATAGGCTTACGTGTTTTTAGAAGCATGATGATGTTCGTACTGATCAAATCATTTTCGATGTTAAAATTTTTGAATCTATGACCAGTTTCATTAGATTTGATATAGAGTTTTAAATAACTAAAAAATAAATTTCATAATTTATTAATATTATTTATTTAGTGATCAAAAAATTTTAAAATTAATAAATAATAATTTTAATGATGGTAGTGAGCTGTTTATAAGTTTAATTGTGTAGAAATATTCAAATTATATAAAATTTTAACAATTTTTTTAATATTATATAAAATAAAATTAATATTTTTAATTTAAAATTTTAGTATTATATTATTAATTTTTTATATGAGATTTAGTATTTTTTTATAGCTAAATAAATTATTTAATTAATTAAAAAATAAAAAACAATATATTATATGAGTATTGTTAATAAATAATTTAATTAATTATAAATAATTTAATAAATTAACAAATTAATTAGTTAGTTGTATAATAGTTAAATAATTAGTTAATTAAATAATTAGTTAATAAAATAATTAGATTAGTCAAATATTAGATTAATTAAATAATTATATAATAATAAAATTTATATTTATTTTAATTAAGATTATTTTTAAGTAGAAATAAATTTATTTCAAGAAAAAGAGCGAAATAGAAGTTTCACTTTTATATAAACTTGTTCCAGAAAGATGGGAACTATTATTTTCATTCGTAATCAAATGCTGCTTTAAAGTTGAAGCTCTTAATTTTTAGATTAAATTATATCTCTGCTCATTAGATAATAAAGTACATGGTATTTCGATTGTTTAATTTTAACTTGTAATAATTTTTTATTTAAACTTTTTTAACCGATGTATTTAAATCTCATACTTTAATTAAATTTGAGAAAAAAATTATAATAAATTAAATTTTGTAAAATATAAGATAGAGAAATGAGGAGGACAGAATTAAAGTTATATATCAGTTTAAGCTATATAGGTAGCGTTTGGTTCGGGGATTAGTAAGAATTAGTAGTACCAGGTATAAGTATAAAGTTGAGTATAAGGTAGGATAAATGAAAAAAGTGTTTGGTTGGGATATAGGTTAATACCAGGTATAAAAAAAATAGTGTTTGGTTGGGAATGGAGAATAAGAGGGATAAATAGTTGACTTTTGTTTAAAAAGACGAAAATGTCCTTTTACCTTTTTATGTGTGGGTAAAAGTTGGTAAATAAATATTGTTTTATAACATTTTAAATATAATATTTGTAATAAATATAATTTAATTAATTAGATAATATATAAAATTAGTGTTAATTATTTGATGTAAAAAATTATTATTTGATATAAAAATAATAATTAATATTTCTTGTAAGATATAATTTACAAAATTCAATATTTAGTGTTAAATAGTGTTAAAAGTACTGTTAATTATTTTTATTTAATTTTAATTTTGTACTATTTAATATATATTGTACTTATCTATTAATTAAAAAATTAAATTGTATATAAATTCAGTATTAATTATCTAATTAATTAAATTAGATGGGAGAGGGTGAAGAGGAGATTAGAGATGAGGTAGATTGGGAACCGTACAGGGCAAATGAGAGGAGAGAGAAGCAAATGGGGGGTGGGGAATCCTTGTTCGGGGGTAATGGGATGAGAATGGGTTTGTACCGGGACAAATGGGTTTGTACCAGAATTGCTTGTTCAATAGTGTTTGGGTACAAAGGGGGGATATCCCTCCTTGTACCCGAACCAAACACTAGCATAAAGTATAAGATAAAGAAATAACTTTTAAATTTATGTTTTCTTTCAACATATATAGTAAAAAAGTATGATTACCCTTAAACAATTAATATTATATTTTTTTGTTGTTGTTCTTTTTGGTATAAGTTTTATTACGAAGGTTAGATGTGACTTCGAAATCAGAATCGATTCGATTTTGAATTTTCAGTTCTCCGATGTTCTTGCGGTGCGACGATAAATTTAGTAAAATTTTGAAAAAAAAAAAAATGTCTATAATGGAAGCGGAGGGATCGGATCCCCTAAAAAAAAATCCATTAAATTTAAATATTTAATCTTATTAGATATTTAATTAAGAGATAGGGTTGCGTGCTTTTAAAAGCACAATGATCTTGAAACTATCGCGTCATTTTCAATGCAAAAATTTTAGAACGTTTTTAAGTAGCTAAAAAATAAATTTTATAATTTTTAATATTATTTATTTAGTGACCGGAGGACTTTAAAATTAATAATAAATAATTTTAATAATTAAGTGAGTTGTTTATACATTTAACAGTATAAAAATATTTAAATTATATAAAATTTTATTTTATTTTTATAAAATATAAAATAAAATTAATATTTTTGATTTAATTTTTTAATATCATATTATTATTTTTTTTATATAAAATTTAATATTAATTTTTTTTGGTAGCTAAATAAATAATAATATATTAAAAAATAAAGAAATATATATTTTTAATTATTGTAAATTAAATTTAAGAGAAATTTTTGCGGATTCGAAAATTTGATAAGTAAATATTGTGATGATCTGTTTGGAATCCTATCAGAGAGCAGTTCAAATTGTATTCGCATTCCAAACCGTCTTTTCTGACCATCCATTCGATCGGACGGCCAGGAAGAGTCGTAGCCGTTTTAAAGCTCATTTTTTTAAACCTCGTGATCGATGGTCCGGAAAATCTCCGTGCGGGCCCACCCAACTCCAGCTGTCCTCCAACTCGCGGCCGCGTCGAACCGGAGCGATCACGTGCTCCCGCCTCACCCTCAGAGCTCGTCGCGGGGCCCGCGCCCCAGTCCACATAAATATCTAATACTCCCCCGTCAATCTCGGCCGTCCGATCTAAAATCTAACGGATCGAATTCCGAGGGCCCCATTTACACATTGCCCGACTCGGCAACGCTGTTCGGGCCCGGACAGCGAATATCCGAGAACCAATTATCCGTGCTGCTTATCCATTTATTCAAACTCGTACTTTTTAATTAATTAATTAATTTTTTATTAATTTTTATTTTACTTTAATTTATTTATTTTTTTTTTCAAAATTTGAAAAATTTCGAAAAGAAAAATCGTTTTTGGAATTATCCTGCTCACCGTATCCACGGTACGCTCCCCATCCCACCGTCTCCTTCGCGGGGAGGGCGAAGAGCGACGAGAGGAAACGTATCCTTTGACTCACTCTCTCTCTCTCTCGCGCGTCCCCTCTTTGTCTCTCTCTCCTCGAGCTACGTTCGCCTATACAATCGATGCTATTTTCCGCAGTAGCAATTACTCCTCGCTGTTACTCTATCTCTCTCTTTATCTCTCTCACTCTCTCTCCTTAGAGAGAGCGCCATTTCTAGAGAAGTGAGCTCGAGAGCGATTTATAGGGCTTTTGTAGGGTTTTTCGAGAGGGTCTGGAGGTTTGAGATCGCTTTTGCTCGTTAATTTCTGCACCGGAGGGGTTAGGGTTTCTGCCATTTTGCCCTAGAAGGTAAGCTTCGGAAGCTGGACCTTTCCCTTCCTCTTTTTCCTCTGGAGTATAGTTTTGGCGTTTTCTCGCATTTAAAGAGAGGGACGCGTAGGAAGAAGAGAGAGATAATTTTTTTTTTTTTTTTTTTTTTTTAAAAAAAGTTAGGGTTTTTAGGGCAGAAACGACTAATGGGGTCGCAGCTTTTTTTATATGGGGTCTCAGGCTTTCTCTGTCGTGGTGTAGCGATGCAATGCGATCAATTGGAGTAGAAATTTGTGTTGCTTTGGGTCGCTGAAGCATCAATTAATGGGCTTTCCGCTAGGGTTTCCTCTGGGAGGCAAAAAGATTGGATCTTTAGTTGCTATCGACCCTCTTTTGACCTGAAGTTTGGGTCTTTTGGGGGTTTAGAGCGCGGGCTTTTTTAGGGTTAGGGTTTTACGAGCTGAGGCGCGGTAGAAGCTCCCCGATCCATGCATGGATGGGAGGGAGGCTATGTCGATGTCGGGGCCCTCGTACTACATACAGAGAGGGATGGGCGCAGCTGGACCCGGCGCACAGCCCGGCCTCCGTGGACCGTCACCGGTGATCCGGTCGATGCAGAACCCGGGCGCGAGCTTGGCCATGCAATCCTCCGTTAGCTTCGGGCACGGGTTCCACGTAGAATCGCCGCCGCCGCAGCCGCCGCCGCCGCCGCCGCAGGCGCACGAGGTGGGTGCCGGCGCGGCGTCGGGAGAACCGGTGAAGAGGAAGAGGGGGCGGCCGCGGAAGTATGGACCGGACGGGTCCGTGGCTCTTGCGCTGTCGCCAATGTCGGCTTCGGCCCCCCATGGAGTGTTGATGGGTTCTGGTTCGGTATCGGCCTCGGCCGGTCCTTCGCAGAGACGAGGAAGGGGACGGCCACCGGGCACTGGGAGGAAGCAGCAATTGGCTCTTCTTGGTGAGTTTGTTTATTGATCTTTGATTCTTTGCCAGTGTTAGCTTTCATTATTTTATTTATTATATGATTGTTAAGGATGTTATTATTAGTTTATTGTAGAATGTCTTAAGTATTATATATTAGCTATCTTTATCGTGTACTGTGCTTTGAAAAGCTTCTTATTGGATTTCTGGTTTACCTAATAACTTCTCTTTAATTTTTTTTTTGATTTTTTATTGTTTATGTTTGATATGCTTGTCAGTTTTAAAAAATAAAACATTCTTTTATATAGTCATCATTTAAAAGCATATGATTAAATATCCAACCACATTTAGTAGATGCTGACTTATTTGGCTTCGCCCTTTTATGGTGCTAGCTTTTTTTTTTTTTGTTTATTTAATAAGCATACAAGTTTCAAAGGATTAGCCATTGCTTCTTTACGCATCTTTTGATACTTGTAAATAATAATAATAATAGTAATAATAATAATTCATAATGCCACCAGTGTTTCTCCATGTGTCTCGGCAAAACGCCATTCTAAAGTCAAAGGATTTTGTTAGTTCATTCTTATTAGCTATTCCTGTAATGCCATCTTCCAATACTCCGGTTGCGCATCGGGAAAATTCTGCTTGGCCTTTTAATTCTTGAATATTCAATCCAGATTGCCTTGTGCTTAGTGATCTTTTCAATAACGATCTTCTAATAATTCTTTGAATTCAGGGGAATGGGTTGCTGGATCAGCTGGCATGGGTTTCACTCCGCATGTCATTACAATTGAAGCTGGAGAGGTATCCGTCCTTCTTCTCAAGCTGAACTGTGAAATCAATCTGCATTTGTTATTTATTTATGTGTAATTTTTCAGATTTATTTGTTTGTTATGCATTTATATCTTCTCCTATTTTTTATCGCAAGTAAGTTGTTTTCTTATGTATGATCCATGATCTTCTCTTAATTGATAACATGTTTCAGAGTCATCAGAGAGCTGAATTTCCTTTCGTGGTGTGGTCTTAAGATTAATTATTAGCTGTATTTGTGCCTTTGATCTCACAACTCATAGATTTACTTTCGTATAATTGCTGCATCATAAATTTTTTTATAATTGCCATATTCTTCGCATTAATAATTGCAGAAACTTTTCAGGAAAATCAATGATTGTAGAAACTCATTTAATCCATAATTTTGTTCTGATTTCGGCTTAACAGTAGTAGATATCATGATCAAATAGAATTCAGTGGTTTCAATTGAGTTCTGGGAATCTGTGAAATTTATACGATAATTGAGAATCTTTCAAGTCCGTGTATTTCAGTACTTGTGACTTCATTTAGCAGAAAGAATTCCTCATTAGTCCTTCACGTCATAATGTTTTCTCCATCGCTTTAGTATTTGAGTAACTATCGGACTTTTTCTTCGCTTTTGGTCTATCACAAGTATCCTCTGTGGAGGTGATGGTATATTTGCTCTATTTATGATTTAATATTTGTCCTTCTTGGTGTTAATTCAAATGTTCTTTAACTTCTGAATGTAGGATATTGCTTCAAAGATAATGTCATTTTCACAGCAGGGCCCAAGGGCTGTGTGTATCCTCTCAGCAAATGGTGCTGTATCTGCAGTGACTCTCCGTCAGCCAGCATCTTCTACTGGAACTGTTACTTTCGAGGTCTACCATTGTTATGTATTTTCTTGCATTAGAACGGTAGCTATTTCTATTCTAATTACATTGTCTTCTAGCTGAAACGTTCTCTTAGAAGCGGAGTGGCTAAATTTTCTATACTAGATGCCATTCCAATAAATGGAGAGACTTATGTAATATATTAGGTAGTCGTTGATATGCTTGAAAGGTTGAATTATCGTATAATTGGAAGGACATTTTCTTTATGGTTAAATTACAAAAACCCACCTTGCACTTTAGCTGCTGTCTCCATTACTCCCTTGCATTTAAAATTGTGTCAGTAACCCCCTTGTACCTTACTATTGCCTCAAATAGGTAAAAAGAATTAGGATGATTGTTGAATTTAGTTGTAAGACTTTGTAAAAACAAAATTGCAGCTGAAGTTAGTTATAATATCGTAGAATCATATAAATTGAATGAAATTGTTCAATAGGCTACTAATTTTGATAGTATTAAGTATTAACTAAATAGGAGAGCTGTTTATCTAAGTTTTTGTCTTCCTTTTGAGTTGCAAATTCGATAGATGTTGGGATGTGGAACAATGTGATATTCCAACTCGTTTTACAAGTTTTACAATGTGATCACTGATTATCCAATTATTTTGAACCTATTTGAAACAGCGACAAAGTGCTGATAGGTAATTTATGCAAATTTTAATATAGAGAGGTAAATTGACCAGGCCTAAAGTGCAAGAGGGACTTTTGTAATTACGCCTTTTTTTCTTTATGATATTATGGTGGATAACACTGAAAAATAGTTAGGGTGCTGAGAGTTTACCTTGAGGACATCTAATATACTTTCTTGTGCAAGAGAATTCATTGTCCACCAGTATTCCTGTGATTGATTAGTTTGCTGATTTGTGAGACCAAATTTTGCTGTAGAGGCTTGTAGTTGTAGCCATAGTCAGTAGTCATAGGTGGCTAGTACCTGTATATTATGTATTTGAATACCATGATATTTGTTCCATGTTTGGTCTTGTTGCCATGTTTTACTATTTTGAACACAAATTTTATGTGATGGAGCATACGGGCGAGTGGTGGATTTAATGCTGTCTATACAAACTGGAAGTTTGTTTGGTGACAACAACATAAAAAGTTAGTAATAACTATTTTTAGCTTCCCTTTCTATTTTTTTTGCCTTTTGGCATCTGGTCTTTGATTGCAATAGCTAATGATCACAAGAGTAGAAAAGTCCGCCAGCTGGCAATTCAACTACATAATTTTTGTTTATATAAACAAAAAAAGGCAACTACACCAAAACAAGGCCTTAACTTACGATTGCGTGCGCTAAGATGGGATTTCTGGGATCCAGAACAAGTCCATTAATATCTCCAGTTTCGCTTTTTCCCTCCATTATCCATCACCAATTGCACAGCATGCCTCTCCTCGGCCTACTTGATTACTATTTCTGTCAACCCAATTCAACCCAATTAGGTAAAAGCAGCTTTGCTGTGGTCCAATCAATTTATAGACTCGAGCAAGGTGGCCTTTTTGTTGTTGTAAGTGAGGATGTTGATTATACCTTATCTATTAGTGTAATTTTTATTTTTATTTTTATCACGTTATTAGAATCACTGATACATTTTTAATGCTTGTTAAAGGAGGTAGGTGTGCATTATTCTGCATTAGTCATCAATTAAAGTTATAGTAACAAATCACAATTGAGCGACTTATCTTTTGCTGTTTTCCTGCAAATGTTTTCCTGCAAATTGTGTTGGTATGCCATAGCTCTAATATTGAGGCCCGATTCTTTGCACTTCTCTAATTTTCCAACTTCTTTAATATACTCCTTTTATAAGAGACTCGAGATGGTACAAATGTTTCACAACTAGAGCCCATGCCATGACAGCAGTACCTGTATTACCATAAGAACCTGAACAACTTACTAATCTCTCTTGGCAGGGCCGATTCCTCGGGGGATTTTGCCTCACTTGTCATCAATGCCGAAAGAACTCTCTAACTTGTCATCAATGCCAAAAGAACTCAATTTTTTTACTTTGTTGGTTCTTCTACTATTTTTCTCTTCCGATGAATTTAACTATCGTGCTTTTCCTATCATTTTGCAGGGCCGTTTTGAAATTCTTTGCTTATCAGGGTCTTATCTACCAAGTAATGCTGGCGGAACACGTGGCCGTACTGGGGGTCTAAGTGTATCTCTCTCTGGTGCTGATGGTCGTGTACTCGGCGGTGGTGTTGGTGGACGGCTGATAGCCGCAACCCCTGTACAGGTAACATATATAACTTTTTTTTTTTTTTTACTACAATCTTCTAGGATAACACATTTGGTGCTAAGTTTTAGTGCTTCAGACCCTAGTTTTTAAGGAGCATTAAGTGCACTAGCGAGAAGCGATGAGGTTTGAAGTTTTATCAATTACAAATTTGGATTTGGGTCAAATATTCAGAAAAAAATGACTGTTGAACTGTACAAGCATTCTTCTATGTACACCTAAAGTTGTATAGTTTTGAGATCTGATCAAAGCTGATCAGATTTGGTCGAAGCTTCAAATGTTGATCTCGAGTACACTACAAAGATTGTAGCATCCGGCAATGCTATGACTACATTCACTTTCTTCTTTTATCTCATGCAGCATACTGTATTTTTTTAGCCCATAGGGATTTTGTCTGTTTGGAACAAACAAATTTCCATGCTATGAATTGTAGGTGATTGTGGGAAGCTTCATGTACGGCGGAACAAAAGCGAAGAACAAAGCAAGCAGCAGTCAGGATCCAGGTGCTGAACCTGACTCACCTATTGGTGCTACTTCTAGCCCGCCCACTATTACACCGCCCAATCAAAATCTGGCACCTGTGATGGGAGGATGGCCTTCGAGGCATTTGGAAATCAGGCCAGGCCATATTGACATTGACTTGACTCGCGGGTAAGAGGAAGTTGTGTACTTAGATGTGCTGTGTGTATAACAGGTGGGCTTTGTATTGATGGGGGAAATCGGAAAGTATAATCTTTCCGATGGCTCTTGAACTTTGCATCGTTTACTTTGAAAGTTGTGCTAACTTTTTTTTTTTTTTTTTTTTTTTTTTTTGCACCAAATTTAAAACTGCCTCTCACATCTAGGTAGGTACTTATTCTACTGTCGCTTTTCAGTGTGTACAACTCTTATTGAATTGCTATCGTCTGCTGTTACTTTATGAACTGAAGTAGGCAAGAAACAGGAATTTGGCCTCTTCATTCTACGACTAGAGACCCGAAATTTAAGTTGAGATGTACATTTTGTTTGTCAAGTTTCTTTCTATTGTTGTCTAGACTCAGTGATTGTAGTATTTAACTGTGTTTCGCACCATCTGTTTTTTATCCCATGCAGCTATTCATTCCCTGAACCGTGTAGATTTGGTTATACTAATCCAACAGCTAGTATTACTCAGATGGGTCTCAATTGTTTCAGCTGAGGTGCCTGGTATGTGTGTATGGTTTTGAGTTTGCTTTGCTCCTAGCCTGTCGTGTGGTTGCCATGGCAAAGATTTGCAGCAAAGCAATGGCAGGATTGTTTTGATCATGATATTATGGTTGGTTTTCCTTGGATGCTCATGATTGCCATTTTGTGTTTCGGGTGTGTGAAAATTAGGGTTCTTGAGAAAGAGACCTGTCTTGTATGGGTTCGTCCAGCTTGGTAAAGACTTGCTCAATATAATATCTTCCATATCTGGCGAAATGAGGCTGCCATAGAGAGCCTTAGTATTATTTTAGAATCGCGGGCGGGCAATGCTATCCATATATCTAGAAGGAGGTGTGTGTATGGTATATATTTTGCTCATTAAATGTATGTGTATATCAAACTCTTCAAATGGAATGTAGGAGTAAATTTTTGTTCTTTTAAAGTCATTCCTGGCGACCTTAGACTTACGTAGTCTGGTGCTAATTCTGGTACGTTTGTATGTTTGGTGACCTTTGATTTAAATTAGAAATATTGCTGAACGCTTGATGTGCGAAAGCTTTTGCATGCATATGTTTTACGTACCTCGTATGCTATTGTAGAGTAGAGAGGTCTGTACGTTGACGTATCTTTGGATAAACCCCTTCCAGCATTTTTGAAGTCGCTGGGTTATAAAAAGTTATGTTCGAAATATGGGGTCAAACGCAAACACCCCCCACCTCTCCTCCTCCTTTCTTTTAAAAAACTATATCTTGCCAGGTCATTTCTGAGTCAGCCTATAAATTCGTATGACTGAGAAACGAACGGTAGGAAAAACTCTGTCCAAAATTGCCTTTTTATTTTATTAATAAAACAATTAATAATTAAATATTTCCACTCGGTTCCCCATTAAATTATCCCAAAATTCTTTTATATAATAATTGCACGTTGTCCTTCACCAGTTCCCAGACACACCCCCCCTTCCCCCAAATTCCCACTACCAACTCCGTCCCCTCTCCTCCGTTAATGGCCTACGTCGCCACCCGGCGAATCCGGTCGCGCGTCCCCAAACCCCTCCTCCGACCCGTCTCCTCCGTCACCGCCCCGCCGTTAAAACTAACGCCGAATCTCGCCGAGCCCCCGACCCGGTCCGGTTCGCCTGCGGCCTCCTACTCCTCCTCCGCCCTCGACCTAACCGACTCGAACCGGCCCTTCGCCTCGGCCCCGACCGGGACCCTCGTCGCCGCGCTCGCCACCCTCTCCGCCATGGCGATCGAGCCGTTGGTGGACGCCGGGACGGCGGTGATGCGGTCGCGGGCGATCATGGAGAGCAGGCTCGGCCGGTCCGCCGTCGTCGCGGCGGTCCGGTCCACTGTTTACAGGCAGTTCTGCGCGGGCGAGTCGGTCGAGGAGGCGGAACGGGCGGTTCGGGACTTGTCGGGGTCCGGTCTAAGGGCGATCCTCGACTTCGGCATGGAGGACGCCGAGGAAGCGGAGGCGTGCGATCGGAACCTCGCGGGGTTCGTACGTACGGTGGAGATGGCTTCGTCTCTGCCACCGACCTCGGTAAAGATACGTCGATTCTTTTATTTTATTTTATTTTTTCATTTTTTCTCGGGTTATTATTATTCGATTTCCTCCGTGTTTGGGGCTCCGTAGCGGATTCGCATGGAGTCTTCGAATCTCCTCACCATCGCGTGGAGTCTTCGAATATGACTCGGACTCTGGAACGTTTTTTAATGACCAATTAGATGCCCGCAACGACGCCACGTGCCCACGTGGGCGGAATCATAATTTATAAGTGGAGTTGCGTGTAAAATGATTTATTTTGTCAACATTTATTAATTTTTTAAACTAAATTTAATTAAACATATAAAATCATTAATTATTAAATATATCTTAATCACTCCATTTTGCTCGTGTCGTTTTCCAATGGGACGAAGCCACCTAATGAAAAGTAAAGCCTTCAATTTGTTTTATTATTATATATATATATATATATATATATATATATATATATATATATATATATTGAGAGAAATATAGCTATTAGTTTTGTTTACAAAGCAGTTAGGCTTCCAATTCGAATTTTGAATTTTAAATATTAATTATTAAATTTTTTGCTACTTGCGTTAGGGGACGGTTGATTGTTTTATTATTTTTTGAAACCCAAAAAGTTGGTTTGATTTTGATGTTCAATACTTCTGTCGCCTTTAGTTTTTCTTTTTCTATTTTCCTGGTTGTGACTTGTGAGAGGTGCAGCTGACCTGTGTTGGCACAGGTGCAAAAATATTTATTAATTACTTATTAGGCATCTACTTTTTAAATTTTATGGTGACATTTACCAACAAGAAATTGTATTAGAGGCTACAACAATCATGCTCGATCACATTAGGTGGAAAAAGTATTATCAACACCATAGTTTAATGGAAAGAGTTGAGTGAGTTGTCATTTAATTGCCACCCTTTACAAGGTAGTATATATATACTCGATCAATCGCCCAATTACAAAGCTTTTCATATCACAATTTATTATCGACGTGTTGATTCGTTAAATTTGGTTAATAATTGTTCGTCGACCGAGTTTAAGCGGAGACAACAAATCTGATCACTATATTTAGTAAAAATGAAGCTGTTAATGTCATTTTCCTTGAACATGTTGCTAAAGTAATTCTTTTTTCTCCTTTTCTTTTTTTCTTATTGAACAGGCAAGTGTATGCATAAAGATTACAGCACTATGTCCAATTTCATTACTTGAGAGGATCAGTGATCTACTGAGATGGAATAAAAAAGACCCATCATTTGAGCTTCCGTGGAAAGCGCATTCCTTTCCAATCCTCGCCAATTCGAGCCCAATCTACCTCACCCCTTCAATTCCAGAGCCTCTAACACAAGCGGAACAGCTCGAACTCCGGTCGGTGCACAAAAATATAGCTACTCTCTGTGAACAATGTGCTAAGTACAATATCCCTTTACTAGTCGATGCGGAGTACGCATCAGTTCAACCTGCAATAGACTACTTCACTTTTTCAGCTGCTCTCAAGTATAATAGAGGAGATCACCCTGTTGTTTACGGAACAATGCAAGCATATTTGAAGGATTCTAAAGAGAGGTTGGTGAAGATGGCAAGTTCTGCGGAGGAGGAGGGCTTCTCCATAGGGTTTAAGCTTGTGAGGGGTGCTTATTTGACAAGGGAGACACAATTGGCTTCGGCTTTCGGGGTGCCTTCGCCTATTCACGGGAGCATTCAAGAGACTCACAAGTGTTACAACGAGTGCGCGTCCTTCTTGCTTGAACGAGTCAGGCAAGGATCCGGAGCAGTCGTGCTCGCCACCCACAACGTCGAGTCTGGTAAGCTCATCACTCTTGCTTGTTGCAGGAGCAAGGCTAGCACGTAAATGTTGTGCAGCTTTTAACAAGAATACAAGATCATGCTAGGTTATTTAATCCGAAAGATAACATTCTATTTGCCTTGTCTCTAGCTTTCGAAGAAGTGTTATTCGAGTATAGCTGTTTAATAAATTTTCAACTACGTTTCTCAATGAAATCTTCATAAGAGTCTCCTATTTTAAGTTGTTAATTCTCACTTGTTTACAATTAGAAGCTAATGTTGGTTTACACAGCACAAGTGCTCTAGACCACCTGTTTTTTTTTTTTTTGGGCCAAATGCTTAGTTCTATGTCCTCTTATTTGTGGAGCTGACTATCCATGCGTTGCTGGTAGGACGACTGGCGGCAGCAAAAGCTCAAGGACTGGGGATTGTGAAAACAGACCACAAACTGCAGTTTGCGCAGTTAATGGGAATGGCGGACGGGCTTTCTTTGGGGCTCAGAAATGCAGGGTTTCAAGTGAGCAAGTATTTGCCCTTTGGACCGGTGGACCAAATCATTCCATACCTCCTTAGAAGAGCTGAGGAGAACAGAGGCTTCCTTTCTTCCTCAGCACTTGACAGGCATCTCTTAAGGTATTGTTTGATCTTTGTGATAGAATTTGCTGTAGACACATGCAAAGAAAATAACTAGATTTTTCACTAGTTGTATATCAACATTACTTGTATTGTTTTTTTTTTCAAAAAAATTGTCTTAATGGATCATTGCAATGTTTGTCGCAGGAAGGAGCTGAAGAGACGGCTGAAGACCGCGGTTCTCGGACGGGATTAATTAATGAAGTATATTAACAACATGTACAGAATATCGTATTCTTATTTACACCATTGGGTAAACTTTCATTTAAGAAGTGAGGGGGAAAAAGGAAAACAAGACTTACAGATGAAAAGAAGATGATGTATATGCTCTACTGTCAAATGTATACATATGCGGATATAGTGAATTAAATAATAAAGTTTTTGATCTCACAGCTGCCATCTGCAATCTTCCCATCTTTTCTTAGCATTACATTTTGTAGTTTTCTGTTCACTCAAGATAACGCCATATCCGTTGCAGCTCTATTAAAAAGACTTTGCCGACGAAGCTAAAGCTTTCGTATTGGTAGGTTGGTTGAATCTTGCGCTAGTGAGAATGGGCACTATGACAATTTAAAGCATGTTTCTGAGTTGGCGCAGTTGGCTGTGTGGTTATGAGATTGCAATCTTATCCATCTGTATCCTATTAAAAAAGAATGTGTTCAGATGAGTTCCTAATCTCTTAGGCCAATTTCTTATGTTTTCTTTAGAAAAACTAAAAATGCTGTAGAAAATAGAGTTATTATAACAGTAAACTTCAATTCGGGAATCGATCAATTCATGGATATTTTCTGGAGTAGAAGTAGCTTTATTTGCAGAGCATTCTTAGCTTTCTGAGAAGGCTGTAATGTTCAGGTCTAAGAGCTGCACATTATGCATGTTAAACATAACATTTGACAGCGATACTCTCGTAAAATATATTAATTTCAACCGTTAAAAGTTTGCAAATCTTACTAACTATAAACACGGTCAAATAAACATATACCGGAGAAGAGCACAAAGTTGCAAATTTTGAGATTAAAGCAGAAATGCAGATGAAAGACATAGAGGTCTAAATCTTCAATTCAAATATCTAGTTTACACGAATGAAATGCCTTTAGATGCAACCAAGTTGCACTTATAATTGGTCCTTGGAAATTTGAAAGATAAAAAATGCAGTACATAATGTAACATGATGACATGGTTTACGAAAAATTAACGACATCTCGAATGAAGTCCAGCAATAACTCTCTGGGAAACTCCGCGGGGCAATGTCAGGTGAAATAATCAGTTTCTTCAGAAAGCTCGTGCTTTTATTATGTCGAAGCTCATCTCACTCGGATCTGTCGCCTGCAACTCAACTTGTATGCCGTCGAGCTCTCTCTTGAACCTGTCCTTGGAGCTCGCATACAGCATCTTACTCCTTACCCTTGACGAATCCGGAGACCTGCAACATGGAGTTGTTAAAGAATTTGATTCATAAATAAGACCAAGAATTTAGAGTTTCTTGTGCTTGAGTACTCTTTTTGGCATCCCTCTACAATTTTGTTTGCACATGTTTGCTATTGTACAATGTTTACCATTGCAAATTCTTTTATTATTCTAAGTTGGCTTTTCCTGCAAGGCTGCAAGAAAAAAAAGGGATCAAATTGGTCCTGTGGAATATCACAGAGGGACTGGAAAAATTAAAACTGGTAGATATAATGTTTTTTTCGGAAACAGGTAAGTTGATATAACGTTTCCTTTGTAGTATACAGCTAATGCAGGAGCTTAATTTGATATCAAATTTGGATCAGCAATATATAAAAGGGGGAACTGCAAATATTTTGACACCCTAATATATTTGATTACCCATCACCGAGATCCGTGAATTTTTGGTCCGATCCATAATGGGCCGGGTCCAGGCTGAGAAATCTGGCCCAAATACAAGCCCATTTGGGTCCAGTACTTACCTACTTATTTTTTATTTTGTATTTATTCCTCGAGATGTTATTATGTACATTGCAAAATTACAAGTAAGAATTTATTGGTCCAGGAGGAGGAGGATACCGAGTAATAAATGTGGCAAAACTCTTTTATCCTATTAATTTATCGAAACCTGTAAGTTACAGGAACTATATATACTATCAAAATAATAGGAGTATGAACGGAGTTGAGAAAATCTCTGATTTACCAGGAGATGAAGAAGATCTTGCTCTTCTGGCAGTTCTCGTCGGTGATGAAGTCAAAGTCGAAGACGGCGTAGCGGCATTCATTGGGAGGCAGGCATGCGGTGAAGTTGTCGTAGCTCTCGGTCGGCTCCCCCAGCCTCTCCACCATCACCTGCTGCACCTTCTCGTCGATCTTGAACACGATGAACCGGAAGTTCCGCTTCGTCTTCAGCTCCAGAAACTTTATTTTGCACTCGTCGCTCACCGCCATTCCCGACGCCGAATTAGCCTTCATTTGCCATCACAAATATAAGTATCATAACCATCCAAATAATTTCGGCATTCAGCATAAATTCGACATTAATTAATAAATGTTTGTTTTCTTACAAAAATAGAACGACAAATACATACAACTCTCTATGTACCAACCTCATTTTCATTTTCATTTTCATTTTCATTTTTGAGTGTAAAAATGTCCTAAAACTTATATATATACTGCTATTTTGCATTTTTTATCGTCCTCTTTTTATCATTCACAAAAAGGTGAACAATTCAAAACATTTTATGTTCGACCAAAAATCGTAGAATATTAATTGCGACGAAGATTATGGATAGAGAGGGAGACAGAGAGAGAAAGGCTCACCATGGTGTTTTTGTTTTTGTTATTGTTTTTGTTTTTTTTTTCCTTGAGATTGATGAGAGATGGGATCGATGAGAAGGAGAGGAGAAGGGAGAGAGGGAATATGAGGAATGTGTGGGGAGGAGAGAAAATGGAGGAGGGAAAAAAGGAAAGGAGGAGGGGAATTATTAATGGAGAGCTCGCAAAGCACTTTCTTGATGCCACGTCCGGGTTGCTTCCATTGACCGTGTCCTCCTCACGTATATATATGATTATTATTTGTATACTTCTTCATATATGCATGC
The DNA here is from genome assembly GCA_029168755.2 of Tillandsia fasciculata. NCBI lineage: Eukaryota > Viridiplantae > Streptophyta > Magnoliopsida > Poales > Bromeliaceae > Tillandsia > Tillandsia fasciculata. The sequence goes on from CM054931.1 coordinate 3,198,119, forward strand.
ATGTATATATATATATATATATATATATATATATATATATATATATATATATATATATATAACCCTTCTTTAATTATAATAATATAAGATAATTTGAAACATGCTCCCCACCACCCAAATATATGCCCAAATTAACAAAGCCATCTCTGTTTTGGACCAGCTAATTAAGGCGCTTCTATAGAAAGATGTGATGTGGGATAATTTTGCTTTGTCATTTTTCTCAAAACAAGATAAATTATCTCATAATTAGAATTTTCTCTTTACTTGCATAATGTTACTTATTTCTCAATCTCAAGCTAATATGATTGATTGGAAAAAAAAAAACACACACACACACACACAAAAAGAGTCCCCGGATTTAGTAAGACTAACTAATTAACCAGCATTGACGGTGGGAAAAGAAGAACGATTATCTCAACTTGGGAAAGAAATGTATCAAAATTCATATTTATAAGAGTACACGATCAAAACTGGTGAACAAAATCAAATGGTAGTTACTTTTTCATCATCTGCCTTAACCTGAAAAACCATGACTTAACCAAAAAAATTTACAACTTTAGGACCCTTTTTAATCTTTGGCTTCGCATGAGTTTTCATTTTGCCTGCACCACTCCCTGCGTCTGGCTCTGATTTAGAGTATGAGTCTGCGCCTTTCTTGTCGTTCGTTGCTTCTTCTGCAATAAAATCATCTTCAAGATCATCTCCACTTCGATGGACATTCTGCAGCCCCTGCCGGCTATTTTCTGGTGTGCTTCCTGAAATGAGAAGAAAACATTCTCAACCAGTTGGCGATAAAACCAAGCACTGCTATCGATCTAGATTGAGGTGAAACTGAGATTAACCAATGCCTCATAATGAAAGTGTAAAAGTTTATGTGACAAAATGTCATGATTTAATTAAGCCATCATAGCACTGGGACAGTTTCCTCACGCCTACCGAAAAAAAATACCTAGGCCCAAACATCATTAGTTTTTCAAAATGCATTTTACAATCAAGAGTGGAGATGACTGTATTCATATTAAGCAAAGTACTCCAGAAACAAATCTAAAGGTTCACCGAAGAATATTTAATAACTTAAAGCTGTGAAATAATTCCTCAAACTGACAAGGCAACTCATTGACAGATTCAAGATTCTTAAGAGGGAAGTTACAATGCCGTCTACAGGTTCCGATTTGATAGAAGATTGAAGATAAGAATGAGAATAAAAACTGGGTTCACCTGTGTTCTGTGATCCAGCAGAGGATGCCAAATCTTTATCGCCTTTATTTGGACATAGCTTGGCCAAATGGGTAACTCCCCCACATATATTACAGCAACCACCCTAATTAAAACATGATTTATGAAGTTATCAATCAATTACAAGAATGGCAGAATAATGTGAACATACAGTTGTTAGGGTTGAGTGCTAATTAAGAGCTTGAAAGAGTGGTTGTGCCCCATATCTTTAAAATTCATAATAAAAGACAAATAAGAAAGAAGTTCCTGTAACACCTGCAATCTCCATCGCAACATATCTGATCTCAATTACTAGCTAGTTCTATAATGGATGTAAAGAATACTGAGACTTTACCCATAATGACCGTAAGAGCGCATGAAAATGAAGAAGATGTGTAATACTATGAGCAATCAACAACGCGGATATAGCAAGCCAACATGAAATAGTTGTCTGATGTTGCCAGTTACTAAAGCTGAGGCCTTAATAAGGATAACATTATAGAACGTTCTCTGTGCATGTCAAAATTGAGTGGCAAAACTAAGGAAAACCACAATTCGTAAAGTATGGCAAAATAATGATGAAAAAAATAAAATAAAATCAGCATCTAACCTTCTGATACAGCATTAAACATTTTCAATGTAGAGGAGTACCTAATGAATGAAGCAGGCAGCTTACCATCTTTTTCTCAAAAGAAGAAGAAGAAGAAGAAGAAGAAGAAGAAGTAGAAGAATGTGGAGTACCTTTGGGTATATTCCGTGTTCATTTTTCGGACAGTTCTTGCTCAAGTGCCCATGCTCTTTGCAAATAAAGCAGCTAGCAAATTTTGTACCTCCTGCGTACAAAGTAGCAAATGAGTAGAAATCATTTACAAATGAGCTTTCTCTAGTGCAAACATAGCTACTAGATGATGTTTGCTTATGTAAACTACAAAATTCCAGTTTAGGTGGTAGCTCTTGAAATTAGAGTAGATTTGAACTGACAGTACTGACTAAACTGCAGTTTGCAGTAGCCTGAGATAAAAGATTGATAGAAGAAGCTAATAGTTACGAATTGATAAAATAATATTCTTTCTAGTCGTGATTTCAGAATAGCAGACCAACAGTAATAGCTCAATTGTCGGTCCAAAGATTGCATTAGACATTTTAAAATGGATAAACATTGCCTGGTAAAGCATATGTCTGATACAAGAATTAATTCACGTGAATAAAACAAAGTATATAAAACAACCATAACCAATAATACTAGTAAGTACCATCTTTGAGGGGTTTGGGACACTTAGAAAGAGAATGCCCGACTTGTCCACAATTATAGCAAAACTTCTTGCCAGCAGTATCACTTTTCTCCGGGCAATTCTTGAGACTGTGTCCGCGCTGCCGACATAGCAAGCAAATCTGAAGGGAAAAAAAGAGCAAAATTGTTACCTTTTACATTGATAGACGCAAACTTGAAATCACAACACAAAAAGGCCTTATCCTAAATTGGTCCAAACATACTCATAATCACATAAATAACAAATTGTTCTCCAAAAATTTGATCTTTTTGAAAGAAAAAAAAAAAAAAAAAAGGATAGCCTTCACACCTCAACTCAGGTGCATGGTGGAGATCAGATAAACTATGTTACGGGCTACAAGACCAGAATCTAACCAATCAAATGGTGAATATGGGGATATAAATGAAGGTCTCGTGAAAAAGCAGCGGCTTAGAACTGACTCTGATACCATATTACCTACCATATTACCTAGATCAATTATTATAGATAGCAGGGAATAACGAATGATCAGCATACAGTACGCATATAAAACTGCACTAATCAAAACACATCATCATAACATGAACCAAAATTAGGGCAAATATTATAAGTGCAGAGAAAGAGAAACATAACGAAATTGAAGTAAAAAAATAAAAATAAAACCTTATTATTCTCCCACTGAGCCTTCTCGGGGCAGAGTTTGGCGATGTGATCGTTGGACTTACAGATGAAGCAGCTCTCCCCGGGGCGCATCCCGGGGACTCGAAGAGGGTGTTTTCGAAGAGCGGAGCCGCTCCTTTTAGTGGCTTTACCCTCTAGGGTTCCTCCATTGCCCTTCTTCAGCTTCTTCTTCTTCTTCTTCTTCGTCGTCGTCTTCTTCGTCGGATCGGAGGAGGAGGAGGAAGGGTCTTTGGAGGGCTCGGGCTTGGGGAAGAGGTTGGGATGCTCCTCCTTGAAGCGCTTCCGCGCGTGCTTCTGCCTCTTGCTCACCATGTGTTCGATCGAAATCCCAAACGCGCTTTTCGCGGCCGCGAACTGGAACGAGAGTAAGAATGTTCAAGTATGCGGCGGATACAAAGTGGTCCTATCATATGGCTAGGGTTTAAGTAATTTTTTTTTAAAAAAATTTAAAAGCAATTGTAATAAATATACTAAAGTAAATCACTTCAAAAATTTTGGATGTGAGAAATCGAACAAAAAAAAAAAAAAAGGTCTGAAAATCAAAATAAACCGCGAGGAACAGTTAAGACACTCACTAATATTACAACTTATTATTAATTTTTAAATTTATTTTACAATAAACTAACTGCCTTCAGATGATTCTTCACCATGAAAAGCTGTCATGTGGACCGGTCCTACAGACCAGGTTCGAGCAAAAAAAAAAAAATAAATAAATAAATAAAATCTGCCGCAGCATCTTTGAAGCCCAGCCCACGTCGCGTCCCGGCCCACGTGGCAAGTTGCTCGCCAACTTTCGCCCCCTCCATCCGTTGCGTTCAATGGTTCGAGTCCAATGTCGCGTGCGGTTCAAACTATATATATATATTAGCCTCCGCTAGAAAGAAAGTTGAACCCGTCCACTTCCTCCGCTTCCCTATTCCATCCCTTTTCTAATATATTTTTTTTTTTAATTTTTTTTTTTATTTTTAATTTTATTTTTTCCCTACCCAATCCGGTTGTGATAAAGGTATCTTTCTCAAATCTTCTTCTTTTACGTTTTTTTTTTTTTTGTTTTTTTTTTTTCATTTAGATTTTGCTGTTTTTTAACGCCCGATCCAAGATTCTTTGGTCTCGGAAATTAGTTTCCTTTTCCGAAAATCTCCCAGTCGATTGATCGGGCTCGTGAGTTCTCCTCCTGATTTTCCCTTCCTGATCTTGATTTTTTTCCGCTAAGTTTATGTTGATTTAAGATCGATTTGATCGTTTTTATGTGATTTCGAAACCCTGGTCCGATTGATTTCTTGATTCGTTCGTTTTTAGATTTTAGATGATGTTTCGAAATTGTGAATGATTAGATCTTTTTTTTTTTTTCTTTTTTTTTTTTTTTTTTTTGTAGTTACTGTTTCTTGATCTATGAAATCCTAATCCGATTGGTATCTTGATCTGTTCTTCGTCTTCTTCTTGTTTAGATCAAGGAGGAGAGATGTTGGAGCAGCTTCTGATCTTCACCCGCGGGGGGCTGATCCTGTGGTCGTCGTGCCGTGGGCTCGGCAACGCGCTCAAGGGCTCGCCGATCGACGCCCTGATCCGGTCGTGCCTCCTCGAGGAGCGCTCCGCCGAGACCTCCTTCGCCCACGACGCCTACACTCTCAAGTGGGCCTTCCACAACGAGCTCGGCCTCGTCTTCGTCGCCGTCTACCAGCGGATTCTCCAGCTCCTCTACGTCGATGACCTTCTCGCCGCCGTGCGCCGCGAATTTGCCGAAATTTACGACCCGAAGCGCACCTCCTACGATGATTTCGACGAGACCTTCCGCCAGCTTCAGAAGGAGGCTGAGGCCCGCGCCGAGGAAATGAAGAAGTCCAAGCAGGCCGGCCGCGCCCCGGCCGTGCCGGGCAAGAAGCAGGGTGCCGGCGGTGCTGCGCAGCGCGACGGTAAGCAGAAAGGCAGCGGTGCCAGCGGAGGCGGATCCGGAAAGGACGATGGGGACGGAGAATTGGGGAAGGGACGCTGGTTAGCTAACGGTAATGGAAACGGTCAGGAGAAGGGCGCGAGGGAGCGGTCTCACGCTCCTCCGGGCTCTGTTGGTGTTAAAGGTAAAGAGAATGGCGCCCCCCAAGCGGGGGCTTTTGATGTAAATAAATTACACAAGTTGCGTTCGAAAGGAGGCAAGAAGAGTGACAACACTAAGACGGCTTCGAAGGGAGAACCTAAGAAGGTCGTGAAGAAGAACAGGGTTTGGGATGATTCGCCTCCCGAGTCGAGGCTGGATTTCACTGATCCGGTGGATGAGAGAGGGGAGGAGATTGTGGAGGTCGTGGCGGCAGATCAGGGTGAGAGCATGATGGATAAGGAGGAAGATCTGAGCAGCGAGAGTGAGACTGAAGAAGATGAGGAAGTGGAGGGTGCCAAACCTGGTGCGAAGAAGAAAGGGTGGTTTACATCTATGTTTCAGAGGTAAATTTGTTAGTTTATCTTTCCTCTCTTTACTTTTACATTCATATTCTGCAGCTGAATGAATGGTTAATTTCGATCCATTCATTTCGGTGGATTTCTATTAGTATTATAACATGCTAGATTTCATAATAATGCTTAACTGAATTTCTGTTGCTCCGTGCACTAGTTGGTGTATTATATATTGGCGACAAATCTGTTATCTTTAGATTGCTATTCATGTTCTATGTTTGGTAGTGTTTACATTTTACTTTTGCACTTATTTCACTGCTCACTAGCTACTATAGGACTTTGAAATTTGTGCTTTGTGATATATGTCATTGATATAATCAGCATTTGTTGGATGCGTGTTAGATGTGCTGAGACTTGATAGTTGGAAGTTTTCACTTCAGATTGGTCCTACTGTCTCGTTATGTGTGATACAGAATTTTAATTGAATTTCTTTTCTTTTTTTTTCCCCTTCTCCTACCGTCTTCACAGAACCGCACAAACTGGTTAATCTCTCCGTTTTAGAGTAGCCGTCATCCATCATTGTTAAATGGCCACAATTATCAGTGTTTGCATGTTAAAGACGAAAACACTATTTATCATGGTTTCCGTACATCATTATGTCTTGTTAATAGATCTTCCTCTGTGATGCCTATTACTCATAGTAACCAGCTGTTTTGCTCATCTTGTTATGCTCATCACATTCTCACTACCATCAGCTAGGATATGACTTAAAGGGTGAGGTTTTCATCAGAATAACTTCTGTCTGTTTTTGCTTCTTGTGTTTTAAAAACAATGCCAATTATTACTGCACCTTCATTTTAAGGATGGATAAAGGTTTTGCTCAATAAACACTACATTTTTCTGACTAACATCTTAATTAAGGAAGTTGGATTATCACTTGTGGACTTACTAAACTGATACTACCTTTGAACTATTAGAGATTAATACGTAGCTTCATGCCATACCGTGTACTTTATCGTTGATGTACTTTCGTCAGCAGGATGGTAATTATGTAAAGTGTAGTTCCTCTATGTCCTTTTCAGGTGACTAGAGGCTGGTACATAACTTTATGACCTTTGAATGATAAGTTTTCTCATATTGTGATTTTCTGATTCAGCATCGCTGGTAATGCTATTATTGAGAAGTCAGATCTACAACCAGCTCTGAAAGCTCTCAAGGACAGATTGATGACTAAAAACGTGGTATGCATAATGTGATAATTTGTGCTTTTGATAGATGCTCATCAAATATACAGGATACAGTGTGTCTTGGTGTTTTCACTAATTACTTTTGGAATTTCAGGCAGAGGAGATAGCTGAGAAGCTTTGCGAGTCAGTTGCAGCTAGTCTTGAGGGGAAAAAGCTGGGATCCTTCACCAGAATATCTTCAACTGTTCAGGTTTGTCAACAGCGCTGTACTATAAGTTCTTATGTAATTGTTGGCTTGTAAAGCATTTGTTCATCCTCCAAGGCTTCATGTTGATGTTGGATAACAACTGCAGACGGCAATGGAAGAGGCACTTCTTCGCATACTTACTCCTAAACGCTCCATTGACATTTTGAGGGATGTGCATGCTGCTAAAGAGCATGGAAAACCGTATGTTGTTGTGTTTGTTGGCGTGAATGGAGTTGGGAAATCTACCAATCTTGCAAAGGTTACCTCTCTATTTTACTCATTGAACTTATCCTTCTATCATTTCTTGTGCCGCTAGTGCATTGGTTTGTCTTAGGCTTGCAACCATATGGTTGCAGGTTAGGATTGTTTCATTCTCCAGTTACTCTGTTTGGGAACCCCACTTTAGTGGGGCCATAACCTGATAACTATCATTTATCTGTTGTCTTTTGGTAAGCACCTTTATGCAATTGGAGGAAATCTGCCATGTGGGTTATACCATGTGGGTTATCTTTATTTTCTTTTTCTTTTAATGTATTTCCAGGTTGCATACTGGCTTCTTCAACACAATATCAGTGTCATGCTTGCAGCATGCGATACCTTCAGGTCAGGTGCTGTTGAACAACTGCGCACCCATGCCCGCAGGCTTCAGGTAATTAGACTTATCTGTGTTTCCATGCCTAGTTTGGATGAATCACTACTAAATTAATCATCCACTTTGCTTTCTAATAAAGGGACGTATCTCTTTGTTCTTTTGTTTGTGAGATAAAAGCAAAGAATATCTGCCTACACATGGCAAAATTTTAAATATGTCATATGGTATTTGAGGCATTCAGTCGATTTTCTGTCATTTGCCAAATAACTGGTTATTCATTGTGTCATATACTATAGAAAGTTGCATTAATCTCATTGGGTGTTAAATTGTTAATATATCGATGGTTTTTTTGTTTTTTGTTGGATTTGGGTTGTACTTAGTTTTCAATAATTTTCTTTACATGTTTCTTATCTTTCTCCACATTTTGGTGCATACCATTACTGATAGTCTGCTTGACCTGATGAAAGATTTTCTAGTTTTCTCAATTGATAAATGAAGCTGAGTTGGTATTGTCAAAAAATGGTTTGCAGATTCCAATATTTGAAAAAGGTTATGAAAAAGATCCCGCCATAGTAGCAAGGGAAGCTATTCAGGAAGCAGGTCGTAATAAATCAGATGTTGTTCTTGTTGATACAGCTGGACGGATGCAGGTAGTTAGCAACCCAGATGTTTTTCATACTTGTTGGATTTCAGTTTCGAAAGTTCTGTTTTCTGTGTCCTTAGTATGTTGTCTTTTTATTCTTTAATCAACTTGTTAGGACAATGAACCACTGATGAGAGCACTCTCCAAGCTCATCAATCTCAACAACCCAGATTTGGTTTTGTTTGTTGGAGAAGCTCTGGTTGGAAATGATGCTGTTGATCAACTTTCAAAGTTCAACCAGGTATAGTAATTTTTTTTTTCTTTTGTTTGAGCACATCAGAGTACCATTGGTTGAGGAAATAGTCTACTATATTTGCTTGATGTTGATTATTTTTGCAATTGTGGATTGCAGAAATTAGCTGATCTTTCGACAATTCCCAATGCGAGATTGATTGATGGCATCCTTCTCACCAAATTTGATACGATTGATGACAAGGTTTTGTGTCAAATATCTTCACAGCGAACGACTAAATGTTAAGCTAAACTTGTAGGAGACCTCTCATGAATATCGTGATTTTTAGCTGTGCCACCCCCGAGGCATTGAAAAATATGCATATCACTCCTTATACAGCAATAGTTCTCCGCTATCTATTACTATCTCATAGGCTAAATCCTAACACTTAGTTTTAACCTGTAAAGTTCAAGGGGTGGATCTTAAAGCGCGATTCTCATAGGGGGATTTGGTTTCTGCATATTAGTTGTATATTTGAATCGACGGTTTTTCTGAGGCTGCTGTAAAATCTGTGTAGGTTGGGGCTGCTCTTTCCATGGTGTACATCTCTGGAGCTCCCGTGATGTTCGTTGGTTGTGGCCAGTCTTACACTGATCTCAAGAAGCTGAATGTTAAGTCCATCGTGAAAACTCTGTTGAAGTGAATGTGATATTTCTCTCTGTCTCGCCTGCATGACTTGTACTTTGTTGTTATCGTTGAATCCCCTATGACCTCATCATCTTGGCACCGGAAGTGGATCATTTCATGGCTACTGTTTTTCGTATCAATGTAGTTGTTTATTTTATGCTACATAGTGTAACATTAACCAAGTTAATGCGCCAAGCAGGCAACCGTGTTCATCTTTTGGATGGTGCCTTTTTGGTGTTTGATTTCCGCCACCGGCCCCTCTTTTTTTACCTGCTGTTGAATTTATTAGCTGATATCGATACGAACTGAAAAACATGCAATAAATAGTTGAGAGGTGTCCGGGATTAGCTTAACTAGGGCAATTCATTTGCTTCCTCATCTCAGTTGCTTCTGAATTTGGATTCTCATTAGGCTCGTTGACTGTTGGATTTGAATTAGGTTTGTTGAACCCAAAGAATCTATACCTGATTGGATGTTTCCCTTTTGAGAATTGCTTGGTGTACTCCATTTTTGGGTGCTCGATTATGTTGTTTGATAAATTGACATATAGGGCTTAGGGTTTAGAATATAATGATTGCATTTAGGATTGTACAGTGCACTTAAAGAGTATTTACGGTCTTTTTATATACTCCAGTAGGTAGATCAAATCCTTTTTATATACTCAAATCGGTAGAACACATTGTGGAATTTTGTGGCCACGGCCACCTGGCAACGATTTGTAATGATAATAAAAAAAAAAAATGCTTGTAATTTGTAAACTTAGGAATATTAGTTTACTGTACAGAAGAGTTGGCCTTTGTTAAGTTAACAACTATGAAAGAATGAATGTGATGCAGTCAATTTAGCATTAAAGTTTTTGAAAAAATGCAATTCAACCAAGCAGAGTTGAAAATTCAGCTGAGTTTGAAAATTTTTATATTTGGCATGAGAAATTTTTAAATGGCTGTAATGTTTTGCTTGAGTATTCGATTTTAACGTGCAATTCTAATTCGACATCGAATGGCTTGGCCGAGTTTGAAATCCAAATTTAATTGTTCGGACTTTTATTTTAACACTTTAAGATTATTTTCAGAGAACTTTATATTTTTTCTATTTTGAGCCCTATTATTTTATTATTTTTGCTTTTGTTTATGATAAAATTTGACCTTATGTATCGATGTGATTATTAACGTTCTTTGCGTATTCCTCTCCTTTCTTGTGTTTCTTCCCATGTTGCTTAGGCCTGTGTAGAATGGCAATACTTAGAGCTAGTTGATATATCATAAATAAATGCTATTAAGAAGAAGATTTATTTAATTTGAGAGTATTACTAATAGTCTGATAAAATGTCCTTCTTTTTTTCTTTCTTTCGTTATAACAAACATTCATAAATCGAAGAATTTTGATTAGAATATATGCGAGGTAAAACTATTTTGACGTGACAAAACATTTTCTTCTATATAAACCATTCTTGTTGGTTTCAAAATGTACGCACCATTCCTTTACTTTTCAAGCTCATGTCTGGTGATTTTCAGTCTTCTTTGACATTTCTCCGAGATTTTCCTTCCCAAAAGGGGCAAAATTAAAGCCTTCCTTGACAATTTTCTTCGGAAGATTCTCTTGTACCCGATTAATCAACGACGGTACGCATTTCTAGAAAACCTTTGTTCACATTGCTTTTTTTTTAGAGTTAATTTTTTACTGTTTTATTTTATATAGACATATCGAATAGTAAATATATTTCTATAAAATTTAATTTTTTATATTTATTTCATCAAAAATTTTAAATTCTTCGCATATGTCATTTTGATTTGTTATCGTTAGCTCACGATTTATTTTTTAATAACATATAAATATTATCTTTATAAAAATATTTCTTCAAAAGTCTAATTGTTAGAATAGTGCCCCTTTTAAAAATTTCGGTAATCTTTTTTTTTTTTTTTTTTTTTTTTTCTCTAAAGAAAAATCCAATCCACCGATGTCCTCTCCTCTTCTCTCTCTTTGATTATTTATTTATTTCTTTCTATTAAACTCCAACGACTTCAGTTTTAATTTTTTTTTTAATACTTTACTTTTTATGATGAGTAAAAATTTGAAATATTTTTTTTCTAGCAATCAAATCTTCAAGTTTTCATTGTTAACATTTCGCTGATGTTGAAAAAAAAATTATCGAGAGAGAACTTCGTCTTCTTAAGAGAGAAAAAATATATATGAATAATTTAAATTTTTTTAAAAATAAATATAAATAATTAAATTTTATAAAAGTATATATAATATTTATAGAAAACTATATAAAATTAATTTTTTTTTTTATTACATAAATACTATTTAAGTAAAACTGTCGGAAAAAATTCTGATAATTTATTTAGTGCGATCCTGTCGACTGCCTCTCATTACAGAAGCTCATTCACAGTGTGTGGTGCCGGTCAATTGAGATGTCAAAACATTTGTTCACGCATTTCAATTGACCGGTCAAAATATTTGGCGGTTGATTAACCTACGTAGGGACAGATGGTGCAGGGAGGACAATTGATTAATCTGTGGAGGTATATATGGTGTGGGAAGGTAACGCTACAGTCTCAAAACTAATAAACAAAAAATTATTTATACATAATTTTTTTATTAATATTTTTAAAAATTATTATATTTTATATAATATATATTTTTTGCTCTCTTAAAATTAAAATTCTGACTTAGTATATATTAATGACATTACTCAAATAAATAAGTACTTCCCTGTTACCTCAGAAGAAGCTCCAACTAGGTCAACCTCATTCTAATGGGATTTTTTCAGAAAACATATTGGAGCCTGACATTTTAGAATCATTCTTTACCTAAACGCGCTCTCTTCATTCAAAACAAATCTGCGGTAAACTAAGAAGTTGCCATAAATAGCTAGTGCCATACGTTACCTGCTGCTTATATTTTCTTCTCGATTGACCGGAAATTATTAGTTCCTGGTTGTAGCCACTAGACTATAAATAGGTGTACTTGTACAAAATGTCAGTGAGTATTCTAATGCAATGGCTTATTCAATCTCTATATCACTACTTCATATCATTGTATTTTTGTGCATCCAAATCAAAAGCACTTGTCCATCAGAATTGTCCTGCAACGAATCTGAGAGATTGGCTCTTCTCAAACTCAAGCAAAGCTTTAAAGATCCTCTAAACGCGCTCTCCTCATGGAAAGGCTTCGATTGCTGCAGTTGGAAAGGAGTTGAATGCGGCAACTACACCGACAGCGTCACCGGCCTCGATCTGAGTAGAAAATCTCTCTCGGGCGAGATCAATCCTTCTTTGCTTGAATTGAAGCATATAATCTCCTTAGATCTCAGCATGAACAATTTCAACGGGACCGAAATACCAGATTTCATCGGTTCACTCGCGAATTTGAGATATCTAGACCTCTCCAACTCAAACTTCGCAGGGTTGGTCCCTTCTCATCTCGGCAATCTCTCTCGCCTTCAGTACCTTGACCTTGGATCGGACATCCAATTGCTAAGTGATGATGATCTTAGTTGGATTTATCGGCTTTCTTATTTGAGATATCTCGACATGCGGATGATTAATCTCCGCAAGGCAACAAATTGGCTTCATGAAGTGAATAAGCTCCCTTCATTATCGGTACTTAGATTGTCCTCATGTAATATACGTACCAATATTCCTCAATCTATTTCATATCTCAACCTTACTCGTCTTACTGTTCTCGATCTCTCAAGCAATAACATCAGCTCAACGTTGCCCGAGTGGCTGTTTAATATGACTAACCTCAACGTCCTTGATCTTAGTCGAAATTCTCTTAGCGGTCCAATTCCCGACGCCTTCCAGAACATGCCATTTCTGAAAGTACTTAATCTCGGTCATAATTCTTTATCTGGCTACATTCCTTTGTCCGTAGACCATCTCTCTTCCTTTGAACAGCTGTATCTCAATTCTAATAGATTAAATGGTACTCTCCCTGAGAATGTAGGGCGAATCTCTACGCTGGCCATCTTAAATGTGTCATCGAATCTCTTGACCGGAATCGTAACAGAATCTCACTTTGCTAACCTCAGCAGATTGAACATACTCAACCTATCTTTCAATAACTTGTCCTTGCAGGTGAGCTCCAATTGGACTCCTCCCTTTCGACTAGATTCGATCTGCATGTCTTCGTGCCAATTGGGTCCACGTTTTCCTCCGTGGCTAATCACGCAAAAAGGTTACGCCAAATTGGACATTGCCAACTCAGGAATCGTAGATTCATTACCAAACTGGTTTTGGAGCTTAACCAGTGAGATCGTGTCCTTGAATCTCTCTCTAAACCAGATAAAAGGTAGTTTACCGCCTTGGTTACATTCGATAAGCATCACTTTCATGGATTTAAGCTCTAATCTCTTCAAAGGCCCTCTTCCTCGCCTTCATCACGGCATCCAAATGTTGCAACTCAATGACAACTCGTTCCAAGGGACAATTCCTTGGGATTTGGGCCATGACATGCCCATGCTAAGGAGCCTACAACTCTCTAATAATCTCTTCCACGGTCCCATCCCTCGGTCGCTTTGTGAATTAGATCAACTAGTGGTTCTTTGGTTAGCTAACAACAGCCTCACTGGAACAATACCCAACTGTTGGAGTAATCTAAGAGCACTCGAAATACTCGATTTGGGGAATAACAATTTATACGGGAAAATTCCCGAATCATTTGGTTACATGAATTCTCTTGTTTCATTGCACTTGAACAACAACAACCTGTTCGGAGAACTACCTTTCTCTCTGAAGAATTGCACTCTTTTAACTCTTCTTGATCTCTCCGACAACCGGTTATCCGGAGAAATACCAACATGGATCCCGAATAGCCTAACCAATTTGATTATCCTTCGTCTTCGTTCAAATCGATTCGTAGGTCCAATACCGCCCGAGTTGTCTCGTCTTAATTCACTTCAACTGCTCGACATTTCGATAAATAAGCTTTCAGGAACTATACCGATATCTTTTGGGAACTTTACGTCCTTGAAGAAGCCGAAAACGAAAGGAATTCTCCTTGGCGAACCATGGAGCGGATACAAAGAACACTTGATGGTGTGCATAAATGGGAGGCAACTAAGATATAGCAAGACCCTTTATTTAGTCACGAGTGTTGATCTCTCAAGCAATAATTTGCATGGACAAATCCCCAGTGAGATAACAAGTTTAATGGGTCTTCTTGTGCTCAATTTATCTAAAAATGAGTTATCAGGAGAGATTCCGCAAAACATTGGCAACTTGGGGTGGTTGGAAACCTTAGACCTTTCGAAAAACCAACTTAACGGTCAAATTCCATCAACGTTGTCAAATTTGACTTCGTTGACTCATTTGAATTTGTCGTTCAACAATTTGAGCGGGAGGATTCCGTTAGGGTTCCAGCTACAGACGTTTAACGATCCTTCAATTTACGAGGGGAATAGTGGTCTGTGCGGGCCACCGTTAACGGAGGGGTGCTCACAGAGCTCAAAGAACATTACTTTCAACAGCGGCGGTGACGATGGGATTGAAACATTGTGGATTGTATTGAGTGTGATGTCCGGGTTTGTTTCCGGAGTCGTGGTTGTGCTTAGTGTGTTACAACTGCAGAGTTCGTGGAGGCTTGTGTTTTTCGTAGTCGTCGACAAGGCTTTTGATTCGGTTCATGCAACAATTGGTAGGAGTCTAAACAACTCGATCATTGGTGGATTTGGAGAAGATAGAGACAACTCTTAAGAAGCAATTTTGTGTACTTGGTTTGTTTTTTTGCTGAATTTGTTTGTAATTTAATGTATCAAATAGTTGATCATTTTAACTAACTTTTTTTTTCCCCCCTTTTCGCAAAAAGTAGCTTACATTGCACGAGTAAATTGGTTTGTGTTGGTTTGGGTCTATGTTTAATGCATATTTTTTCGAAGGAGCATATCAAGCCTCTATCATCCTTGATATTTTTAGTTCTAATAAATTTCCAATTGCATCATGTTACAATGTGAACTTGCACTAAAACTTCTCGGAACCTTTTCTCAAATTGGCGTAAAGAAAGGGGTTAAAGCTCAACATTTTCTCAAATTGTCGCTTTCAACGTAACAAGTAAGTGGACTTTGACCCCTTTCTTTACGCCAAAATGAAAATGACTACCAAGATTACTAATCACGTAAACAACAATAGATACAAAGTTAACGTTAAAATAATCTCAGAATGTATGGCTAAATCCTCCATCATTTAACTGAGCTCCTATCAATTTAACTGAGGTCGACGGAATGGCTCGGATTGCGTACTCATTCTCATTTTTAATTACTGTGTTCTTCACGTAAGCTAAAATCGATTGATTTTGAACATAGTTTGATTTCTAAATCAAATATGGAATATTTTATTTTTTTTTGGTTCCTTCAAAATTTACCTTAATGTTATATACTCTCTTCTTTGTTTTCTTTCTCATTCCTCTGCTTCAGTGTGTCCAAACAACAGCATCCTCTTACACAGCTGGGTAAAACACAGGCCACACTAGCAACAGATTATTGTCTTGTGCTCGGGGCAATACACAGTAGTATTATCAACATGTATATTTCATTTTTACCTTGAAAATGTATCACAATTTGTAGGCCAAACATTAATTATACATACTTCTTGATTTGATTGCTTGACCGACTTGAGGAATTATCTTCTTCTGAACCAATTCTTCTCTTTATAAATAGATGAAACTTCGTCCAATCTTGCTCAATACAACTTGAGCACACTTTTCTTCAGCAACTCTTAGAGATATGAAGGGTTCAAATTTTCTTTCAATAGCTATGATCTTTATGTTTCTATCTTCATCCTTGAGCTTGGGTTGTGTCGTGTCGGAGCGGCGGGCTCTTCTTAATCTCAAACAAGGCCTTCAAGATCCTTTAAATGAACTCGCATCATGGAAGGGCTTCAACTGCTGCAGTTGGAACGGAGTTGATTGCGACCACAACACTGAGTTCATCTTTAGTCTCAAGCTAAATAACAAGGCATTAGGAGGTAAGATCAGTCCTTCTATACTTGAATTGAAGCACTTAACCTCTTTGGATCTCAGCTTGAACGATTTCAACGAAACCAACATACCTGAATTCATTGGTTCCTTAAGAGAACTGAAGTATCTCAATCTCTCGTCCTCGAACTTTGGCGGGCCGATCCCTCACCAGCTCGGTAACCTTTCTAAACTCGAATACATTGACCTCGGAGCCGGATGGAGTAGTGTGATTAATTGTCTAAGTGATCATGATCTTGGTTGGGTATCTAATCTTTTTTCTTTGAGGTATATTGATATGGGTGGAGTGAACCTCACAATGGCGAATAATTGGCTTGATGAATTCAATAAGCTTCCATCTCTATTAGAACTTCGATTGTCGTCGTGTTCCATAAATGCCATTCCTCAGAGTCTTCCTTACCTCAATCTTAGCTCTCTTACTGTTCTTGATCTATCTAGCAACATTATCAATTCAACATTACCGCTATGGATCTTCGACATGACGAATCTCTCTATGCTCGATCTTAGCATTAACGCCTTTCATGGGGAAATCCCGGATGCCTTTAAGAGTTCGTCTTCTCTTTCGACCATCATCCTCAATTTTAATAATTTACAGGGCAAAATACCAACAACCATGAGAACACTGTGCAAAATCGAATATGTAGATTTCTCGTGGAACGACATCAGTGGGGAGATAGCTGAATTAGTGCAAGGGCTATCTCAATGTTATCCAGCACCAAGTTTGACACAACTTATACTCGGCCATAATCTGCTATCTGGTTCTATACCTGCTTCTATTGAGAATTTGTCGTCATTGCAAGTACTCTTTCTTCAATATAATAGACTAACCGGACTTATTCCGAAGGGTCTCGGACGGCTATCGATGCTAAGACTATTAGATGTGTCTTCAAATCTGTTGAATGGTGTTATTTCCGAAGCGCACTTTGCGAACCTCACTAGATTAAAGGAGCTGTACATATCTTTGAATAACTTATCTTTAACCGTGAGCTCCGACTGGGTTCCTCCTTTTCAGCTTAATATCATCTACATGCCATCTTGCCATTTGGGTCCTGATTTTCCTGCGTGGCTGCAAACCCAAAAGAGCTTTCTTAAACTGGACATCTCCAACTCGGGCATTTCGGATACACTCCCGGACTGGTTCTGGAACTTGACTACTGAAATAGCTTACTTAAATTTTTCTCAAAACAACATCAGCGGTCGCCTACCATCCTCATTGCAATCTATTAGCATTACTCTCATGGATTTGAGTTCGAATCGCTTCGCAGGCTCCCTTCCTCTTTTTAATCCTAATATCACAGTGTTGCACCTTTATGACAATTCATTTGAAGGAACTCTTCCTATAGATATTGGAGTAACATTACCAATGTTGAAAAATTTATTGCTTTCAAATAATCTCATAATCGGTACCATCCCTTGGAGCGTATGCGAGATGGAATATTTAGATGTTCTTGGGCTTGCCAACAATTTCTTATCAGGAGAATTGCCGCGTTGCTGGGGAAGCACACAAATGCTAAAAATACTCGATTTCGGTAATAACAACTTGCATGGTAGTATTCCTGCATCACTTGGCTCCTTAACATTTCTTGTTTCCCTGCACTTGAACAACAACAGCCTCTCAGGGGAGCTCCCTGTGTCACTGAGAAACTGCACTGGTTTAGTTGCACTTGATCTCGGCGAGAACCAATTAGCAGGAGAAATACCAATTTGGATGGGGAAGAGCTTTCCGAAATTGATGGTTCTTCGACTTCATTCGAATAGATTTGCCGGTAAAATCCCGACAGAACTATCACTTCTCCCTTCACTTCAGGTGTTGGACATCGGGAAGAATAGTCTCTCGGGAGCCATTCCAATATCTTTCGGCAATTTTACTGCCATGATCGAGACTCAGAAAAGTGGCGATCTTCTGTACGAAATCTGGGGCAGTTATGTCGATAATGTGGTGCTCTACATGCAAGGAAGAGAGCTAACATACACAAAGACGCTTGATTTGGTGACAAGTATAGACCTCTCGAGCAATAATTTGCAGGGGAAAATACCCGATGAGCTAACAAATCTTGCGGGTCTAATTGATCTCGACCTCTCCGATAATGAACTCACCGGAGAAATCCCCGAAAAGATAGGTGATCTTAAAATGCTATTGTCTTTGGATCTATCAAAAAACAAACTTTACGGTCCGATCCCTCCGAGCTTATCGACCATGACCTCTCTGAACAGCTTGAACTTGTCGTACAATAATCTAAGCGGGAGAATTCCGACTGGTTCCCAGCTCCAAACGTTCAACAATCCGTCAATTTATGTTGGAAACCGTGATTTGTGCGGGCCTCCATTGAGCAAGAATTGCCCGGGTGATGATGGACTTTCGAAAACAAATTCTACTGCTAGTCATGAAAATGAGTCTGAAGCAGTGTGGTTCTATTCTAGCATTGCACCAGGATTTGCACTTGGATTGCTGCTTGTGTACAGTGTGATGTTATTTAAGAGCACCTGGAGGTTTGCATTTTTCTTATCAATTGACAACATGTATGATTGGTTTTATGTGACAATTCGGATCAACATGCGCAAATTGAGGAGAAAGTTTGGGGCTGAATAAGTGTACTGAAGTATCAAATTTGTAAGGTATTTGATTTTTTACTCCTTTTAAACAGTTGCTTTTGAGTTGGATATAATTATATATATATATATACATATATAATCTTGTAAGATTGGTCACTGGACCTGCAGGTCCACCAGACCACCACTGTCCTATATCTAAAGTTTCTTTTTGAGTTTCGCTGGGTAATCACCAGATAAATCTTGAGTTTCTTTTTGGATTCCCGGAATCATTAGATGCCAATCAGCGAGTCTTTTGCTGCCATGAGGAGCTCATTTTGGCTCTCAAGATTTATCTTTACGGCGGTCTCCTTTACTCAACAGGGTCTCCTCTCGCGGCAGCGACGTGGGACTGTCTTCCTCAGCCACGACTGGTTCTTTTCGTTCGACGTTATCGCTATCTGCTGCAGGTTGGGATGCTGTGGTCGGAGCTGTCAATTGGTTTCATTAGTGTCGTCGGTGTAACCTCGGGTCTAATTTAACTGCTGTAGTCTGTTGAGTCCTTCCATTTGTTGTTGTCTTACTTACTGTGGTGGATTCTGCTGTGCCAACTATACTACCCACCTGTAGTGGCATGGGATGTTACCCTCTGTAACCTTTACTCGTCTTATCAAATAGGGTATAACCCTGTTTAATCAAAAAAAAAAGTTTCGCTGGGTATATATGTTTTTTTTTTTTTTTTTTTTTTTTTTTCGGGCCCGACTGCTCTGCTGTAACTTCGGCCGCCCAATTGCTAAGTTCAACATCGCTGGATAATATATGTTGCTTGAGCTATTAATATTATTTGTACATTTATAAGAGTTGGGCTACTATATTTTTATAATTATAAATTTTATTTACTCATAAATTTTTAATTAATTTTTGGATAAATAGATGTGCAGTTAGTATTATAATAGTTTAAACTATTTTACCAGCAAACCCACTAAATTTTAGAAGACCATTATTATCCTCACCGTATTTTTCTTAATCCAAAGATCAAAAACTTATGAGTACGAAAAGATCTATATTCATAAGAGTATAATAGTCCTAATCCATTTATAAAATATATGTAAAATTTATATCCTAGCTTTGGGTAGCTTATATTTGCCCACTTGTCTTATCAATTTAATTTTTTTATTAAAATTCTATAAAAAAAAAAAAAAAAAACCTTTAAAATTTAGAATATAAAATTCACAACCTGATAAGAAATGTATTGTATAACATTTTTCATCTTACTTTAAATTGTTCTGTCTTCTGTGTTTTTGGGTCTTTCTTTGTTACCATTCTCAAGTTGGTTTAGAGTTTCTCTAGTTGGTTTTACGTCGTCACGAACATTGAACTAGGTTGATTAAAATTGAGGGGGAAAAAATGAAGAGAAAGATACTATACTTACCTATCTGAAAATGAAGACAAGTTAATAACCAACTCATATATATATATATATATATATATATATATATATATAGAGAGAGAGAGAGAGAGAGAGAGAGGGGCTGGAATGCTATTGATAGCACCCGTCCAACTTTGCCATTCATTTTATAGCCATTGGATCGCATTGAGATTTGTAGAGGCTCTTTAATGAAAAAAAGAAAAAAAAAATAAAAATAAAAAGTAAAAAGTAAAAAAATTTTCTTTTTAATTAAAGGACTTGCACGAATCTCAATACAATCCAATGACTACAAAATGGATGGCAAAATTGGGCTGGTGCTATCAATAGCATTCCAGCACAACTATATATATATATATATATATATATATATATATATATATATATATATATATATATATATATATATAGCTTTTATTTAGCTATCTGATCATTCATAAACTGCAGGCAGGCATGATCTAGAGCATCAGTAGTAACATGTTATATATATCGGTCTCTATGGGAGGAGAAATTATTATATCATAAAGGGTTATAATAACTGCATAAAAACGTAGGTTACCAACTTCCAAACTTAATTTTTCCCGATATATATATCTATCTGTATTAATATTCAACCGGAATTGCCCAAAGAGGCACAGCCATTGCTGGTGTGACTCCAAACTTCTCACTCATGTCCACGTCCTCGGGTCCTCGGGCTCCATCCCCTCCGGTAGCTTCCAGTCGAACTGCATGAAAGCCGCGAGTATTAGATGGAGCGTACGGTAACCCAACGGAAGCCCCGGGGCACCTCCTCCGGCCGGAGCCGAAGGGGATGAACTCAAAGTTCTGCCCTATGAAATCTACGTCTCTTTCCAGGAATCTCTCCGGAATGAACTCATCATGATCATAATAGACTAAGAGGTCTAAAAATAAATTCAACATCCAGATGGGAAACTTTTGATATTAATTAGGGATGAAAATTTTAGTTTTAGGGACCAAAAATATATTATGTAAAAAAAATTAATAAAAAAAATTATTTAGATAATTATTAGCGATGAAAATTTTAGTTCCTGGAACGAAAAATATATTATGTAAAAAAAAGTACTAAAAAAATTATATATAAATAATTTTTTGTTCATGAACTTGCGAATTTTTAATATTATTTTTTTTTAAAAAAAAAATAAAATGTAGTTGTCTTTACTATTAAAATAATAATAATTTAAATATTTATAAAAAATTATGTCAAAAAATTAAGTATTATGATTTTGTATAATTTGCAAATCTTATTATGATATATTTAAAAATTAAATATTAAGATCTAATATAATTTACAAATTAAGTATTACGATATATTGGAGTCGATTAAATTAGCATTTATCGATCCATAAGACAACATTATTTAAAATATATATATATATATATATTTTGGCCCCTAAAGTTTATAATATTTTAATTTTTTTTAATAACTTAATAATAAATTTTTATATAATTTTAAAAATGTTGGAGGAGCCATAGCCACTGTAAGTTTCCACATAGCTCTGTCTCTGAGATTAATGATTAGCGCAAAATGATCCAATAATTTAGTTCTGTAATCAGTTTATTTTTAATTAATACAAAAATGTTCAGCTCTTTAAGTTGAGTCTTCTTCGGATGTAACTTGAGTGTTTGATTGAGAAGACTCAGTTGAGCCGATCCCTATTCAATTTAATCATTTAATTTTGAAACGCATTTCGAGGGTCAACTTAAGAGCCGATTTTTAATCGGACATCATTGGCGGTCCAACTTCGAATCTCTCCCAACTCCCCCAACAACCGCTTTTTTAAAATCCTAATATAAAAAATTAAACTCTATAAATTTTTCTATATCGACTTATCATATATTATATAGATTATATCTATCAGGTATATCTTAATTTTATGATATTAATTTTTAAAAAATAAATTTAAAGCATGCAATGCATCAATAGAGCTGGTACTGGTAATAATTTATAATATTTGGGATGAAAATGATAGAGTGATAGAAAAAAAATATTTTTCATGTATAAAATATAAAAATAAATTTTATACAATATTTTTTTAAAATTTTATTATAAAAATTTAAATTATGTAATTTTGTATACATAAATTATTTATATGGTTTAGACTGAATGTATTAAATATAGTTTTTGATTGCTATACGACAAAAGATGAGAGAGAAATTGACGGAGAAGGAGAAAGAGGGAAGGAGAATTAGGATGAATTTAAAATATATATATATATATATATATATATATATATATATATATATATATATATATATATATATATATATAAGTATACCCCTTTTTAAAAGTGTATATCTTAGACCCCATCTCATCCGGAGGTGGGGTGAATTGGGCATTTCTTGTTTCTTATAGATAAACTGATTTTTGATAGGTTCAAACTTTGGTATTTTTTTTTGAAAAAAAATATAACACGTTATCCGTTTTATTTATTAGAAAATTGAAATAAGCAAAAAAAAAAAAAAAAAAAAAAAAAAAAAAAAGTGAGGCAACTAGTTTTCAAAAAAAAAAAAAAAGAAGTACAATGAAGAGTGTTATTTCTAGAGAAACGCGTTTTCAGAGTAACGATCGTATCAATCAACTTGTTCACTGACCATTTTCCATTACAAAACGAGACATTAATACTTGTTTGGAATCACTTTGTTTCGAACGCCAGTATTAAACTTATCAAAATAAATATATTATTTCATTTTTATAAAATATAAATATATATGTATTGTTTGACAAACACATGCAGTGAGTCTAAACAAGGTCCGATGGGTATTGGAATTTCGGCTTGTAGGACCCTAATTTTCTAAAATAATGGGTAAAAGCTCAACCCCAAGCCCAATATTATTATCTGGTCTGGATTTGGGCGTAACATGACCCGATCCAAACCCGTCCTAATTTTATTAAACTATTTTATAAAGTTTTAGAGAGTCTAATTGTTAAAAATAAATATTTAGTTACAGTATAATAATTTTATTCTATTATATTAATTTAATTGCATTGAATATTAAATTATTGTAAAATATATTTTATTATAACAGCTCGTGTCGTTGTAATAACACAAATCAAATTATTTAGTCATTAATTATTACAAGATTTATAGCAACGTTATGCAACGATTAATATTTGTTGAAAAATTAAAAAATCTTACTACAAATAGTTAATTATCACTTGCTATTATATTTATTATAGAGAAAGAAAAAAAATTTAGTAGTGTCACACGTTTGCTATACTACAGTTAATTTGGAGTCTCTTTCGCTTTTCACGAAGTGATTCAGTACTGCTCGAGTTTAAAGCATCGCGCCCAGGTTTTCTCTACCTCCCTAACCTAAATTGGCCTAACGAATCTGGTCGCGCGATTGACTCGAAACCAACCCGCAAAACTTGGGCTGGATCAATCGGATCGAGCTAGCTAGCTTGATTTGCATATGTCTGGTCGAAATATTAATTTTTTTTTTTAAAAAAAAAGATAATATATTATTCGTTTCATTTATTTTGAGAATAAATTTAGTTAGAAATATAAAATAATTAGACTTCGAATTCGGAATATCGAATATCAACCACTAAGCTTTTTATCACTTACCACCAAACTCTTTGCTTACCACCAAGCTCTTTGCCAAGGTCTAGTCGAAATATCATTACACTAGATTTTAATTAGCTATCCAAGAGGGAATTATATTTATTCTCGCCGAAAATTTTATATTTAATGTGTATATATATGGTAGAGATATAAACATTTTGGCAAATCATGAATAGGTTTTTACCCTGCGCCCATATACTTTTCTTTTAATCATATCCACCAACTCAAAGTGCATGAACATGAATTGACTCTGCTGCTGCTTCCCTTGCTATATCCAATATAGTGGCGGTCAATGTACATATGCAAAGAGAATGATTTGATTAGTCACTCTTTAACATCCATGTTCTAGTTATATATTCTTATTCCCTGTTACAGTAAAGTGTGAAATTGATGCCCACACGCATTATGATCACGAGCTAAATTGGAAAAAAAAAAAAAGTTTTAAAGTGAAAGATTCTAATGTTCGCCCTATGATACAAATGTATGGATATCAACCAATCTACGTACGTACCATATATCCTTCTCTTTTTTTCTTTTTTCTTTTTTTTCTCGAAACACAATCCACCTTTCCAGTCAAATTATATAGAAAAATGCAATATATAATTAATAATACTATGATCATAAGGGTAAATAATTATAGTAATCAAGGTATATCAAATATCAAGAGCTTGTTAATTTCGTTATAGCAAAGATATAAGCTTCAAATCAAAGTTAATTTATTGGTTTAACTTTAGGAATTATCTCATGGATTCATTATGGCGAAAATTAAGTTTCAGATTTTCTTGCTGTTAAAATTTAGCTATTATTTTTTCAATAATAAAATTATTTTAAAAACTCTTCCAAATAAATCCCGAATATGATTATATATACATCACAGACTTTTGTCAATATTCTAAATTCTTTAAAATAACTTGAATTTGAACTCATAAATTAAACATGGTAAATTAATCGGCCTATACAATAAGCTTGTTGAAATTAATACACGATCTAAATATGAGCGTTAAACACTTACGTACGCATGACCTTCCTTTTTTGGTTTTTTATTTGTTTGTACTTTAAATAATAGACCAACAACGACAATATGATGCGGATGTATCCGCCGACAAAACCGTATACGTGCATGCGATCCACCTTCTCTTGAGCCCTCGTGTAATCACCAGTTCACCACCACAAATAATTGCCCCCATTAACGGATGACGTAGATCCTTAATATTATTATATTTTTCAGCATTTATTCAAAAGTCTTACATTTTTAAGGGGTGACAGCAGGATATTACTTTAAAAAAATCCATTCTTATATATAAAAACATATCTCACACAAATATTGAGGAGAGAAAGATCAACTGTAATAAATAACGTCCCTAAATATATTTAATATATGCGAGAGAACCAATGCAGGAACGCTCTCCTCGCGGATGTGGCTGGACGGGCCAACCTTGGCCGCTTCCCCACTGGCACGATCGCGTCCGACCTGGCCGCGCGCTTTGGCGGCTTCACCTCCGACTTTCTGGTGGCCAGTCATCACCACCGCGACTACGTCATCATTCTTCCTGAGTGGGTCCGCGCCGACGACGTCATCAGCGGCGGCCCGCTCCACCTCCAACACTGCCGCCTCCGATGCTCTGCTTGGGAGCCTTACCTTGGCGCCACCGCAGCGAGGCTTACTTTCAAGGCGTGGATCAAAATCTTCAACCTACCCTTCGAGTGCTGGTCCGAACAGCAGGTAAGCGCCATTGTCGGCGCCTTCGGCCGCTTCATCAGGGCGGACGACGCGAGCACCAATGTAACGGACTTGACCGGCTTCAAATGCCTAGTGGCGGTGGACGATTTGGAAGACATCCCCGAGAATCTTGCCATCACGTTGGGGGACCTCATCCTCTCCGCGCAGGTGCGGATAGTGTCGACCGCCCCCTTCGGAGGGGACGACCGGGGAACGCCTTTCGCCGGAGGGGACCCGAACGAAGGCGCGGACCAATCCGACCCTCTCGGCCGCCAGATAGCTAGGCGTGTGGGCCCCGCTGGGGACGCGGGGGAGAGCAGCCGGAACGCCAGGCGCAGCCCGGACGACTCCGGGGACTCCTCGGAGATCCGGGAACGTAGGCGTCGCCCCGCCGAGCCCCCCGCCCTCGGGCCCGGTTCCGCCAGGGCACTCGCCGCTGTCGGGGCCGTCCCTCCCGATGGACCGATGGACTTCCCCCCTCCCCCCTCGACGCTGCTCTGCCCAGCGGTCCTTCGGAGCGCCTCGCCCAACCGCCCCCGCGCTCCCCCACGACTGGAGAAGCTGGTTGGAGTCGGGCAGCCGCGGTTCCTTGGGCAGCGTCCCTTGCCCTCCTCGGCAACTTTTTCAATTTCCTTGCACCCTTTTGGCATCTGGGAGGACCTCTCTGCTGGAGGGCTCCTGGACCAAGGTCGCCGCCCCCTGCTCTTGAGATCGCCCTGGCGATCCTGCTGACCCCCCCCCTCCCTCGAGCTCCGAGCGCTCTTCTCCTTTTCCCTGCCGCCTGCCCTTTTCCCCTCCCTCGTGCAGCCTCGGCCCGCCCGCCCGTCTTGGATCGCCCCTGGCCCACCCTCTCGAGGTTGGGCACGACTCTGGGGCCCCCTTTGTGTTGTGGGGCCCACTCTGGGCCCCGGGCCTCCCTTCTGCGCCGGCTCCCCTGGCCACTTCCTGCCTGGGCCCCTCCTCTTGCCCCCCCGCTCTCGGCGGGCCCCCCTATGGGCCCCCGAGCACCACTCCCTGTGGGCCCCCGTACACCCCTCCCGCTATCTCCGGGCCCACCCCCTCTGGGCCCCCTCCTCCTCCCCCTGCACCCCCGTGGGCCCACCCGCGGGCCCCCCCCCCCTCCGCTTGTTGGCCCTGGCTGCCTAGCCTTGGGCCCGCCCTCCCCCTGTGTGCTCCTGGGCCCCCCCTCTGCCGGCCCTGGGGACCACACCGAAGCTTGCCCCGCTTTCTTCGGCGACCCCTCCCCGCCTCTGTGGGGGATCGCTGACGCCGCCCCCTCCTTGCCTCTCTCCACCCCGCCTGGCCCTGCTGGCGGGCCGACGGCTTGGGTCCCCCGTCGCCCCACCCTCCCTCCCGCCTTGCTTGCCGGCAACCCTGCCGCACCGGAGGGAAGCAACCTTCCTGCGATTCCAGCCTCCCGGGGGCCCCCCCTGCTGCTTGCCTCGGCTTCTTCCTCACCGCACCTACCTTCCGCGAGCTCTCCGCTCTTGGATCGGCCGATCCCGACGTGCCGCTTACCCCACCGCTCGCCGTCCCGCCCGGAGCCGACCGCTCTCAGGCCCCCAGACGAAGCCCTAGGCTGGCGAAGGTGGCTGGTTCCTGCGCCCTTGACCGAGCGATAGCACGCCGTACTCTCCTCTTGGGCGAAGGCTCGACCGCGTCCACCTCCTCCGCTGACACCGCGGCGGTCAATGCTGTCATCCTCAAGTCCGCCAAGCTCGGTATCAAGCTCAGCGTCGGGGAGGCCCGCTCTCTGCAGGACTTCTCCGGCTCCGCGTTCTAACCGGCTGGATGATTGTCTCTTGCTTCTTGGTGTCCTTTCATCTCTTATGTTTCGTATCTGTTCATGGAATGTCAGAGGGCTCAATGACCCCTCGAAGCGTGCTATGGTCAAGTCTGTCGTCTGTACTCTTAAGTCTTGTATCCTTTGCTTCCAAGAAACGAAAGCCAGCGCCTTCCCGCGCTCCTTCCTTTCCTCCTTCACTGGTCAGGCTATCGATAAGTGCCTCTTTCTCCCTTCCGCGGGGGCTTCGGGCGGCCTTGCCACTTGCTGGAGCTCCAGACACTTCACCTGCTCCGAGTCGATCGTGCGGGACCGCTCCCTTACCCTGCGGCTAACCCACGTGGCGTCCGGCTCGGCCTTCTACCTCACCAACGTTTACGGGCCCCCCTCCTGGGCTGGGAAGGAGGAGTTCTGTCGGGAGCTCGGTGCGCTCAAATCTGTCTGCCTCGGCCCCTGGGCGATCTGCGGTGACTTCAACCTTACGCGCTCGGCGGACGAAAGGCAGGGCCGCCGCTGCTGCACCCGCCTCCTAACCTTGTTCAACAACCTGATTAACGAGCTCGAGGTTGTTGACCTCCCCATCCGCAACCAACGTTTCACCTGGTCTAACATGCAGTCTCCTCCCTCCCTCGCCAAGTTAGATCGCTTCTTGGTCTCAACCGACTGGGAACTCTCTTTCCCCCTCACCGAGGTCTCGGCGCTGGCTAGAATCACCTCGGATCACTCACCTCTCCTCCTCCAACTGCCATCAAAGAGGGCCCCCTGTCCTTTCAGATTTGAGAAGGTCTGGCTAACCAGGGAGGACTTTGTCTCCCTGGTCCCAACCTGGTGGCATGAATTGGGGGACAAGCAGGGAAGGAATGCGAGCGCCCGCAACTTCAACGCTAAGCTCCGCCACTGCCGCAACCGCATCAAAGAGTGGCGGGCTACAAACTTCTACAACATCTGCAGAACCAAAAAGGAGACCGCTGAGGAAATCCAGAGGCTGGACACCCTCGAGGAGACCCATAGCCTGACCACCTTGGAGATGCAGCAGAGGACTAAGCTAAGAGACCTTTTGGGAGCCATCATTGTGGACGAGGAGATTCTTTGGCGAACCAGATCCAAGCAGCACTGGCTGAAAGAAGGGGACGGGAACACGAAGTTCTTCCACGCGACGGCCAACGGCAGACATAGAACTAACCGGATCGGGACGATCATAGATGACGGCTCCACGCTGGAAAGGGAAGCGGACAAATGCAACTACTTCTACCACAAGTTCAAGACCCGCTTCGCCCCCGACCGCCTGTCGCCTAACTCGTGCGGCGACTGGAGTGATCTCTTCCCCGACAGTACCGCGCTGAGCTCGGCCAGCCTTACCGCCCCCTTCACCGTGGAGGAAGTCAAGAAAGCGACTTTCCAGATGTCTGGGGACAAGGCGCCCGGGCCCGACGGCTTCAGCATGGCTTTCTACCAAAAATTCTGGGACGTCATCAAGGCCGACCTCATGAGAATCTTCGACGAACTCTACGAGGGCACTCTCCACACGGGGCCCTTCGACTACACCCATATCTGCCTAATTCCCAAAACTGAAGGGGCAAGCTCAGCGAACGACTTCAGGCCCATCAGCCTCCTCAACTGCGTCCAGAAGATCATCTCAAAGGTTCTCACGAACAGACTTCTCTCCTGCCTGGGGAATATCATCTCCCCGTCTCAGTCAGCCTTCATCAAGGGGAGATTTATTCTTGACTCCTTCGTCACGGCCAGCGAAATCATCAACTGGGGCGCCAACAAGCACACCGACTGTGTGGGAGTCAAGGCGGATTTCGAGAAGGCATTCGACAATGTTAGCTGGAGCTTCCTTAAACACATTCTCTGCTGCCTTGGCGCCAACCAGAAATGGTGTGGATGGATTGAACAATGCACCACCAACGGCAAACTCGCCATCCTCGTCAACGGCAACACCACCAAATGGTTCAAGATGAAAAGGGGGCTCCGCCAAGGGGACCCACTCTCACCCTTCCTCTATCTGCTGGTAGCCGAAGGCCTCGCGCGCATGACCACCAGAGCCGTTCAGAACAAACTGCTTACCGGGGTGGGACCCTCGCGGGACACCAAAATCTCGCTCGTTCAATTCGCGGACGACACTTTCTTCTTCTGCCTAGCCAAGTTCAGACAGATCCGCAATCTCCGCTCTCTCTGGCTGCTCTACGAATGGGCCTCGGGGCTCAAAATCAACACGTCGAAGTCGGAGCTTCTCTACCTGGGCAGCGAGGACTCTAAGGGTGTGCGTCTGGCAGCAACCCTAAATTGCAAACCTACCTCGCTACCGCTCAAGTACCTAGGGCTGCCACTGCGAAAGGGGCGCATCCCGAAGGACGACTGGCTCCACCTAATCTCCAGGATTGACAGGAGGATTGCTGGCTGGCAAGCTAAACTCCTCTCCTACGGAGGAAGACTCACTTTGGTCAACTCGGTGCTGTCCAACCTACCTCTCTACTACTTTTCGGTCTTCAAAGCACCAGTTTGGGTAATCAAAAGAATTGACTCGCTGCGAAGAGCCTTCCTTTGGAAAGGAACCAGAACCACCACCGGGGGCAGCTGCCTTGTTAGCTGGAAGACGATCTGTAGAAGCAAAAAAGATGGGGGATTGGGCATCCTCAACCTGGAAAACCTCAACACTGCTTTGCTCGCCAAGTGGTGGTGGCGACTCCTATCCTCGAGCGCGCCCGCATGGGAGCCCATCATTATGACCCTCTACTATCGCCGCAGAAGACCACTACACGAGGGCCCCTCCTTCTCACCCCGCTCCCACTGGTGGAGAAGTGTGCTCCAAACCAGGGAGCTCTTCAAGTGCGCCACGACCCACTCAGTGGGAAATGGGACCAGGACCAGTTTCTGGTCCGACATCTGGACAGGCGACTCGACCCTCTCCACCCAATTTCCGCGCATCTTTGCTCTGGTCAGGGACAAAGATATCAGGGTGAGCGAGTGCGTAGACCAGAGTGGCTGGATCTGGCCTCGAATCCTTGATGGCACTGAGGAGGGACCCAACGACATCCACAACACAATTCTAGATCTGAAAACGACAGCCCCGCAACCGTATCTCACCAGCGTCAACGACGAGTTCCTGTGGCGATGGACTGCCTCCGGCGTCTTCACGGTAAAGTCAATGTACTGCTTCCTGCAAGACAGCGGGGTAATCGACAATCGCTTCACCAGGCTATGGATCACTAAAATGCCGCTGAAGGTCAAGATCTTCGTCTGGCTCCTTCTGCGCAAGAGACTACTCACCAGAGACATTCTTCAGAAAAGGAACTGGAGCGGCCCCACTGACTGCGTTATGTGCCAGAGTACTGCTGAAACAGCAGATCATCTCTTCCTTTTCTGCCCCAGTGCCAACAGCCTGCTTGAAACCCTACTACCCAACAAAGCGGAGATCCGCCGCTGCCCGAACGCTTACACGCTTTGGGAGAACAGCTCGAACATTGGGGGGGCCTGGGGCAAAAGAACCCTTGTCACCATTGCGGCCACTTGGTGGGTAGTCTGGCTCGAACGGAATAGAAGGATCTTCGACGACAAGAGCCGAAGACTGGACGCCTCCCTCGCCGACACTAGGGTCTACCGCTCGCATTGGTCTAGGCACTGCACCTAGGACTGGGGCGCCAACCCGCCTCCTTGTCTCTCTTCTTTTCATTCTTCTTGTATTTTCTTGTATTTTCTTTTCTCCTCCTTCCTCCCCACCCGGTCCACGTGACTGGGTTTCCCCCTTCGTGTAGCTGAATTCATTTACCCTTTGAATGAAGCGGCAGCATGCTGCCTTTTCTCAAAAAAAAAAAAAAAATATATTTAATATATATGTGATGGCAAACTAACTCCATTTCAAATTAATTTAAATATATTGATGTAATAACTAGACATAGAAACTTAAACTTGTAAGCCTAAATGTCTATTTAGACTCTTCATACATACATGTTGTGGATTAATAAGTTTGATTTCAACTTCGCAATCAACTGGAGTTTGGCGCGCGTAACTGTACTTATAAGTTTTTCTCTTAGTGGCCCCCATCAACATCTTTTTTGAGTTTGCAGATGTGATAGTTTTTTTGTATGCTCATTTAAGTTGTTTTCGATAGCAATCAACAACTTCATTGTTACTTGGGACAAGCATTGGTGAATAAATTGTTAAAATCAAAACTATTATACTTAAAAAATTAGGAGATTATCTTGAGAGAGAATGAGGAGAGAGAGAGGGGGAGAGAAAGAGAGAGTGCTCTCCTCTCGATCAGCTGATGCAGATTTCTCATCATCGATAGGACGTTCATGTGGATTGCAGAGAAGACCGGTGGGGAGACAGGTAGGCGTCACCATCCCTGATCGATCGAAGGTTAGAGAGGGGGGCACCGCGCGGTCAATCATTGCCCCAGGGTTGGATCTGGACCTGGATGAAAGATTCCAAAAGCTGAAATGTAACTCAAAAGAAAGGATTACCTCGTATGGCCTGTCACTTCTCTCGGAATCTATCGATTCCTCCGACCGCAATGGCTCCAACAGCTTGAAGCCAAAACACAAGGTTTCGTGGGCTGACAGTCACGAGGACCCCCTGTGTACCAGCCTCCAGGCAAGGGCTGTTCCATCACCTTCTTGTCCTGCCTCTGCAACTTTTAGCAATCTTGGATTTGTCAAGCCGAATCCTCACCGTATTACACACTGGTCCGGAAAGGAGCCTTGTAGTGACTCTGGTTTTTTGGTGAAGCCTAGGCCCTTGTCCCATAAAGAGGCACTGCTCTATAAAGGATCGAAGGGTGGCAAGCCAAACTCCTCTCTCAAGATGGGAGACTTATCTTAGTTAACTCGATTCTCTCAAACCTTCTTCTCTACTTCTTCTCTGTCTTCAAAGCGCCAAACTGGGTAATTCGACGCATCGATTTGCTCCGGAGGGCCTTCTTCTGGAAAGGAAGAAACTCCATTTCAGATGGTAATTGTTTAGAAAGCTGGAAGGGGGTATGTAGAGATAGGAGGGCTGGAAGGTTAGGAGTTAAAAATCTGGAAAGTATGAACATAGCCTTATTGGCGAAGTGGTGGTGGAGGTTCTTCTCTACTGATTTGTACACTTGGGGCCCTCTTATCGTAGGTTTGTACTATACTCGAAGGAGACCTTTAAAAGAAGGGGCATCATTCAAACCCTACTCTCAGTGGTGGTGTAGTGTCTTAGGCACGAGGGATATTTTTAAATGCAGCACTACTCGATCAGTGGGAGATGGTGGTTCGACTTGGTTTTGGTTGGACATCTGGCAAGGAAGCTCGCCCCTAGCAACACAATTTTTTAGTATATTTGATGTTGTTTCCAATAAAATTTGCCGGGTGAAAGATTGCTTCGGAGGCAATGGCTGGAGGTGGAGGAAAATTATGTCGGGTTTTACTCCAAGCTCATTTCGAGATGAATGTTTGTTACAGAGCTTAAAAGATTCCATTTCCGGCACGCATCTTTCTAATAGAAGGGACGCCTTTAGATGGCGTTGGACTAATTCAGATATTTTCTCTGTCAAATCTTTGTATTGCTTTTTACAAAATGGTGACGTAGTCGATAGCCGGTTTGTACAGCTGTGGAGTATCAAAATTCTCTTGAAAGTCAAAATTTTTGTGTGATTAATCCTACGTCGTAGGGTACAGACAGTTGATAACCTGCTGAAAAGAGGTTGGAGCGGGACTGGAACCTGTGCCCTCTGTTTGGACTCAGAGGAAATAGTTGACCATCTTTTTGCAACCTGTGCTTATTCAAGAGTTTTGCTGGAGGGTTTGCTCCCAAATAAACGAGAGGTTCGACACTGTGCAACGGTGGATAAGCTCTGGAAGACAAGCAAACTGAAACAGGGATCCTCTGGGAAATGGGAACTTACCACCATTGCATCCACGTGGTGGCTCATCTGGCAGGAACGAAATGCCAGACGGTTCGAAAACAAGAAGAGCTCTTTGTGGCCCATCTGGCGGGAACGAAATGCCAGACGGTTCGAAAACAAGAAGAGCTCTTTAGGGACTTTACTTGCTGATATCAGGTCTCTTCGTTCGGATTGGAACTCGTTTTGCGTTTGAGCTCTTTTTTTTTTCTTTTTTTTTTTTTTTTTTCTTGGGGCCTGGTTGCCCTACCTCTGTAGCTAAGTTCATTTCTCTATAAATGAAACGACTTTTTTTTCAAAAAAAAAAATAAGTTTGACTGTATCATGACAGAAGTGCAATTGTAACAATACTTGAGATTTGTTTGCGTTGCATCAATTAACCACGGTTCATCCTAATGTTGCTTTTTTTTTTGTAGAGAAAGATAGCATACTATCAACTTCGTTTATTTTTAAAATATATTTAGCTGAAAATATGAAGTAAGTAAGTTTCGAAATCAAATATCAGGTATCAACCATCAAATCCTTTGCCACTTACCCTAGGGACACGCGGTTGATATTACATGCATGTTGCTAATAACAAATACACAGTGCCAACAAATTGGCAAAAATCCTATCCGACCAATCACAAGGCGCCGATGGATGCATGATGTGTGATCCGCCGTCAAAGAGTGTATGCGTGGCAGCATTTCATTGGTTTTCGCTGCCTTCGGTGTTTGCTGTCACGTAGTAAATCCTGTAGCCTGAGGTGGCAACCGGCAAGTGGATGCAACGTCGACCCTACCCGCGGCGAACCTGGAATATGCGAACGCCACGCGAAACATCATTCCTTTGCGAATATCCCCTTTGCATATCCTTCATTCGAACCGTTACCATAGCAACAAGTTTTTTTTTTTTTTTTTTTTTTTTTTTTTTTTTTTTTTTTTTTTTCTTCATCCGAATTTACATAAATACTAACATGCATGTATTTATATGTTTAATATGACGTAAAAACTTTTTTTTTTAATATACATATAATCAAACAATAAAAATCACAAAAAATAATCTATCTCTTTATATAAATAATAATAATATAATTCTTGCTTCTCATATTCTACCAGCATTTGAAAAAAAAAAAAAAAAAAAAAAAAAAATCTCTCATCTTGGACGAAATATTAGTCAATTCCTGTGCTGATAAATGCACGGCAGAAGTCAAGAACCGGATCCCAAAATCTTAGCCGCCGCACTCACGCCACTTACGCCACATTAAAAGCGATTTAGCGAGCCAGGGGCAATCTCGTAATTAACTGCATATGGGATATGCCCCTCAAAATAAAGTAAAACGAGAAAATTGAAGCAGCCTACGTGGCGCCGCTACAAAACCCGATGCGCCTTCAAATAAAGTATAGAAGAGTTTTAGCTCACAAAGGAAGAGACATTTTATAATAATAATAATAAAAAATACTTCCTGAAGCAGCAACTCTCATTTGTGCCAGGAAAAAGAGAGCAGGCTCAGAGTGCGTGAGAGATTTTCTCATATCAGGTAGTAATAACAACTATCTTGCTGTTTAATGCAACTCTCATTTTTTATTTTTTGCTTTTCTTTTAACTCTTTTTGATTGAATGAAGTGGAACTGCTTATGAATCGTTCAATAATTTAGATGGATTTTTTTATAGATTACCACTTTCTAGTCTTTTTCTGTTGAGTCTTTCCTTCCCCTTCTCCCTTTTGTCTTTTGTCTGACGTATAGATCGACTGATGGTTGCTTCTCCGTTCAACACCATCCTGCTATATATTGGTGGAGTTGTTGGTTTTCCTCTTTTCTTTGCTCTGTGGTAAGATCAAACTATGCTCTTTATTAAAACCTCTCTCTCCTCTTCTATTTTTGTGAATTCAAGGTACTCTGATGTTTCTGTGCCTTTGTTTCCACTTTTTTTTTCCTTTTCTGTGAAGTGGGTTCACTAGATTGTTTGGTTGATATGCTCATGCTTTAAGATTGCATTCCAGGAAAGATTTGATTTAGCTGTTAGCTGTGGGTTTTTAAGTTACTTACAAATTTCACTGGGGGATTTCATTCACCTGCTTCATTTTAACTTCCCATTGTCATCATAATGTATTCTGCTTCATCAATTTCAGCTAATATAATCTTTTAGCTAGTCCGTTTATCTGTTAAAAGTGGGTCGTTTTCTTGTGACTGCTCACTGCTACATCAGCATAAACAAAATCATCACTGATTGAATCAAATTAAGCGAATGCCTCTCGATTAAAAATGTTTAAGGACACTTTGGATTGCATCTTCCTACGTCTCGATAGAGGAAGCAAATTAGGTGCACGTCATTCATTAGTTTAATGTATAGACGATAGATAGCAACAACTTCCGTTGCGTGCGATAATAGCTGAACTTTCTGACAATTCTTTGTTAAATATATGTCCTGTTTAGCAGAATTTTGCTAGTTTTACTGTAAATTGTGCTACTTGTGGAATGAGATATTGTGCCATAAGAATCTTGATTAAGCATTTCTCCTTTGAGTAGTATGTATGGATGTTTATTCTGTGTTGCTATTTGCAGACGGCAGCATCGGAGCTATAAGCCTTCCTTCTGTTCTGAAACTGAGTGTTTCATTTTGTAATTCAGTAGCTATTTCATGGGTTCTTCAAGTGAACAATTAAATGAAACTCAGAGAAGAAAGCCTCTTGGTGTTCGTTTTTTGGAAAGCATCAAGGGAGCTCCCTTGTCCTTCCGAACATGCCAAACCATTGTCCTGGTGCTAACATTCTTCGCGTATGCTAGCTATCATGCCACCCGGAAAACGACCAGCATCGTCAAAAGTGTTCTTGATCCCGAAACAGCGAAATTAGGCTTCCCCCACTGGCCGAGCTCGTACTTTCTACGCGCATTACATAGAACCGAAGATAAAAGACCAGGGCCCGCCAATGGTTGGGCTCCTTTCAGCACGGCGGATGGCACCGCCTTGCTCGGGGACATCGACGTAGCCTTCCTCTCGACATATGCATTGGGCATGTATTTCGCAGGCCATTTAGGTGATCGATTGGATCTGAGGATCCTTTTGACTACGGGAATGGTCGGAACCGGTCTCTTCACGGCCCTATTTGGAGCCGGTTATTGGCTAAACATACACAATTTCTTCTACTTCTTAGTGGTTCAGATGATAGCCGGCCTCTTGCAATCAACCGGGTGGCCTTCAGTTGTTGCGGTGGTCGGAAACTGGTTCGGGAAAAGCAAGAGGGGGTTAATAATGGGGATTTGGAATGCGCATACGTCTATCGGGAATATATTGGGGTCCCTAATTGCTGCTGGTTTATTGAAGTATGGATGGGGATGGTCCTTTGTAGTTCCTGGGATTATTATCGCTGTTATTGGATCGATAGTGTTTTTATTCTTGCCTGTTAGTCCTGAGGTTGTCGGAGTTGATGAAGAAGATGAGGTTTTGAAGTACAATGAGATTGCGGAGCCTCTATTAGGAGGATACAGAGAAGAGGTGAAAGAAAAACCAGTAGGGTTCACGGAGGCGTGGAGGATTCCGGGGGTGGTGCCATTTGCGCTCTGTCTCTTTTTCTCAAAGCTGGTCGCCTATACGTTCCTCTATTGGCTTCCATTCTACATCAGCCACACAGGTATATATGCTGAGAGCTTTTTAGAGAATTTGTGCTTGCTTATGAAATTCACTGAAATTAGTATACACAATAATATAATGTTTTGTGAACTACAATTTGTGTACTTGGAAAGATTAAAATAGATAATTGCATGCTTAATTACTGCTTTGAGCCACAAACAATGAGCACTTGTGCTGGAAGCGGCGGTATCTATATCGGCAGAACTTAAAGCTTAGGAATATTCCGCCTTATTGGATTACAATCTATATTAGGATTTAAGTTTTCATATTGTTGATCCCTATATGAATTTGTAATGCATACTTTTTTGGCGGTATTTCTGAGTGCTCAAGCCATACAAACACCAAGGCTTCTTATCTGGTGACTATTGCCAATGCTTGCTGATATAATTTCCACTACCTGTGTTTGTTGCCTTGTTTGCAATTATATGCAATTCTGACTAAGATGCCTGCGACCTAAACATGTCGATGCATTGTTGTACATCACTTGTTCTTAAATAACTATGTGTGTCAACATTTTGGAATATGATAATATGCACTGTTAAAGAGCTCAGAGAACAAAAAGAATACCATTTTTAAACAGCTTAAATCTTTTTTAAAAACCAATTATTTTGCACCTATCTACATCATATGTTGTTGTACCTGATCTAACATTCATGATACATTTTCCCCACACCTTTCAGAGATAGACGGAAAGTATTTGTCCGATACAACGGCCGGAGCCCTCTCCACTCTATTTGACGTGGGAGGTGTGGTTGGCGGCATCCTCGCCGGCCACATTTCTGACCGGCTCGATGCTCGGGCGCTGACAGCCGCAGGATTCATGTATTGTGCAATTCCGGCCCTCTACTTGTACCGCATTTACGGGAGCATGTCCCTTTCCTGGAACATTGGGCTCATGTGTGTTACCGGAATGTTTGTGAACGGGCCCTACGCATTAATAACAACGGCGGTCTCCGCAGACCTGGGGACCCACAGCTCCCTGAACGGGAATTCCCGTGCTTTGGCCACCGTTACGGCGATCATAGACGGAACAGGGTCGGTGGGAGCGGCCGTCGGGCCACTGCTGACGGGGTACATTTCAGCCAGTAGTTGGAGTGCAGTGTTCACAATGCTGATGGGTGCGGCGCTTGTTGCCGGGCTACTTCTGACGAGACTTGTAGTGGCAGAGGTCTCTGCGAAGATCGCGGCGAAGAGGTTATCCTGCATGGTGGCAAGCGATCTTCCCGTTTCCTCCATGCTCGAGCCTTAAGCTCAAGTGTTTCGGGGCACTGAATTGTAAATTTTCAAAACACTCTTCTCCCGTTGCCTGGCTTTTTTTCCTTGTTGCATAGTCCTCCTTTTTGTGATCACACAAGCAGCAGAAAAAGTTATGAAACTTGTCATTCTAAAATTGGCTCTACCTTTTAAGGGATTGGGCTTATATGACGCGACATATTAAAATTCGCATGATCGGATCGATGTTCTTTTTTACTTTTCATGTGGCAGAAAAAATGAAAATTTATATATAATGGCCAGCCGAGCTGGGCCAAAACTAAGGCCTAAATAATTCCGGCTAAATTACAATATATTTTTACAACTTTAGTCCTTGTCTTGGCTCTCTCGCTCCTGCATTAAAAACTACGACAATTATCCTCCTGCAAATTATCATTATTTTAAATTTTAAATATGTAGAAGAGTAAATAAGACTAAGATACAAAGGGGCCTTGCAATTAAGCCCGGAAGTGTTGGCCCAGCCCAGCCCATCCCAATAGGCTGAAGAACATGAGCCAATCAGTTGTGCTTTTTGGGCTGGCCCGTTACGCTAATGGGTCGACTTACAGTAAGTTTTTGCTATAATTTCCTCAAATGGTTCTACTACCTATGTTTTGAGATTAATGTTGTGGAAGGCCCATATTAAAATTCGTGTCTTCAAGGCTTGCATGCAGCTAGGGATGTCGACGGATACGGATGCCCGAAATTTTATCCGAATTCGAATACAAACGGAATGAATTTATTCGATGTTAAACGGATATAGATTCGGATACGAATATAAAAAACGAAAATTCGGTGGATTTGATTCTGAATATGGATTTTGACTGTATCCGAACCGAACCCGAACCCAAATCCGAATCCGAATTGATTTTACATTATATTGTAAAGAGAAAGGGCGAAATAATTATTTCGGATTTGAATTTTCAGATTCGGATTCGGATTCGGGTTTTGAATTATTTTGTTGGGTTCGATTTTGGATATGAATTTTTTAAATTCGTCGGATTCATATTCAAATTCGGTTCGAATTCGAGTTTCGGGTTTGTTAGTACGGTTCGGGTTCGGTTTATTAAAAATCCGCTCCATCGACATCTCTGCATGTAGCTGTTTTGCAACAAAGTTCAGTCTAAATACTGAAGATAAGCAGTAAAAATTATTTTTATAATAAAACTATTGTTTATGCTGTGAGAATTGGACAATTAATTAAGTGACTAATGGGGTGATTCCTCCTGGGGGAAACTTAAACTTGATGCATGAATTTTTAAAATTAGTTTTTCTTTGGAAAGAAGTAGGAATTTTCTAGAAGAAATTTTGGGGGATGGTTTTCTCTTATTTGCATCAACTAAATTTGCCTGCCAGGTAGCTTTTATAGAATTTAATTGAAGGCCCTTTCTTTGCAGATTTTGCCGTTGCACAGTCTCAGGCTCGCATTAACCAGAAGGCTAGCATTCAAATTCGATCAATCCATCACTATTTTCCCATTTAAATTTGTAATACAACACAGAATGAGCTATTTGAAGCTGTGCTTGATAGAGCTCTTCCCTACTCAAGCTCGCACATTTAACGATCAAGCCCAAATCCTGGCTTGAGCTTGGCTAGTTTTAAAAATGAGGCTAAAAACAAGCCAATCTCAAGCTGCTCATGGATCATAAGCTTCCTTGCCATCCTTACTCCCTAACCACTTGACTAGTAATCGAATATTTTTATTAGCCTCGTCTGTTCCACACGGACACACACACACACACACACACACACACACAACAAACACGTGTTCAGCGCAAATTTACGACGCATTATATATATATAGTTCCGTGTGTGTGTTTTTAGAAGCACAAAGATCTTTGTGCTATCAAATTATTTATAATGTTAGTACTTGCGAATCGATGATCGGTTTCGTTATATTTAATTTATAGTATTTAAAATATTTTAAAAATAAATTTATAATTTTTTAATATAATTTAATTAGTTATCGAAAATGCTCAAAATTAACAGCTGAAAATAAAAAATCTCACAAAATATGATGATAAAATACTAAAATTTTAGATCAAAAACATTGATCTTGTTTTATATAATACTAAAAATTTCTATCAAAATTTTACGTGATTTGAATATTTCTACATCATTAAATTTGCAAACAGCTTATTATGGCCATTAAAATTATTAATTTTGAGCATATTCGATCATTAGTCAAATTATATCAAAAAATAAATAAAATTTATTTTTTAGATACTTTAAATACTTTAGATCAGGTCTAACGAAATCAATCGTTGATTCGAAAATCCTAATATTGAAAATGACTTGATAGTACAGGAGCCACCGTATTTCTAAATTTTCCAACGTTAGATCTATCCTTTTGATCAATTCATCTTCGTGAATAATATTATTTCACTAACTACGCACTAAATCATAGAGAACCACTATTATACTAACCTTATGATCTTTATTAAATGGTCAAAAATTCACAAGTTCTAATAATTTGGTACCTTTAAAAGTTTAAGAGCTCAATTATATATATATATAGTAGTACTTATATATAATGACGTTGACTTTTTATTTTTTTCCTAATTGACGCTTTTTGGATTTAAACTTGTTTTTCGTGAGTTTTTCTTAGTTTTGATTCACTTGGAATTTTGGATTGCAGTTACTGTATCGCAATTGAGCTCGTTAAACGGAGAGCGACGATGCGATCGGATCTGAAATCCGACTTACGGATCTTCCAAAATGAATGTTTCATTGTTAGCGGGTCCGAAAAGCTGAGTTCAGTAGTTTTTGGAACCCGTTAGGTGTTGTCAGTACATCGGGATCCGTGCTAGCAGTTACGGGACGTTTCATAGGATCGGCACGCTTATCGAGAAAGGCAATGGTAAAAATCCCTTTTTGTAAATATTAGATTTTTGGAATTTTCGTATGTATAATGTAAATAAATAAATAATAAATATTAATAAAAGATATCAATATTCCTTTTACCGTATAACCCTAATTTTGGAAAAAAGATCGTCTCTTCTTCATGCTCCCTCGCCATGCGTGCCGAAGACCGAGACCAGAAACGTCGCCAATACTGAGGAGCGGATCCAGAAACACCACCGTCTGCAGAGATCGGGATCGCGTTGTCTTCTCCATCAGAACAGGGTTGGTTAGTTTTTAGTCTTTGTTTTGTGGATCTCGTCTTTCAGTTATCGATAAATTAGTCTGTGTTTTGGGTTTCGTTCTTGATTGACATTCGTCGATGTTTTCGGGTGATTTCGTTCATGATTGACGTTTGTTGATGTTTTCGGTTGGCTTCGTTCTTGAGTTTTGTTCGAGGAGGTTTTGATTGAGTTTTTGGGATTTTCGGCGGGATTGCTTAAGGTTAATCGACGGTGGCTCCGCCGCCGCTCGATACCCTAGCCGAGCAGCCGCCGCTCGATGCTCTAGCCGAGCCGCCGCCGAGGCTCTGCGCCGCGCGCAGCCTGGGGCTGTCGCCGCGCGCAGCCAGGAGCGCTGCGCCCGCGCGCCGCTCTTGCGTTGTTAGGGCACGCCGCACAGGGGCCGCGCCCTGCCCGGGCCGCCGCCGCGTGGTGCTGCCGCACACGCGCGTCGCGCCTTGCCAAGCCGCCGCCGCTGGATGCCCTAGCCGCCGATGCTGCTTGCGCCCGCGCGCGCTATTGCGCGCTTCTTGCACATGCCCGCGCGGGGCTGCCGCGCTGCCGTCGTGCCCGCGCGCTGCCGCCGTGCCCGCGCGGGGCTGCCGCGCCGCCGCTATGACTGCATGGGTCAAGCCGCTGCCGTCAACAGCTTGGCTTGTCGATTTTTGGTGCTTGACGGTTTTTGGTTTGACGGTGATACTTGGTGTTTTCGTCGACGGCTTTGCATGACGGTTTTACTTAGCTTATTCATTGACGGTTTTTAGCTTGACGGTGCAGTTCGCTTGACGGTGC
Source organism: Tillandsia fasciculata (assembly GCA_029168755.2). NCBI lineage: Eukaryota > Viridiplantae > Streptophyta > Magnoliopsida > Poales > Bromeliaceae > Tillandsia > Tillandsia fasciculata. The sequence goes on from CM054931.1 coordinate 3,239,850, forward strand.
AGTCTGCTTGACGGTGCAGTTCGCTTGACGGTGCAGTCCGCTTGTCGGTGCAATCCGCTTGACGGTGCAGTCCGCTTGACGGTGTAGTCCGCTTGACGCAGCTGTTTTCGTTTGTCGTCGGTTGACTCTCCGCTTGGTTGTTTTTCGTCGCGGACTTCGTCAAGGCAACGGTTGGAGCCGGGTTTCCATCAATTGCCTCGTCGACAGTCGGATCGCGTCGGAGATACGGTTTTCAACCGGAGGGATTTTTACACACGGAGTTTTTTGTCGGTTTATTGTTTTGGGTTTTGCCGGGCGCCATTTTTATGTCCGGTCTTTTGTTTCACCACCGGAATTTTATCTGTTATTTTCGGTATACCGATAGAATCCCCTTTTTCATAAATTCGGATTTTTGCGCGATTTTTCTATCTTTTGACGCTAGGGGTGTTGCTAGAATGTTTATACCTTCCGGGTGACCGGTTGTCGCGGTATGAGGTCCGGTGGACTGCTTGTCCTTATCTGAACAATGGTAAAAATTGTTCGGGGAATTGCTTTGATCAGGTTTTGATTGGTGCGACAATCGAGACACCGGAGGCAGCTTCTGTTTTGGGATAGAAGGGATTTCTAGTACAGTAGTCGGGACCACTAAATTTGCCAGTTTCGGGTAATGTCTTGATTTGTGTTTTTGGATATTTTATTAGTCCCGCGGGTGGTGTTGAATGCTTAGGAGGGTTGCAGGCGCGGTCGTTTATCTCCGTTTCAGGTGGGTGCACTCTTAGAACCCCTTTGTTGCTTAATTCATTATTGTTATATTGCATCATATTAAGGGATATTGTGAGTGATCGTGGCGACTTTTCGGAAGTCGGAAGGTGGGTTCGGTAAGGTAAAATCTGGTGCTATTTGGGGACCCTGGGTAGGTCCGGGGGGGTTTACAGGAGCTCGTAGAGAAGCCTCGTACTCAAGATGACTTACGGGTAGAGATTGATCCCCCGACTTGCAGTCCAGAACTCTGGTGAACTGGTAATATCTGACCTTACACTTTATTGGTTTCCTTTATGACATATTATGATACATCATTTGGGCGACTTTCGTCACGACACATGGATTTGGATCCGAATAATGTTATGAGTTGATGACTAACCCCATGTTATGCATGTGTATCGGTGTTTATACTTTTTGAGCAACGAGTGTCGCAGGTGTTTATGACACTCGTTTTATTATGGTTACTATGCTCATGGCGCTTGCACGCACATCAGCTGTTTGGCCACCTGTCAAGCCTGCAAAATAAGGTGCAGTACGCACATCAGCTGTTTGGCCACCTGTCAAGCCTGCAAAATAAGGTGCAGTTAGGAGTAGGGAGGTAGTAGAGAGAACTAAGTAGTAACCATAGCATAAAAAAATGGGGGGGAAGAGAAGTAAGCAGAAGCAGCTTCGGAGATGGAGGAAGCCAGGTAGGGAGAGAGCTAGGGCATCCCTTCGGAGGAGTGGGGGCGACAGGATCTAGAGGGCACAGAAGGATCGAGAGGAAGCCAGCAGTGCAGCATTTAGATACTAGTAGTGGATCGAGCGGGCACCAACCGAGCGAGAACCCAACAGCCCTAAATGGGTCGGGCGAGCATCAACCGGGCTGAGGATCCGCAGGCCTTAACTGGACCGCAGGCCCCGAGAGCCCACAACCCCAAATTGAAGGCCCAGAGGCCCACATCAGTAAACTCTTTTTACAGTCACCCCCCTCTGGATGTAATAATTTATATTTACAGTATTGTAGTAGCATATGAATAGAAACGAGGTGTAACAACTAGAAGGCATGAATGAAATATTACAAGTTTCCCCCAAACCTGCTTCTCTCTTCTTCCCCTCTTCTTCCTCTCTTCTCCCTCTCTAACTCAACTACAATCTCTCCCAACTCTCGCTCTCTCAACCAAATTCCTTCTCTAACTCCCCCCAACAATCCCCATAAGGCCAACCATTATCCTCTCCGCCTCGCCGGCCTCAGAGCAATGTCATCCTAGGCGGCGGCAGATCGTCCGGGTTGTTACACCACCTTGTCGGTGTACTTTTCCGGAAAGGTAGTCTGAGGATCCGTGAACCCCACGAGGTGACGTTAGTGGGGGTCCCTTGCGGTTATTTGCGGTGCTGCACTTGTGTAGTGGGGGGTTTTAAAGCACCAAAGGTGAGAGAGAGGCGGTTTTCTTTTGCTTGAGGTCCCCGGACCGACATGGCAAGGTGCTCAGTTCAGTTTCTCGGGTATGATATGATTGATTGCAGGATAGGATTATGGATGCTCTGGTTTTACAGTTTGATTTATTATCCGTACCTTTTAGCATCGTACTTGTAGTTGTGTTTTATATATCTCTACTCTTCATGTCATTGACTCTCACTGTGTGACAGGTTTGGTCGGATCTCGGGATCAGGACGATGGTGAGGACGCTATTTGGTGAGGTGTGAGATTACCTCGGTCAGGTTTCTTGTTTTTCTTCTTCCTTTTATAGTTGGTTATTTCCTTTATGGTCGTTTTCTGTGCATGTGGACGTGTATCATGTGGATAGTGTGGATGTTGAGACACACCTTATGTTTTGTCAAATGAACTTATTTTATAGAACTATGCTTCCAATATAGAGTTTATGGACGCGTCGTGTGGACGCGGGTTTTCATACTTAAAAGGGAATTGCGAAAATGAGTTTAGAAACTTAAGTGTCGTGTGGACACTGTTTTCAAAACTTGTGGATTTATCCTTTCAAACCTATGGATGCGCCGGGTGTGCGCCGTTTAATGAATTAAAATGTTAGCGTTTTCAAATTCACACTCTGGTAATTTGTAACTGTTAAGGCTTGGTGGTTGATATTTTTATTCGGGCTATGGGACGTCGTGCATATACAAGGGAGATCTGGTATATGTGGCCGGTCTGTGCACGTGCCACACGGGAGCCTGTTTCAAAAAAAAAAAAAAAAAAAGGGGGGGGTTGCTTTCCGCTTTTAAATTACTCCTGGGACGTGACATTATATACTTTTAAAAGTACAAGTCTAATTATACTTGTAAAATTTTATTATTAAATTTGTATTGGGATTTGTGCTATTATAAAATCAATTAAAAAAAAGAACGAGAAAGTACAATCGCACATATCTCAATACAAATCTAATAGTAAAAAATTCACAAGCATATTTTTTTACTTATACTTTTAAAAATATATAAGCTCTACTATATATAATATTTTTCAGACAATAAAAATAAATTATGAATGGTAAAATATATATATATATATATATATATATATATATATATATATATATATATATATATATATATATATATATATATATATATATATATATATATATATATATATGAACTATTATTAAGAATTTTATTAACTCATTCTTATAAAAAAAAATATATAACAATATTTTAATAAAAATAATATTTATTAAATAATAAACATATATTATTATATTAATAATATTATTTTTTATTAGTGATATATATATGTATTTTAATTATTTAGAAATTATTGAGTTGCGGTATACGAGTCGTACAGTGTTTTATATTTCGATTTTGTGTTTGAGATGTATATATATATATATATATATATAGTATTTTTTTGAGCAATAAAAATAAATTATGAATGATAAAAAAAATTAAAATATATGAATTATTATTAAGAATTTTATTAATTCATTCTTATAAAAAAATATAATAATATTTTAACAAAAATAATATTTATTAAAAGAAAATGCTTTTTTGTACCCTTAAACGTGTGTACGTTAAAATGGAGTGCAAGCATTTTTTTTTATATTAAATAATAAATATATATTATTATATTAATAATATTATTTTTTATTAGTGATATATGTACTAAAATTATTGAGAAATTATCGAGTTGCGAGTCGTGCCGTGTTTTATATTTCGATTTGGTGTTTGAGAAGTCTTAATTTTTAATAACATTTGTTTAACATTTGCCTCTTTCTTCTACTTTCCCTTTCCAGTGGGAGCGGCGACTTGGCTGGCTGAATTTGAACTTAGTTTCACAGCAGCTAGGCCTTCCAGCTCTTGGCCACATGAGGTGTTTCTATAGAGAAGGAAAACTCTTTAATTGAGGAGTTGAGGGCCTTTTGGCATGCATGTAATTGGCGCAAATCCTGCGCAGTAACGTGCGTAAATGTAATTTTTTACAGATTTTTAATCACACTTATGATATATATCATGGATGCTCATCAAGTTAGCAATCGAATGTCAAACATGCAATTTGATGATTTCCATACTTTTGAAAGAGTCAACACAGCCTCTCTCTCTATATTTCTCTTTTTACTATGCTAAAGAATATTAGAATGCTCTAGAAGGCACTAGAATAAGGGCAAGATACTTTTTACAATAGAATATTCTAGAATGCCCTAAAGTTAGCTCATGGTAGAATGTTGTAGAAGCTCTAGAAAAATCCAACCAACTTCTTTGAAGGTCTATAAATAGGGGTGAGCCTCCCCCCAATAACACAACAACACAAAAAGAGGGTTGTGGTGTAGTGTTGAGGTAAAGTGTGTGAGAGAGTAGATAGAGAGGGTGTATGTAAAAGTTATTTGAAAAGTAGTCTTATTCTTATTTTGATACGCCAATACTCTACAATTTGGTATCGGAGCTCCTGCTGGTGCACAGTCTGGGACTGTGAAGTTGGTTGGTCTGGGACCAGACTTACTTGGTTGACTACTGGGCGATCACCAAGTCACTATGGCAGATCTTGCTGGTACAACTAGCGGAATTAAGAAGCTAAATAACCATAATTATGGTTATTGGCAAACCTGCATTGAGTCCTACCTGTAAGGGCAGGATCTGTGGGAGGTGATCGGCGGTACCGAGGTTATTCCACCGCCGAAGGAAAATGCAGAGGTGCTCAGGAAGTGGCGTATCAAAGCAGGAAAGGCGATGTTCGTCTTGAAAACGACGATCGAAGAAGAGCTGTTGGAGCATATTAAAGAAGTAGATACACCCAAAGCTGCATGGGACACCCTCGCCTTGCTATTCTCGAAGAAGAACGATGCTCGACTTCAACTGCTGGAGAATGAGCTGATGGTAATATCGCAAGGCAACATAACGATCAGCCAGTATTTCATGAAGGTAAAGTCCCTCTGCCGTGAAATCTCCCAATTAGATTCAGAATCAAAAATTAGTGATCAGCGGATGAAGAGAATTATTATTCACGGCCTAAAACCCGAGTATAACGGGTTTATTACTGCTATTCGAGGTTGGCCCACCCAACCAACGTTAGTAGAGCTAGAAAATCTTCTGGCTAATCAGGAGGCTCTAGCTAAACAAATGGCTGGAGTCTCACTGAAAAATGAAGAAGAAGCACTTTTCAGCAGTAAAAGAAAAAGTCGAGCAACAGGAAGGCCGAAAAATATGAAGCCACTGAAGGAGTTCAGTGGGCCAATGCAAAGATCTGGAGAGAGCCACCTTGCAGAGAGAGTTCATAACCAAAAGGAGCAAAATAACTGGCGGCCGAAAGGCGACAAACGACGAAATGGAGAATGCTATCACTGCGGCAAGAAAGGACATTTTGCCCGAGAATGTTGGCACCTGAAGAAACAAGCACAAGGCAACATGGCGACATCTGGAGACCGCCAAGCAACTGACAACGATGAAGAAGAGTGGGATGCTCAAGTTTCTCTCGCCATTATAGAGACAGATGGCGACAGCCATCCCGACAAGGAGCAGGTACCAATATATGCACTTACAATAATAACAAATCCTAGAGAGGTAGATTACAGTGCAGATTGGATCATCGATTCTGGATGTTCCAATCATATGACCGGTGATGGAAGCAAACTGCTCGGCGTAACAAAATATAAAGGAGAAAGAGTAGTGGTGACAGCTAATAACTCAAAACTGCCAATCACTCATATAGGAAAGACGATCATTACACCCCGATTCAGTCCACATCAAGTACAACTACAAAACGTCTACCATGTCCCAGGTATGAAGAAAAATCTCTTATCAGTATCACAATTAACTGCATCAGGCAACTATGTAGTATTTGGGCCACAAGATGTCAAAGTATTTCGCAGTCCCAAGATATCTGGTATACAATTAATGGAAGGAAAGAAAGTAGAGTCGATCTACGTAATGTCCGCAGAATCGGCATACGTAGAAAAGACTCGAAAAGGTGAGACTGCTGACTTGTGGCATGCAAAACTGGGACACGTAGGCTATCACAAACTCAAAATTATGATGGAGCGCGGCATGTTGTAAGGCTTGCGTCAACTCGAAGTTCGTGGAGATACGATTTGCGCAGGATGCCAGTTTGGTAAAGCTCATCAACTTCCATACACCGAATCCAAATATAGAGCTAAGGAGCCGCTAGAGCTCGTGCACTCTGATGTTTTCGGACCAATCAAGCAAACGTCAATAAGTGGCATGCGCTATATGGTTACGTTCATCGACGACTTTTCGAGGTACGTCTGGGTTTATTTTATTAAAGAAAAAACTGAAGTACTTAAAAAATTTAGAGAGTTCAAAGAAAAAGTTGAAGGCCAAACTGGTTATAATATACGATGCCTACGCACGGATAATGGAGGTGAATATACCTCAATAGAGTTCTCGGCATACCTACGAGAGTGTAAAATAAGAAGACAACTCACGTGTTCACGCACTCCGCAACAAAATGGTATAGCTGAGAGAAAGAATAGGCACTTAGCAGAAACATGCCGAAGCATGCTACATGCAAAGAATGTGCCAGGCAGATTTTGGGCAGAATGTATGAAGACAGCAGCACATGTTATCAACCGTCTACTTCAACCAAAATTGGGATTTATCTCTCCTTATCAAGTACTGTGGAAGATCAAGCCCACAGTAAGTTATTTTCGAGTCTTTGGTTGCGTGTGTTATGTATTCGTACCCGATCATCTTCGAAGTAAATTCGACAAGAAGGCGATTCGATGTATCTTCGTTGGGTACGATAGCGAAAGAAAAGGGTGGAGATGTTGTGATCCAACAACTGGTCGTTCCCACACGACAAGAAACGTTGTGTTCGATGAGGCATCGTCTTGGTGGTCCTCACAAGAGGTGATACTACCAGACTCTAAAGAGATAGAAATCAAGCTACAAGAAAAGCTTGGACAGCAAGAACAAGGAGAAAAAGTCGTGCCAGAGCAAGAAGAAGACAGTCAACCCTCTATGGAGCCAACCAATGATGAGCAGCAACTCCAGAAGTCTCCAGAACCTTGGCGGATTGGCGTGCATCATCAAATCCTAGAAGAAGATCGACCAAGCCAACTTGAAGATACAGGTACGCAGTTACGAAGGTCTTCTAGACAAAGAAAACCTAATCCTAAATATGCAAATGCTGCTCTTGCTGAAGAAAAAGAGACCCCAAAAGAGCCAGCCTCCTATGAAGAAGCTGTTACAACCAAAGAGTGGAGAGACGCGATGGACGAAGAGATCCAGGCGCTAAAACAAAACCAAACTTGGGAGATGGTACCGAAGCCCAAGGACGTGAAACCCATTTCATGTCGATGGGTATATAAGGTAAAAACTCATCCAGATGGGTCAGTAGAAAGGTACAAAGCTCGACTAGTAGCTCGGGGGTTCTCACAGCAATATGGACTGGACTACGATGAGACGTTCAGTCCAGTAGCTAAGATCACAACTGTACGAGTGTTGATAGCACTTGCCGCTAGTAAAGCATGGAAGCTGTGGCAAATGGACATGAAGAATGCATTCCTACATGGGGAGGTCGATCGAGACATATATATGGAGCAACCAAAAGGTTTCGAGAGCAAGACTCATCCTCAATACGTATGTAAGTTAAGAAAAGCTCTCTACGGTCTAAAACAGGCACCAAGAGCATGGTACGGCAAAATAGGTGAGTTTTTAGTGCAAAGTGGATATCAAGTTACACCTGCCGATTCAAGCTTATTCGTCAAGAAGCGACAGGAGAAAATATCCATCGTACTAGTCTACGTGGATGACCTAATCATTACCGGAGATGATAAAGAGGAGATCAATAATACGAGAGAAAATCTATCCATACGCTTTCAAATGAAGGAGCTCGGAGAGCTGAAACACTTTCTCGGGCTCGAGGTGAAGCAAATGCAAAGCGGTCTATTCCTTTGTCAGCAGAAGTACGCCAAGGATCTTCTTCAAAGGTATGGCATGCTAAACTGTAAGCCTATCTCTACATCGATAGACCCAAATATCAAATTGTGTGCAGAAGAAGGGAATGAACTGGCTGACTCAACCATGTATCGACAACTGGTCGGTAGTTTGATATATCTGACAATGACCCGACCAGACATAGCATATGCAGTTGGAGTAGTTAGTCGATACATGCAGCAGCCAAGGAAGCCTCATCTAGAAGCAGTTCGACGCATTCTAAGATATATAAAGGGGACTATCGACTACGGCCTCTTATATAGAAAAGAAGAGACATGTAAGCTTAGAGGCTATTGTGATGCTGACTATGCTGGAGACCACGATACAAGGCGGTCAACTACATGATATGCATTCAGCCTTGGTTCGGCAATAGTCTCTTGGTGCAGCAAAAGACAACCGACTGTATCGCTCTCTACAACTGAAGCAAAGTACAGGTCAGCAGCAATGGCGGCACAAGAGAGCACGTGGTTGATTCAGTTGATGAATAACTTATATCAAGCTACAGATTATGGAGTGGATCTCTATTGCGACAACCAATCAGCCGTGCGCCTTGCGGAGAATCCAGTCTTCCATGCAAGAACAAAATATATAGAAGTACATCACCATTTCATAAGGGAGAAGGTACTGCAAGGAGAAATGAATATGAAGCCAATCAAAACAGAAGAGCAAACAGCTGATATATTCACCAAAGGACTAAGCACTGCAAAGTTCGAAGAGTTTAGAAAGCAATTATGAATGCTCAGTAAAACAGCACTAAGAGAGAGTCAGTGTTGAGGGGGAGTATTGAAAGAGTCAACACAGCCTCTCTCTCTATATTTCTCTTTTTACTATGCTAAAGAATATTAGAATGCTCTAGAAGGCACTAGAATAAGGGTAAGATACTTTTTACAATAGAATATTCTAGAATGCCCTAAAGTTAGCTCATGGTAGAATGTTGTAGAAGCTCTAGAAAGATCCAACCAACTTTTTTGAAGGTCTATAAATAGGGGTGAGCCTCCCCGGCCCCCAATAACACAACAACACAAAAAGAGGGTTGTGGTGTAGTGTTGAGGTAAAGTGTGTGAGAGAGTAGATAAAGAGGGTGTATGTAAAAGTTATTTGAAAAGTAGTCTTATTCTTATTTTGATACGCCAATACTCTACAACTTTCATGAATCGATCAAAGCTTCCTTTCCGATCGAAGTATGTCCAAATTAGTTAATTCCTGATACTGTATGTCTTAATTAGTGGCCAGTTGCATATATATAATTCAACATATCCAATTAATTAGTTATGCCATGGTTCATTTCTATCTATGAACATGTTCTCTTAGTTCTAATATGCATAACTATATATGGTCTTCTTCTTTATCAAAGGGGATCGACTTCATTTTGTTGCTTCCCAATCTATCTTGTCAGGTATTAATAGTCTAGAATTTTTGCTGGCTTTTTTTGATGTATATATCTGCGGTCGTAGTTTGTTGCTTTTCCTAAACAGCCTAAATTCCCAATCAGTAGATATTATATAGCATAATTTCAGACACACCGGCTCATGCTATCTTAAGTTAATGCTATAATTAAGAAGCATATATCTTCGCATTTTTTCTTTGTTCTCATCCTCTTGCCGTTGATCTCTCAGTGCCGAAATAATTAATCATTCTCCAATATCTCCCGGTTATCAGTTTCCACAAAGATCTAGCTTAATTTACGCGAGTGTTGGAGAATAATCTAATAGTTATTAAGGCTCTGGGCCTAGTACTTTATATACACAATCTTAGGTCTAGTGGTCTCGGATTCGTAAGTTCTTTGAGCTGCTGAAATATTAAAAATACACATGATGCATGTAGCCAACAAAATTTGTTGATCATTTTTTTACAATCCAGCTCACTCCTCTCGTGTTATTCTTCTGACAACAACTGGTCCCATGCATTTGATAATCACCTTAGGATTCATTTAATCATGTTTTAGCTTTTCACAAAAGCTTCTCTCACCAAGATGCTTAGCTGAAATACAATCCCTAAAGAATGCAGAAGCTTCTTGTGGAAGGAAATCAGCATCTCCTTTTCGTTTTTCTTTCATTGATCAGATGCCTTACGGCAAAGAACGACGGGCTGGTGCAAGTGTTTTAGTCGACTTTTTGAAGATTATATATATATGTTCCTTCCTTAATCATCTAAATACCAAGAACTTATCAGGGTGTGATTTCTTTTCAGCGCTTAAGGACCAACGAGTTGCTAATTAGTTGGAGTAGGTTCGTTAAAAAAAAATATGGAATGCTCATTAATTAAGGTACTTAGGTATTGAAAGGTCCCTTCTATTTTTTTTTTTTTTTTTTTTTTTTTTCTCTTCATAGAACTTAATTGAAAAGGACAGTAGATTAAGAACAATATTGTGGATGCCGTGGTGCAATTAGTGATCCTATGAGTGTTGATTGCTGGCGTGTCCGTGCTTATGTTAAGGAATCGTAGGCTCGATGAGAATTATTGCCTTAAAGATAAAAAAGAACCGTATTCTGATTCTCTTCGATGTGAAACTTGTATATGACAAAGATTTTTCTACAACCTTTGGAGATTTTGAGATATTTTTTTTTTAATTAAAAAAAGAAAAAAAAGAGAGAGATCCAGCTGTCTCTTGTTGTTGTCTAATTCACACTTTTAATGAATGTCTTTAAAAACAAATTGAAGCAGTTAAAAAGCGCATGCCCTGAGAAAATAATTAGATTTAACATTAGATATTAGTATTTTTAAAAAGGAAATTAAGGGGATATTGACTTGTTAAGTTTTTATTTAAGATCATTGTGCAGAATATCATTCTTTTTGGATTTGTGGATTTTATTAAGGTAAGTAGTAGTGTTTAGAACTTTGTATATTGGTGATTATTTAACAAATCGCGCGAATTGCTCTAAAGGTCTTGTACAACCTTTTGATCAGGAAGAAGCTTTTTTAGGCAAAAGCAAAATTGCTATGAGAGAGTTCTTTTTGGCTTAATTTTGCAATAATTTTTGGTACAAAGAAAAGGAAGTGTACACAAAGGTTAGTATCTTTCTCAAAATTAAAAAGTGAGAGCTTTCTCACCGCCCCGTGGAATTGAATAGTTAGTCCTACGATGTGATCCAACAATATTGTTAGTGTTTTAAGCATCTGGAGTTTAAAAGTTGCATTATGTAGGTATAAAATTGTGACTAGTTAACTGAAGAATCTCTTTGTGCGCTAAGGAATTAAAGAAAGTGTGACGAATTTTAATTCCTCAAGCTCAGTAAGTGTTGCTTTTATCGTGAAGCTTAGGGATAGGGAGACCCTACACTTGATGCACCTGCATTTTTTATATATTTTTTTTGAGTAATCCATTTTTAATTAAATGATGCAAACTCCACTGGTCATTAATTAGCGACGAATTTTATGTAATTCATCTGGAATATTATTTGATTTGAGAAATCTGTTTTTTGGTGTGTAATATTCGTGCTAACAATAATTGAAATATGGTAGATTCTTGATGAATTATTGATATGTTGACAAATTTATGTATTGTATTATACTGATTTTGTAAACCAATTAAGTTTTTTTTTTTATATTATATATGTAAATTTATTGCTAGTACGTAAGAATATATAGTAATTTGAGATTGGACTGTTCAATTATAGCCAGATAGAAAAAATCAAAATATTAACATATTAACAACACATAAAAATAATATTTTGAATTTCGATCCGAATTTTGACCCGTTTAAATCGGGAGAAAAATTAACCGAGGCAAGTTATGAATTGGCTACAGCAGACAAGGTACGCATGCATGAGATGTGGTGCGGCCACAATGACTATGATTTGATGAAAGTGGTCTCTATATATAGAAATCAACACTCCAATACTTATTTATTTATTTTGCTAAAATAATTACTTGGATCATATATAAGTTTCATCCCCACACGTTGATGCCTCTCTATAGTGATGAAAATTAAGAGTGGCCCCCAACAATATTCACATCAATCATATAAACCCATCCCTTATCCTAAATCCAACAGCCCGAAAATAAAAGGAGACGGTGAGATTAGAGAAGAGTTTTATGAGAAGAGAAGCCCAAAACCCCTTCGACAACTCCACGTGGGCTTCATCTCTTGCAAATATATATTTATATATATATATATATATATATATATATATATATATATCAACCCCTCATCCTACGCAACAAGGTGATTGGAGATACATTTGGGAGTGTGTTGTGAAGCATTGACCACACAAAAGCAAAAAAAGTGATGGTGACGCATAATAGAAAAAGACAACGAACAAGACACATCCACACCCACCAATCAGTTTGAGAAATCATATACTTTAAAGAACATTACAAAAGAAAAAGTTTCATGAAAAGGACATCAGTAGTGATTGTTAGGGTTGACCCATTATTTCTTTCTTTAATTATGAAAGGTTTAAAATAAAAAAGAATTTAAGGGGAGGCTACTTGTGGGTGAGGTGAATGAGACCAATCCCCCTGATTTGGAAGCTACTCAACTCATTTAAGCAAAATCCAATAAGGACTTGCATGTGGAGCCACCTCTCCACTAACTACTACTGCAACTACTAACCATATTTGAAGTTGTAGTTGTAATGGAACAAAGGGGAGCCAAAAAGATAGAAGGGGATAGGAAGAGGACCACATTAGTTGAATGGTAGAAGAGATAGGAGAAAGAAGAGAAAGAGAGTCTTCAATGAGAAGTAGAAGGGAAAAGATAGGAAAATGGTGGGTCCTTTATTTTGTAGCTTTTGACGACGGGCGCGATTGCTCTCTTTTATAATTTTTGGTATGCAAAGATGTGTGGAAAAGGAAGGAAGCGTTGGTTCTACGCGCGAGCACACGTAAACATCATGTAAATTAAACGAACTAATTAATTATTTTGAATATATGGAAAAGAAAAGACTTGAAAGGACTATGGTTGGCAAAGCATCTAAGGAAAAGAGGAGTGGGGGAGGTGGAGGGGTTGGGTAATCACAACTCATGTACACACTTTTGTTCCACACACTCACTAGGCTTTTTGCTTATCTAATATCATCCGTTTCACTGGACCCTTTCCGCTTTCTTTTTTCACAATCACACACACACACACACACACACACACAATGTGATGTTCGCTGGACTAGGGTTAGGCGCGTTTTGCATCTCGATTTTGACTTCACGTACCTTTGGCGAAGATATGTGTGTTGTCTATTAACAATCCTTTGGGTCTAAAACATTAATTAACCTCAATTATTATTAATAATAGAGATAGTGATATCAAAATCCGCTAATAATAATAATTTATTGGATTTAAAACATTTAAGCTTAATTATTATTAAGAGGACTCTCTCTATTTATATTTTCAGAGGTATTCAATTTTGATACCAACTATATATATATATATAACGATCTGACTTGTTAGCAATAATAACTCGTCAAGTCCAAACCGTATATGCAAAATATTAGAACATTACACTCTAAGTGATGGACAAAGATCTTTATCGTGCTGGTGGCCCGAAGGATGCTGGTCCCTTCTCGTCTACAGCCTATTTGGCTCCAAGGTGGTCTCCGATAAGCATTCCATTATTTAGATATCTATAAATGTCTCAGTGTGGCAAACACTAAGGACACGTCTACCATGAATTAGAATGGAATCGACTGAGTTATAAAATTAAATGGTAGAAAGATCACTATAGTGATACATAGTATTAGCAAGTGACAAAGGATTTATCATCTTTTACTAGCGAAAATGTTTATTCTAATCTTGAGCATCATGAGTTGCATGGTTCTCCTCGATCTGTTTGATGTACTAGGTCCCTTATTTAGGAGGAAATATTACAATTTTTAACAAGATTGATAGGGGAAATTACAAGTATATATATTACATCATTCAATAGCTAATTAAGCTGTCATTTTTTAAAATTTCCACCAGGCCTTTTTAAGCAATTGCAATTTAATCTCCAAAGTAATTGATATACAATCCTTGTAGGTTTGCGTGGTGCTCGTCATCCTTCCTGTAGAAATAAACAATCACCGACCGACAGACTGAAATATTGTTTATATATATTAATCTTTTTGAGAAAATATATTGTTTTCTAATATAATTCTCAAAAGAAAATATATATGGACAATCTCTGAGATCTAAGCTCAAAGCACCTTTAGGCTCTGCTCTTTAAGTAAAAATAAGATAAAAAGACTATTAAGGGTTAGCTCCTGAATGCATGTGTGACACCATGCATCAACATTGTGTTTGCAGCCCAAACACCACACTCCTAGGAAGAGGCTTCTATGTGACAAAAGCCTTGTATTGATTCCCCCATGTTGATCTATCTCACTTCTCTTTTGGCAATGTAAAAGTTGTGTATCATTAACCCTTTTAGGGAGACCCTTATTGGAGATGGGTCCTATAAAGTTGAGGCCCACTCAATGGGGCTTTCACCCACATGAAATCACAGCCGTCGGAAGCTTCGTTGCTTTCGCGATGGCCGTCGGATGATGGTCCACATGACCAGGTTTTGTCCCTCACAATGGTACTTTCTCCCTTTAGGAATCTCTTTTTTTCTTGGGTTAGAGATGAGTACTAAAAGGAAGGATTGAGAAGGGAGAAGGATCTGGGTGGTAATAAATTGATAGTGACAATGCTTTTTTAGATTCTATGATTGCATGGATTTCCCATTAGAATTGTATTCAATTATATTTTTTTATTTGCTTGATTTTTGTTTCAATCAACTTACCATATGCTATGGAGATACAGAGAAGTAAGGAGGAAGAGGAATATTATATGTACACTCTACTCTAAAATAGAGTGTAAATCTTACGACTCTTTCATTATAAAATATCGATACTTATCTTGTCAATACTGACGAACCAAGTGATGCTGGTCCAGCAACACGACATGACTCAGACTCGAAAGAATTTGGCTCACTAGTCGATCAGGTCGGGTGTGGGTCGCGACAACGTACCCCACTCTCTCCTTCACAGTTTGGTCCCCCTTTTTCTCTTTTAGTTACTGTTTCTCTTTCTATCTGCTTTAACCTCTTTTCCGATTCCAATCTTCTTTAGTTCTCTTCCTTCCTCTCCCCTGTTAAATTTTTTCCAGTTCCAATAACTGTTGACAGATTCACTGAACCGACAGATTCGAACTAGTTAAACGAGCCAGACCCTTTACCCTAAGAAGTGGATCGTATTGAGTCAACCAATGTAACCTACAGCATGGTTTCCACCAAAACCGACATTACTCGACCTATTGCCATCCCTACCTGATACCAAGTTTTCTTGAAGCAGCTTCAGTATGTTGTGCCTTCCCTGGCTTGCAAGGAACTAGTGTTGAGTGCCTTGTATCACTATGAAAGGTATAATTGAAATATTTTATGCTCTATATATAATCATGTCTTCTATGTTTCATTCTCTCACCTTTTTATTTCCCTCTCTCCCACTAATTATCGGTTCAAGTGAACAAATCAGACTTGTTGTCTTATGTTCCACGCCCGGCTTGTCTGTCCTTCACTATGAATAAGCAACATGAAAAATAATAATAATAAGTAAAAAAAGGGAGAAGTTTTATAAGAACCCAATCCCAAGTGGTTATTAATCAAGAAGAGGTTTATATGGTTTCTCTTGACTTATCCAAAAAGTAATGTTATTCATCCATTCATCCGAAAGTAAAGATAGTGTTTTTTTACTGGTCACCTCGAAATGACCAATCCATCCTTAGATGGATAGGATATAATATGTACACTCATTTTGGGATATACAAAAAGTATTTTTCTTATCCAAAACTTTTTTCCAAAGAGGCTATGGTCCCTTCAAAGAGCAAGACTTATTAGTGTTTAAAAGCTTTACATTGCAGTGAGGACAAAGACCTGAATAGGAATGCCTCCACTCAGATGCAACAGCAGTGGTCCCTCCGGACCAGCTCATGAGGGGTTTCTATCTACCCACACTATATATGGGGAAGAGAGTGAACACATAATCTGCAGGTGTCCACGCGGTGCTCCTCCCGTTTCAGATTCCTGAATTCGATGGCGACCGATCGTTTCCGATCAGATGCAACGCAATGCAGAGCGCGATACTATCAGTGCAAAGGGCAATGTTAATAACAGCATGTTTCTCTTTTTAGTCTACCTGCAATGTGGTGTTTTTTAAGTTTCTAATTTCTGCGGCTATATCTTAATTGGAAGAATAAAAAAAAATAAAGCTTATGAGCTACTAAGATGATAAACTAAGAAGATAGCAGCCAACCAAAGGACAATGGATCAAGAAAGGAAGAAGGAAAAATTAGGGCCTAACATGCGGAAAAGGACACAAAGCATGTGAAAGACCCAAGTGGGCAAGCACTAAACCAGGCCATGAATTATAAACAAGAAGAGTTTGTCTGGTATGAATTCCATTGTACCAATTCTCAGTTAGATCACAATCATCTATTAGTTTTTCAACCTAATGAATGAAACAGAAAACGCGATCAAGGGGCCCACATTGATAGGTGGCTCATCACCACCCGACAATTATCGATCATCTGATCTAATGCATTGACCTTTTATGGAAATGGCTATAAGAGGGATTTATTTTATAACAAGCACCTTAGCAAAGTTCAATGTATAAACATGAGAGAGAAGCATGCATCATATGAAAAAACAAAGGCTTTTCATGCGATTATTATAATGAGAATGCCACCGTATTATGGAAGAATAATGGAGAATGAATTATGTAGAGAGAAAAGAGTATTATCAGACAATGATGAGTTTAATAATCTAATCACTTGCTGACGCACCATAGATTATTTATGAAAGCGACGAGTATCGACAAAATTGATATCCTATTCTTTATGTTAGGGAGTAGTTATGATGTTCTCAGTACTCAAATAGTAACGTAATGCCGACTAGATTAAGATGTGAACATCTCCTTAAAGATATGAAGAAGTTTATTTCATGCCTTCGAGAGATGGTATGTATACCTTCAATTAGAACCAAATCATGCGTCACAAATCAGAATAAATCAATTCCACTGGAGCTTTGAAGTTTCTCGTAAAGATATAAACGAAAGTGTTAGTACGCAAAAAAAAAAAAATGCAAATGGTGAAGTCAACGAAACAGGTGGGATCAGAACAAAAGTTTCTGATAGGATATATATGTTTGGTACAAAGTAGAAGCAAGATTAACACACATGATCAAGGGGAACAATGTTATCGGAGCAATATAAGATGTAGAATATGAAATCAGTAAATATCCCCAACAAAAATAACACTAACCAAGGGAGACAAGCGAGAGCATTGAAAACAACATAATAAGCCAGATAAGGCAAGGCAATGAATGTAGACAACTACTCAAGCATGGGCTGCTTCTTCAGTTTCTGAACCACAGAAGGAAATGCCACCTCCTACCAAAAGCAATTCATAACATTAACAATATTACAAGATTTGTAATCTGTAGTTTGATCTAGTCATCTCAAGAACTGGAAACAACAAAAAAACCCAAGAATGACTCTAACAAAGATTTCAATTAAACAAGCATATCCTATAGAAAAATAAATGGTAACACGAACGACAATATAAAGATTACCGGAAAAAAAAAAAAAAGTGAAGGGATGTTGACACAAATCACATGACTGTATCCTAGGTGAAAAGAAATATAGATTCTAAGAAGTTCGCTTCTTTAAACAGAAAAAGGTGGATACTCTTGAATCAAACAAAATTGACAAGTATCAAAAGGACTAGAAAGCTAGATGCATTAGGTATCAGATTAATGCCGAGAAAATATCAAGGGTTCACTCACCTTCGCAAGAATATGTTCCTCTTAAGAAATTTCTTTGTTTGCAATAACTAACATCTTCTACTTTTAGCTTTACCAGAATTTAAGACAAATTTGCATGTTCGGCATCACCAGATCCCCTTTGTACATATGCATTCTGCAACTTTGGCCATCTAATTATGTACCTTCCACCACTTAACACAGCCATTTCTTCATTAATACTGGGCTTTACCAACCTGAACCCTTAAATATCTTCCTAGCTACTCTAACACAAACTCAATGTCGTCATATACAAATATACCATTCATGCTCGATGTTGCCTACAATGTAATGCACCAAAGAGAAACATTAAAGACATGGATCAGGGTGGAAGAAAGTGTCAGATACAATGTACATATTTTTCAGAGGAAGTCAGATCCTAAAGTAAAAGCTTCATTTTTTTCTCGTATGACATTGCAGAGTGTTTATCTTCCAGAAATATCCACAAACTGCATAATTAGAATTTGACCATGTTCTCATCACATCAAATAGTACTACTAAGATTGAGCACTCATAGAATTTGATGTGAAATTACAAGAGGATGAAAGAGAGCAGTCCAAACTACACCTGAAACCTTACCAAACCAAAGTTCAGGAAAATGGGCCTCGACAAAGAAAACAGCTCAATTCGTTACAGTAATGATTTTTTCAATCTTCAATGTATTGCAACTGCCTATTTCACAAATGATTCACAACTTCAAACGTCTGATAGACTAGATCACTCGAAGTCACCATTTTCCCTATAGAAAAACAGTAATAACCTTAATTTCAATTTCTTTATTCTTCGCATAGAATAGAAGTCGTCAATGAGCAATGAACCTCATATTCAGAATTTTTCATGACATGCCAACTGTAGAATATCAAGCAATCTAAGTTCTAGACTTTTTGTCCCTCTACTTTATACAAGACTTGTTCATGTCAAAAATAATTGTCTCATGGATCAATAGTGCAGATCATCCACAAATGAAGGTTCACTGTGTAACCCACATCATTAAGGTTATTGGTGAACATAAATCTGCTAATTTGGCATTTGCATTTTATCAATTTGCCTTCCAAAAATTACCAATTGACTAGTTGGCCGCAAAATGTTAAACAGACAGTTGCAAGAAACTAAGGAGAACCATCATATCAAGTAAGACCATGTAGCATATATGGTACTGGCAACATACAACAATTCTAGCTGACCAACCAGCAAAAAGATCTTTAACTCACATTAATAACTTAAACCTTTAGCTACTTAGTAAGATACTTACCTTCGTAAAGTTATCGTTGACTAAAATTTGTTCGGCGATTAATTGCTCGAAACAGACCATTAATACAGCATACAGATACCTGGGAGAGAACCATCAAAAGCATACACTAATACTGTAACAGACCTTCAAATGAGCAAAATATTCTCTACTCAGAAACAATATATCCAGAAACAATTGATGTTTGAGTAGAGAAAAAAGCACCGGAATGACCAATTAGACAACAAAAACAGGTTAACCATCATAGAACAATCACGGAGTTTACAATCCATTAGACCTAATCCAGTATAGGCAACATTAAGTGGCGCAGCTTCTGCTAGATAATGCAGCACAAGAGGTGTAAAGTAACATGCCTGCCAGAGTAGAGACGGAGAGGAAAAAGCTCGTCAACACCTCCACGCCGACACAGAAACGAGCTCCCCCCGCTGCCAATAAAGGGAGAGTGACGACTGGCGCTTCTCCACGTGGAATCCCCTCACCTGCACCCTCTTCAGCAGGCACTCCGCCTGGGTCTCCGCAAAGTTGCTGAAATGCACCGGCACGAACCCTGCCGACGTGAAGAGTGTTCTCCAGGGCATCTTGCTGGGGGCAGAGTGGCGACCGATGATGGCCTTTTCAATCCTCGGCTGGAGCAAGAAGTGTTCGATCCTGTTGGTTATTTCTGTGCTAATGCCCGAGGAGTCGATGGAGTCTAGGAGGAACAAACAGGATTGGAATGCCTGGAAGAAGTGCTGGCCAAATGGCAACTCGCCGCGGTCGGCGCCGTGGTCTATTGAGATTACAATTTTAGGGAAGAGTTGCTTCACGAGACGGAGGAGGGTGGGGAATGCTTGGCCGTGCCCGCTCCCGCACCCGGTAGGAAGGTTCACCGCAATGGCTTCTTTTCCCATGAAAAGTTGTTCTGCAGGATCGAAGGAATCGAGCGGGAGAATGTTGAATTCGAAGGGGATCTGGAGTTCGGCCGCAAAGTGGGTGAGGTTGTCGCGGGTGAGGAGGAGTTCCAGAGGGTGGTAGGAGGAAGGGGAGACGAACGCTGTGAGTTTAAGTGAGAGAGCAGTGGAGGCAGCTCCGGAAGCAGACGCGGCGGTGGTGGAGCGGCGGCTCTGGGCAAGTTCCTGCATGAACGAGGACCACTGTCCGCCGACGGCGATGTCGAAATCAATGATGTGGATGCGATCTGCGGAGGGGCCGAGCTCATCGAGCAAGGCCTGGGTGGCGGTGAAGTTGGCAAACTGGAGCACGGGGGAGACCTCGGAGAATTCCTTGTAGGCGGCGAGCTTGAAGGCGACGTCATGGGGGGTGGCCAATGGGGTGGAGAAGGCGCTCCTGTGGGGTGCCGAAGACGGCGAGGAGGACGGAGCGAAGGGGGTGGTGGTAGGATCGGCGAGGATGTGATTGAGGGCTTGTTTGCAGTAGTAGGCCGAGCGGAGGAGGGGGGGCTTCCCCATGGCGGAAGGGAGCTGTTGATTGAGCCGCGCCAATATCCCACGCGCGCCGACGTGATCCCCGGTTTCGACTATCCTGGCGGCCTCGAAGAGCTGGTCCAGAATTGCCTGGCTGTGGTGCTGTGCTGCTGCTGCTGCTGCTGCTGCTGCTGGGCGGCGGTCGAGTCCTCCGCCTTGGGCCGCATCGGGAGGTGGAGAGGGGACGTGGGGTGGAGGAGGGGAAAGCTCGTCGTCGTGGTGGGTGTCGTGGTGGGTGGCTGATGCAAAGGAAGATGGTTTCGGCGGAGGAAGAGTTCGGGGTCGGGGGAGATGGGGTGGTGGCGTTTAGGCTGGTGAGGGAAGAGGAGGGGCGGCGGAGGCGGCGGATGGTGCTCGGCTTGGACGGTGAAGGACGGCAGAGGGAAGAAGAAGGACGGGTTCGGCTGCTGCTGCTGCTGCTGGTGCTGCTGCTGCTGCTGCTGCTGGTGCTGCTGCTGCTGGTGGTGGTTGAGTAGGAAGCTCGGCGCCCCGAGAAGCTGCGGCTTCTCCTCCATGGGCGGCTCCGAGAAGAATAACCCCTGCGGCAGCGACAGTTGCTGCTGCTGCTGCTGCGGCGGCGGCTGCGGGGGCGGGGAGAGGTGGAGGGGATTGAGGAGATTGCCACTTTGGTGGGTTGCAAAATTAGAATTAGAAATAGAATTAGAAACCTTGTTGCTGTTGGCGGTGTTGCTGGAAAGTGAAAGCCCACCGGCCGAAGAAACCTCGGAAGCCAAAGACAGAGGGCTGATTGCGGCTGCGGCGGCGGAGGCAATTCCGCCTGCTCCGACGGCGTCGAGATCTGTGATGCCAAAGCCCAGGCCGACATTGGCGCCGCCATCGAATTCCGCGCCGACGAGCGGAGAAATGAGCGGCGGCTGCTGCCTGTTGATGCCGAGGGCGGCGGCGGGGTCGTCAGCCTCGCCCATGATCCAGCGGAGGAAGGACTGCTCCTGGGCCGGCGAGGCGGCGGACTCCGACAGCATCGCGTCCCACTCGTCGACCCCGATAATCCCCGCGCACTTCTCTCCGGTCCCCACGAAGCCCGCCATCTCCAGCCCCGCCGCGATGGGCTGGAGCTCGTCGGCCGCCCACTCATCCCTCCTCTGGATGCCGGCTACGTCCCATTTGGGGGTGGATGGGTTGTTTCCGGAGACCGCCGCCACCCCGGCAATGTCGGAAGAGAAGGCGCCGCCGCCGCCGCCGCCGCCGCCGCCCAGGGAGGAAGACAGCGTGGAGGAGGAGGTGGGTGGGCTGGGGCTCCTCCTTTGATCCAGAACAGAACGGGGCTCTAACCCTTCCTCAACCCCGCTACTCTTTTCCCTCTTACCACTAATATTATTATTACTGTTTCTATTACTATTCCCCCCACCACCACTGAGACTACTACGCACACCAGGCCAAAATAAGGCTGCTGCTTGGTCTTCTTCTACTTGCTGCTGCTGCTGCTGCTGCTGCTGTTGTTGCTGTGCCACTAATAAGCCCGAGGACCCCTCCTTCCCCTCCTGGGCATTGAAGGGCAACTCCCTCATCTAATACCACCTCATACAAGCAAAAAAGAAATCCAACAACAAGATCTCAATCTCTCCCCCCGCCCCCCTGAAAACAGAACAAAAAAAAAAATTAAAAATTAAAAAATTAGAAAATAAAATAGATTTTGGAGGGCTTTTTCTCTTTTTTTCTTTCTCTTTTTTTTTTTTTTGCTTCTACTTCTATATTATTACCATCATCTTAAAATCACACAGTAGAAGATGAAGGTGGTGGCTTCTTCTTCCTCCTCCTCTTCTACAATTTTCTCTCACATCACCACCATCTCTCTCTCCCCACCTCTTCTTCGGACTCTTCTTCCTCTTATCTCTCCCTTTCTCTCTCTAGATGAGGTTGTATGTGTTAGGGGCAACAGTGCCGTAGCTGTACTCTTCTATCGCCCTCTCTCTCTCTCCTAATTTCTCTCTCTTCTCTGCTCCCTTCTCTCTCTCTCTCTCTCTCTCTCTCTCTCTCTCTCTCCTGATGCGTGCAACATAAAAAAGTGATAAAGCGCCTCCCGCGAAAATTATTACTCGGTGTAACGCTCCCGTATAACAGTTTTTTTTTTTTTGTTTGGGGGTCAGCCTAACAAACTCTTCATTTCTTTTTTTTCTCTCACCTCTCATCTCTTCCCAATTTTTTTATTTTTATTTTTATTTTTATTTTTATTTCTCTTCATTTTCTATTTTTGTATTCGATTACATAATCGCCCTTTCTTTTCCTACAAATTACTCTTGCTGCCACCCTACAGCTACCCCTGTCCCCCTTTCTAATTATTATTATTATTATTATTATTTACTTATTTAGTATTATTTATTTATTTTTCTCCCCTCTATTGTATTTTCATCAAGGCCGAGTGGAATTATGACCTGGACCGGGTCCACCACCACATCATCCGTGAACCATCCATTTTATTTGCCTCGCAGAGTTTGAAACCACGCTTCGTGATGACGTGGTGGACCTGGTCCACGAATCCCATCTGATAATTATTAAATCGTCGCTAAAAGAAGGAAAGCTGGTTAATTAGTCCCCAAAATACACCCATCATTACTTGCCTATTGCCCGAAATACCCCTACTTCCCTTCGTTTTTTACGTGAACCACCGGGGCGAGTCCCGTCATTTCACACCGGCCTATCTTTTGTACCACTTTTGAATTAAAGGCTCCGAGAGATAACGAACCCAGTAAAACTTAACAATAATAATAATATGGAAAAGAAAATCAAAAGTAGATATAAAAATATTAATTAATTTTCTGATAATTTCTTTTTTAGAAAAAAAAAAAAAAAAAAAATTGCGTATTGTAATTCGGTTGGGCCAATGGGAACGCAGGGTAGGTTTTTATGGACCTTTCTTTTTGGGTTTGTGGTCCAATTTCCTACCCTACTCTTTAAAGCTGTGAAAAGTACGGATCTGACGAGGGATAATTTGGTAATTTCGGGCGTAGGGACACTGTTGACATTAAATGGATTGACCGGGCTATTTATCGTCCTTGTACTTTGCCCTCGCTAGATCACCTGTCCCGTCTCAGACGCCGTTCGTCGTTTTGTAGCTCACGTGGCGTTATTTGATTGGATGGAGTGGCCCTACAATCGAGGCCGTCCATTCTGTGGGTCAGTAGGTCTTCTACGGTCGTTAGCTATTTAGTAGCCATCGTGTTTTTTTTTTTTTTTTTTTTTTTTTTTTCTCTGTGTGTGAAATTGTATTATTTAAATTTTTGGATTATTTTAAATTAACTGCATATTTTTAAAATAATTTTAATTTTATTATTTAATTTTTTAAAATAATTTATTTTTTTTGAAAATTAATTGCTATGTTTCTGGTGCATCCAGATATTTTTTATTTATACGTTGTATCTTAACTTATTTTAAATGCACTTTATATTGTTAATTCAACCTTTATTTCTTAACTAAAAATTAATGATAATTTATTGGATTTTAAAGATTGCATAAAAAAATAAATAAGTGATTAATAAATATACGGGATTGTAATGAATAAGTGCATTCTGTTTAAGTAATAATTTTCAAAATTAATAGAGAAGTAAAATCAAATAAAATTAATAAAATAAAGTAGCTGTTTCTAAAGATCTAAATTTCAAATTATTTTTCTTTTTTAAGTTTCGTCAATCACGTCCCAATATTATTTATTTTTTAATTTAATTATCGTTAAATTTTATAATATTATTTAAATTTTTTATTTAAATAACTTAAGATTATAACAATTAATGCTTATTTAGTTGGTTTATATAATTTAATAGAAATATATTAGATTACCATAACTATTATTTAATTTTAGAGAGAGTAAAATAGTTTCCTTCTTTTCATTTTAAATAAAAAATAATAATTTAGAAATATAAAATAATTAAGCTTTAAATTTTGAACATTTGTACCAACTACCAAATTATTTTCAAACCACACTAGATACCGTGGATAATATACTAAATTATATTAAGTAATGTATGAGCTTGTATATCTCTATAAAAATATACAAAAATGTCAATTTTTTTTACTACTTAGGTTCAAAGCAAAACATTTGGTAAATAATTTGGAAAAACATAGAAAAAGATCTTGACGAGAAGGAAAAAAAAACAAATGGAAAAGCAACTTGTTATTAGTTAATTAAACGGCGCTAGCAAATATGGAACTAATTATGTACAGTTTTCAAAAGAAAACTTTGACAAACTATGTTTAATTTGTATTATTGAGAATATATGAAAAAATTATTACATAAGTTAATTAAGCAGCCAAGTTGCAATTAACATTTACTAATTAAAGTTAATCTCTTAAGTATTAATTTAGTTACTGAGCTACAGCACTGACATGAGTCTTTGCTGCAGATATATATGATATGTAGGATTATTGTCTTCCTCAAAACAAAAAAATGTTATGTATGATTGTCTTGTCTCCGCTATCAAACATTGCTGGCAACCTATTTGTTTTCGCTCGTCGGTGCCCAATTCAAAATCTTAAAACTACGGGCGAAGATAGGAGACATGCCAAAACACACCGTTTTGCTTTAGGACGCGCGATCATTTCTGAAACTATATATCAGTTATCATAACAATACTTTATCCCTTCTCCCATGTGATAGCTAAATAAGAAAGTGGCCACCTTAATCCATTAATCCATCTATGTAACGTTAGTTCCATCTTTTGTAAGAGTTTATTTTTTGGCTACATTTTTGGCCTCTTCTCTTCTCTAACTTGGCATTGCACTTATTTTGCGACAAAAGAAGTAATGTGTCATCTTCTTTTCTCCTCCTCCTATCTTTACAAAATATATATATAAAAAAGCACCACAAGGAATTGTATGGTTGTGTGTCGAGAGGTTGAAACATGCCAGCTACTATTGCCCACCTTGCTTGCATATAACAAAGAGTTCAATCCAAGAGGAGGCAGTTGTTAATATACAAATATGAAAAAGAAAAGATAAAAAAAACTTAATGTTCGTAAACGGTAAGTTATTATATTTGGATCCAATAATTTAATTAAGTTGTTTTCTATAAAATATTCACTAAGTATCATTATCATGCCATGCCTCCTCTCTCCTAAGCCATTAGTATCTCTTTAACCTCATCACCATTATTGATTCATTCCCAAACACTAAAAATTCATCTAATCAAACACTTGATCGACCATTGGATAACACGATATTCGAGCAAATTCTGAGCCTGAATTCGATGTATTTCCTATGTATCGTAGATCACTTGATCATTCATTTTACTTACCTGCTGTGATATTCTGTGAGATATCTATCACTATTATTCAGACTATTCTTAGATCGTTTTCCATTCTCTTGTTGAGCCTTGAATTTCAGACTATTTCTATTAAATGGTTGGCACTAATAAGAATTAGATCCCGTTGTCAACCATTTGAATGATGTAGTCTGTGCTCAGAAATATACTTTTGGTACATTTTAAATGGAGTGTATATCTTATACTCCATCATTTTTAGAATAGAATAAATTTTACTAGTTATTTTTAAATGACTAGCGAAAAGAACCTCAAAATTAGATAAATAAAATGTATATTATATCATATATTTTATTTGAAATGTTTAGATAATATTGCTCTTGGGGCTAAAGGTAGCCCCAAAACTATGGGCTCCGGCCAGAATGATATCAAGTTCTAAATTATCATCCAATTCATGCAGCCAAGAGTCAGGAATCCTAATAATAGAATGGACTGGGCCCGAATTCATTCACATTTCATGGGCAGCATATTTTTTTATTTTTTATTTCCAGATATTTTCTGCTAAAGATTTTTTTTTTAAAAAAAAAAAACAAGTTTGTAAACTCCACCTAAAATGTGCAATTATCATTATTACATTATTATTATTATTATTATTATTATTATTTAAGGGATGCTGGCTCGAGTGCCCCACCTAATAAATATGCAAGTGGGGTTTAAATTTTTTGAACCCCTGCCAAATTCCTTGATTTGAATTCAAGGTCAGAGGAAAAAAAAAAAATCATGACAAGTTTTATCCTAAAAATAATAATTTAATAAAGTATTAATGGAATTTCCCTATAATCAGAATAAAACAAAATATAATAATAATAATAATCCTCATTAAGAATGTGTTCCACTAAATATGGAAACTTTTTGGGACATCACATCTGTCTCTCCAATGATTTATTTTATCCACCGTAAAAAAAAAAAAAAAAAAAAAAAAAAAAAAAAAAAAAGTGTTTATTGATTGTTTTGTTTTTAAAACTAGCCTAGAAGCTGTGTCTCAAGTACTAGTTTAATTACACATTTCTTTCCCAGAACATTGGTAATTTTTTTTTTTTTTTTTTTTACCTGTTTGTTTAGGTGGAAATAAAAAAAAGATAAAATTATTTCAATCATAAACGAACACTTTAGTTGTTTGACTCACTATAATAAAGATACAATCAAAATTTAATTTATTAAAAATAGCGTAATTAATTTCGATCCAAAATAAACTCAGAATGGACCGAAGCCAATTATAATTAAAAAATATAAAAAAATAAAATAAAATACAAATAGTAATACCGACTATATTTAAATATATTTAATTAGGATACCAATTATTCTTTTATTCAGTTTACATATTTAAAATATATTGAAAACTAATTATTTAAGTTTTAGTATTTTTTTTCATTTAATTTGTATATTTATAATATGATGAAAAATTAATTAGTTGAGTTTAATATTTTTTACTTTATAATTTTATTGTTGTATTATTATGATTTATGTATAAAAAAAATATACTTCTTTTATGTTACATTTTTAAATTATATAAAAATATAATTATATTTTTTTATTTATTTATTAAAATATAATTTATTATTTATATATAAATTATAGATTTTATATTATTTAATTTTTTGTCAGACAAATAATACAACTGAAGAAATATCACTTTTAAAATTATAGTAACAACCAACGAAATATAAATAATTTTTATCTAAATTTTATCTCAACCCAAAGTGCATTTTCACTAAAACAAACATATTATTAAAAAGGGCATGC
The DNA here is from genome assembly GCA_029168755.2 of Tillandsia fasciculata. Classification (NCBI taxonomy): domain Eukaryota; kingdom Viridiplantae; phylum Streptophyta; class Magnoliopsida; order Poales; family Bromeliaceae; genus Tillandsia; species Tillandsia fasciculata. The sequence goes on from CM054931.1 coordinate 3,267,444, forward strand.
GGGAACATCAAACAAAATACCAATCAACCCTACTTGACAATGATGATGACATTTGCTCACCGATTTCATATATCAAAATGGAATTTAATATTCCGTAAAATATTTTTCTACAGTGATGATCATGTCCATTAAATAATAAAAATTCATATATAAATGCGTGGCATCAAATAAAAATAAAATAATTAGTCGAATCACAACAATAAAAATTAGATATAAATGATTTTAACATTTTCAAAGGTAAAAATAAAAATAGTAGTAGCAATACCAATAAGAGAAAAAAAGTATTCAACAACAATAGTAAAAACAAAGTATTACTAGTGGTGAAAGAGCCAACTAAGAAATTAAAAAATAAGTTAAATAATTTATTATAGAAGTTTACATATAGGCTAAATAACGTAGACAAATTACTATTTGCAGCAGTTATAGTAAATGCATTAAAAAAAATATATAATTGATAGAAACAATCAATTTTAGATAATTCAATAAAATTATTCTACGTCCTAAACAGTAGTAAGTGAAAAAGATAAAGAATTATTCTATTTCTATTCATGTCTCTCAATAGTAGTCCCTGAAAAAAAAGAAAAAAAAGAAAAACTCTCCTATCTCTGAAGATAAACAACAATTCTTTTTTTTTTTCACTCAAAATCATAGGAATATATATTATTTTATTTGATAAATATTTGTTTATGTTGGAAAGTTACACAGTTATGCACTACAAATCAAAATACATATATTACATATGTCAGCTATTTTATTAAATTATATTTGAAATACAAAGAACTCATTAATTTATTTCATTATTGAATCATAAGTAGATAGTATGTCAGAAAAATATTATAACATTCAAAAAGAATTCGTAGAACATATTAACCAAAAGGGAAATCATATTAATATGATTTTTTTTTTTTTTCTCTCATCCAACAATGAACAACAAAATCATCTTTATATTCGTGTATATAATTTTTTTTTTATTTCCTGCATATTCAAATTAGTTTAAAAAAGGCATACCAAATTGAAATTCAAAAATTAGATCATATATATATATAGTTTTTTATATATAATACCTTATGTGCATATTTTATACATATGGTAAGTAATTTGTTTTTTTAAAAAAATTCTGCAGTCAAAAAAATTTAATTTTAATTTGATCAAACACTGCAGTAAAAAAAATTTAATTTTAATTTGATCAAACACTACAACAAAATTAGGTTATAGGGACATATGCTTGTGACACTTTTGTATATATAAGTGTCCTATTTATATTTCATTTATATTCAAAATTAGATTACAGAGACACATTACAACAAAAATGTGTCGCTATACATTCTAACGACGGCACATATAGCAATACTAATAATAAGAATCGGTATTTTTGGCAGCGATATTTTTTTTTATATTTTAAAAATATTTTAAAAATATCGCTATAGCATAATTTTATTATAGTGAAAGAAAAAAAAAAATGCAAGAGACTATATATATTTTTTTTCATAATTTTATTGTGCAGAGGAGTACTTATAATTTCACTTCAAACCATATATATAGTCCAACAACTGGAGCTTACACATTCCTAGTAATAGAGATTTTTTTAAAGAAAATAAAAAATAAATACAGTAGAGAAATAGAGAAATAATATGAGATGAAAAATAATGTAAAGGTATTTTTACCGGAGAAGATGACTGCGGCAGTCAAAATATACCACTTAAACTAATAAATTCCGATCCTAATTATCAGAGAATAAAATTATTTTTTTTAAAAAAAATAAATACAGTAGAGTAGTAGAGAAAAAAAATCAAATGAAAAATAAGGTGAAGGTTTTTTTAGGAGAGAAGATGACGGTGGGAGCACAAAGATCTATGTTTTAATATATAGATATTTACGAGAAAGAGGAACAGCAGGAAACATTCTATCGAAATAAATATGGGCTCAGAATCAAAGTGTCCAAAAATTTTGAATCGATAATAATCATTCGAGAGAAGTAGCAGCAGAGGAAAACGAAGCAGTAACAAATAAAACTCTGAGAATTGAAGAATAAGCGGTGATACACTACGAATGAAGTGGTGTGAGTGAGAAACCAATTTTGAAAAGAGAGAGGGTCGTTTCAATGGGAAGAAGAGAGACGGTCCAATTGAAATATTTGAGAAAAGACCGATTTAATAAAAATTGGTTCAATAAAAATAATTGAAAAATAGACTGGTGTAATAAAAATCAATTCGATATAAAATTTATAAAATCGGTTCAATAGAAATAATTAAGAAATGGACCGATTTAATAAAAACAAGTTCAATAAAAAATGTTGATAATCAAAAAAAGATCACGGGACCGGAATCACTGTGTGGACTTTAACATGAGAATTAATATAAGTTAAGTTAATAGATTAATAGATAATAGTTATAATATTTTAAATAATTATTTTAGATTTTTTTTTTTAATTTTCCATCATATTACTAATCATTCATTTATGAAGAATTTAAAATTTAGTATTTAGAGTTGATTATAGTGTTTAGAATAAAGAATTTGAGATTAAAATTTAATAATAATGTTATCGACACAAATACTGTACTTAACTTTAATCGTCTTGAATCGAAATTAATTACAAAAAAAGAAATTATTAACAAATTTTGTATCATTTAATTTTTGCCAAATAGATAGTAAAATTAGAGAAAATTGCAGGTTATAAAATTAAATTACAAAAAAATATATTTTTATTTAAATTATAATTTATTAAAAAAATTTATTTTTCGTTAAAAAAAAAGGTTCAAAATGGCAATGTCTTCTTCGGAGTCGGAGTCAAAATATAATCAATCTAATGGCTCATTTGACTTAAATTTTAAAAAAGTGATTTCTGCAAAATTGATTTTGGTTTGGAGAATTGATTTTCGTAAAAAACTGTAGAGCGTTTGGTTGAGTTTGGATGAAAAATAATTTTTCTGATGTGATTTTTTAAACCTGCTGGGTACAAATTTTTCATTATTTATAAATAATAATTTTTTTTCTAAATTTTATTTTAAAATAATTTAAATTTATATTTTAAAAATAATTTAAATTTTAAAAATAATTTAAAATTTGATATTTTAATTTAAAATATAAAATTGAAATTTAAAAATTTAAAAATTAAATTTTTTAATCAAAATTTAAAATTTCAATTCCAAATTTAAAATCTTAATTTGAAATTTAAAATTCAAATTTTAAATGTAATAATTAAAATTAAACTTTAATATTAAATTTAAAATTTGAAATTTAAAATTTAAAATTTAAAATAATAAAATTTAAGATTTAAAACTTAAAATTTTAAATTAAAATTAAATTTAAAATTTTAAAAATCAAATTTAAAATTTAAAATTAAATTTAACTTTAAATATTAAATCTAAAATTAAAATAAAATTTTAAATTTGTATTCAAAATCAGAATTAGTTTTTAAAAAATAAATTTTAACTGCTTCTTATTTTGGACCTTAAAAATTTAAAAATTAATTTTAAAAATTAGAATCAGATTTGAAAATTTAGTTGCCAAAGCTTTATTGAGTCCAAAATCACTTTTAAACCTAAAATTACTTTTCAAAAATCAAGCCAAATAACCCCCAATATTACTTTCCGACGTTAAAGCTCCACCAACCGTAGAGGCTCCCCTGCGGCTGGGGCTGGGGCTGCGGCTGATCGCGACCGTCCATCAGGCGGAGCACACATCTCATCATCTATCCAAGGAACGGTCCTCGTCGTCCCGAGAAATATCTGAGGGAGATTCCTCTCGTCGTAGCATATATACGATGCTCCGCGGAGCACCGCAACGCACTCGGAGGGGACCAATCGCGGCGAGAGAAATGATTATTACAGCGGCCCCCAAACCCCCGTTATGACGCCATTTATTCGCCATCGTACGAAACCTAACTCTTTTCTTTCTTTCTCGCCATCATCATGTCCAAAACCCTCGTTTTCTTTTGAAATCGCTTCCTTTTATTTTTTTTATGTTTTTTTGTTAGGTCATAATAAAGGGGGGAGAAACTGGAAAGAAATTGAAGGAGAGAGAGAGAGGGGTAGCCCCAAACCCTACTCCTCCTCCGACGCAATCGAAGCTTCGTTAGATCTCGTTCGGTACGTTTCCTCTAGATCTCTCTTCTAGTCGGGTTCAAGAATCTTTTTCCTCTTTTTCTTGTTATTTTGTTTTTTTTTAAACGAAGAATTGGCGATCGGGTTATCGTTTTGCTTTTGATTTATTGTTTTGTGTTTGTTTTTTTGATGAATTTTGGGGCTAATCTGTTCGAATTTGATTGTGTGATAGGTTGATTGCAATGCGTTGGTGTGAGTAGAGGGGAATGAGCGATTGCGCTAGGGTTTGGTGTTTTCGGTCGGTCGATTTGCGATTTGGTCGCCATGGCCGTGAATTACCTGTACGCGTCGGTCGTGGCCTCGTCGGTGAGCGTCGTCGGGTTGATTTGGTGGTCGGTGTCGTTTCTTGATGGGTTGAAGGGGGATGGTGCGGCGAGCTCGGCTCGACCCATGGATCTCCTCCTGGGATCGCATGTTACCATCGCCTTGTTGGTCAATCTCGCGCTCAATTTGTTCTTGCTGCTAATTCTCTGCTTGAAGGTACTTTACTCCGCATCTTTGCCGTAGTAGCTGAATTTGAGGTGAATTATAATGTAATATTGCTTGTTTTATCTCGCATGATAAATATAGGATATTTGGTTGATAATTATCATTCGTATAGCTGCTTAATTTGTCAGGCAGGGTCGCCTGCTGATAATTGGTGGCAAGTATTTTCTTCTTATTGCTTTCTGTTTGTACAAATTTTGGTAGTTTGTACAAAGCTTAATCATGTTTCGTGGTGTACAATTCTTATCCCGTATTAATTTTCCGGAACGAGTTGCCTTCTGAAGCAACTTTACTTTATTGTACATCAATAGGCCCCTTTTTCTTTTAGTTATTCAGGAAAACCAAGACATTATTATGAAATTTAAAGAACATATTCTTAGTGAAGAGCCAAACAGCCCCTCGATGTAATTATTGCTGCTGTATTTGTATTATTTTCGTTTCATAACATGTAGCCATTTAGCTTCCAATCAGCTGGCACCTTTTAAACTATAAAATGTCCCTTTGATTTGTTAATGATATATATATAGAGAGAGAGAGAGAGAGTTAGGCTCCTATACTATTGATAGTATTGGAGCTCCTATATTATAGTCCCAATTTTTTTATAATTTTTCGACATAGTTTACTTTATGATCAAATCATTTCTAAATTGTTAATTTTCAATGACTATTATGGCGAGTTCGTAGTTTAACGGTGTAGAAAAATCTAAATTTATTTAAATTTTGATAAAAAATATTTTAAACAATTTAAATCAAGATCAACATTCTTGATCTTGAATTTAAAAGTGTCACGCCCCGGGGTCAGAACTGTACCCCGGGCTCGCCAACAGATCCGCCGCCCCTACAGGAAGCCCCGTAGAGACGTAGCGTCTAACCTGCAAGTAAGTGTCTAAACTAACAGATATCAGAGCTGTAAACATAAAACTAACTGATATAAGAAGTAAAACTGTCTCACAAATATACATAAAGTCCTCACTACAAAATACAGGAGTCTCTCAAAGAAAACAGAAAAGTACAACTCGATACCTCACTACAAAACTCTCACACTAAAGTACACAACCAAAAGTACATGGGGTACCTCTATCACACGCTGCTGCAGAAAGGGAAAGATCTACCTCGCGATTCCCTTACCTCGGTCAGTAGGAGCTGGATCAGCAACGGGCACCGCAGGAACTGAAGCTGGAGTCCCTGGGGAAAAAGACACCACAACGGGTGTGAGAACTACCTCCCACAGTAGTCCTCAGTGGGTGCCGCCAACAAGCCCGACGGCCTGCCCACTAAGTCTACAAGGGGCATAAAGTAACAAAAGAAAAAGCAGTGCAGAAAGCAGGAAAGCGAAACATCTACTGCTACTATGCCCCTAACTACATGCTCAAGGAAAAGGATCGAAGATCAATATGTCCCAACTGATACTCGACTCAAGTCACCCAATCCAAACTGACTGCCAAAACGGTCTAGTCAAACCTGCGCCTACCTACTGCTGTAGGTATGTCCATAGCTGCCAAAACTGGCTCAGCCAGAGGGACGATGTCCATGACTGCCAAAACTGGCTCAGCCAGAGGGACACCAACATCGACAAGCCGCGAAAAGTAGCAAGCCCAACTCCGGAGTGGCACTCGTGGGTAGCGACCCCACCGAGCAAAGTATCTGCGCATCTCTGTCGATCTCAAATATGGCTCCTGCAGGCTATGATCTAATCACCGTCACGCTCGCTAGCTAAAAATCCACACTGTCCCAATGATCATCTCCCAAAGATCCCAATCCCACATGTCACTATCTCAAATGATGAACAACTATAGACTGCTGCCAACTCTACTCGGTCCCCAGACACGAGTACAATGAATCCAAAGCTACTAAACCTCCCAACCCACAACTCAGGGGAAGACCACTATGTCCCAAGATGACAAAAGTAACAATGACATGGGAGAACTACAGTAAAGGCATAAATCCAATAGTAGCCGTCTGAGGATGACATACAATGCATAATAGATGTGCTAAGTTAAGTCTTTCTCCATTTGTGGTTCATATGATGCAAGAGTTCCAAAAAGATTATCAATTTTAGCAATTATTAACTGTAGTTACTAACATATTATTTGCACAGAATCATTGGCTCACATACTATCATGCATGCATCTACAATTGCAGAATTAGAGTGCAGTCCATAGAAATTGAAAGCAGAAACACCCACCTGAACTCGCTAACTGTCCGAGATGGTACAGATATACAGTCCAGGAATCGACAGTTTCTTAGATCCACAGAGCTAGGAGCACAGAAAAAGTGCTCTTACAGTCCTGGGTACAACAACAACTCACAATTACAACCAATTTTCACATAACCAACACATTCCAAAAATCTGCATGTGCTGTTACTGTTCACACGCGAATTTTACCTGAAAATAAATTCACAAAATTCCAATAAAAATATCACGACGATCCTCGCGAAGAGTAGATGTCGATAGGCTCTTGAATCGTCGAAATCCGATGTCCAGAAGTGAAGATAAAATTCCGCGAAGCCGCTGCTGTCAAGACTCCAAACTGTAGCAAAGGGGCGTGAAAATGTACCCCAAACCCTCAAAAAAACTCATTTCTGGGAAGAATGACCAACACGGAAAACGTAGATTTACCTCTTGTGCAACTGCTGGCGAAGAAATCGTCCAAAAAGGTGGTCGGGGTAGCTCAGAAGGTCTCCCAGAAGAAAATGCGACGGTAGTGGCCTCAAACTGTAAAACGTCGCTCCGCACTACGAGGTAGGAAACACAGTCGTCACGGCTTCCAGATTTTCTGAAACTTGGTCAGGAGATTGGCAAGAGGGAGAGGAAGATTTTTCATTAAGGGCTCACGGGCTAAATCCTAAAGAAAATGGGCGAAAAATCCCAGCCCAAACTGACCTATATATAGGCCTCCAAGAAAAAGCCCCCAAAATCACCTATTATTGGGCTCGGGTCCAAACTTTCGGGCGCCCGAAAATTTTCGGGCGCGCACAGTGCGGCCCGGCCCACAACTTTCGGGCGCGCACAGTGCGGCCCGGCCCGATACACGCCGTCGGACGGGATCCCAGATCCGTCCGACCCGCCTCGGAGCCCGCCACGTGTCGCCCGAACAGCGAACACCGAAGCGGGCCAACCAGCGCCCGCCACGTGTCCGCTCCCCGGGCACAGTAAGGCGGTGGCGCCCGCCAATGAGCGGGCGCCACGTGTCCACCCCGTTGACCCGCTGCCACGCCGGCAGCGCGACGTGGGTCGCACGTGGGCACGCGCCCCGAGGCACCTGCTCCGCGTCCGGTGCACCGCGCACGATGCACCCGCCAATCAGGGATGACACGTGTCTCCTGCACCCGGTCCACGCCTACCCCAAGAATTCCGTGGACCGCGCCGCGTGCACCGACCAACCGATGACTGCCACGTGTCCCCCGCCTGGTCCATGCACCGCCGCGCTCCACCCAGTAGACCGCGCGCCCTGGGCCCGCCAATCAGGCGGTGCCACGTGTCCATGCGCCGGGTCTGTGCACCCCGCCGCGCCGCTCTGTGGACCGCGCATCCTGAACCGGCCAATCAGAGGCTGCCACGTGGCATCCCGGCGGTCTACGGCCCCTCCCATGCACCATTTCCACTAAAAACTTCCGGGTGTCCGTTTTTGGGCATCCGGACTCCAAATTAAGCAAATAAATAGTCGTTTTCAAGCGTTTTTCCGCGCTGAATCCATCTACGACCTCTGTTTGGCCTAAATCTTTCCAGAAATTTCGGCAAACCCAGCCGAAGGCCAATACAGTAAATGAAAGCACACAGGGTCCATCAATAGCATCCAATTGATGCACTGTGGGCCAGGTACACCAATACTAGGTGTTCTAACCGCGGATCCATCGGAAAAACACTGCATGGGAACTAGGGCCACTACATCCTCCCCCACTAAAAGAAAGTTTCGTCCTCGAAACTAAACAGAGCAGAACAAACGTACCTCAGCCAGAAGTCTCGAACAGAAAAGGGTAGGCATCACGCATCGCCGTCTCAAGCTCCCAGGTAGCCTCTCGCTCCTCATGGTTGCTCCACAGGATCTTCACATAAGGTATTGCCCGGTTGCGCAATTCCCTCACCTCACGAGCCAGAATTCGCAATGGGCGCTCCTCGTAAACCAAGTCCTCGCCGATATCCAAGGATGCGAAGTCGATGACATGAGACGGATCGAAAACATATCTCCTCAAGGCCGAAACATGGAAGACATCATGAACACCAGCCAAGCGGGGAGGTAGAGCAACTCTATAAGCCACAGGGCCTACCCTCTCAAGCACCTCAAAGGGTCCAATGAAGCGGGGACTGAGCTTCCCCCGCACTCCAAACCTCCGGACCCCTTTCGAGGGCGAGACCTTCAAGAAGACGTGGTCACCAACCTGAAACTCAAGGTCTCGCCGCCGAACATCAGCATAACTCTTCTGGCGACTCTGGGCCGTCTCCAAGTGCCGACGAACAACACGGACTTTCTCCTCTGCCTCCAACAGTAAATCTGGCCCCAGCGTCCTCCTCTCACCCACATCACTCCAGTATAGGGGCGACCGACACTTGCGTCCGTACAACGCCTCAAACGGAGCCATCTGAATGCTCGCTTGAAAGCTGTTGTTGTACGCGAACTCAACCAGGGGTAAGTGTCGGTGCCAGCCACCTCAAAATCCATAACACACGCACGCAACATATCCTCAAGCGTCTGAATGGTGCGCTCTGACTGACCGTCTGTCTGTGGGTGGAAAGCTGTGCTGAAACTAAGCCGAGTACCCATGGCTGACTGTAGCTCCCCCAAAACCGTGACACAAATCTCGGGTCTCGATCTGAAACGATGGACGCTGGTACTCCGTGCAGCCTCACGATCTCATCCAAATATAGCTGTGCCAGGCGCTCCAAGGACCAAGTCATCTGTACAGGTAGGAAATGCGCTGACTTGGTAAGTCTATCAACAATCACCCAAACTGCGTCGGCTCCACTCTGAGATCTCGGTAGCCCAGTCACGAAATCCATGGTGATGTGGTCCCACTTCCATTCGGGAATTGGAAGGCTCTGCAACTTGCCAGCAGGAACCCGATGCTCTGCCTTCACTTGCTGGCAAGTTAAGCACTGAGCAACAAACCTTCCAATATCCCGCTTCATCCCTGACCACCAAAAGTGTGCCTTAAGGTCCTTATACATCTTAGTACCTCCAGGATGGATGGTATAAGGTGTATAATGGGCCTCTCTCAAAATCTGATCTCTAATCTCCAAATCTGAAGGCACACAAACTCGGTCCCTGTACCGTAGTACTCCCGAGCTGTCCACTGAAAAATCCCTCTCTCATCTGTCTGAATCTGAGCCCTGATCCTCTCCAAGTGGGGGTCCTCACTCTGCGTCTGCCTGATCCTGTCCAGCAGAGTGGGCTGCAAGACCATAGTCATAAGTCTCGCAGAGACCCCAGGGGATACTACCTCAATCTGAAGCCGCCTCATCTGCTCTATCAACTGCGCCTGCTGGGTAATCATCAGACTCAAGCTGTGCACTGACCTCCTACTCAAAGCATCTGCTACCACATTGGCCTTGCCGGGGTGGTAAAGGATACTCAGATCGTAATCCTTTAATAACTCCAACCACCGGCGTTGCCTAAGGTTCAGCTCCTTTTGGGTGAACAGATACTTTAAGCTCTTATGATCCGTATAAATCTCACAATGCTCGCCATAGAGGTAATGCCGCCACAGCTTCAGTGCAAAAACAACAGCTGCAAGCTCCAAGTCATGTGTAGGGTAATTTTTCTCATAATCTTTTAATTGCCGTGAAGCATAGGCAATTACCCTACCATGCTGCATAAGAACACAACCCAGACCACTGTGTGAGGCGTCACTGTAGATCACAAAACCCTCTCCCATAATCGGCAGTGCAAGAACTGGTGCGGAGATCAATCTTCTCTTCAGTTCCTCGAAACTCTGCTGACATCGCTCGGTCCAAACAAACTTCGTCCCCTTCCTTGTCAAGCTGGTCAGGGGAGTAGAGAGCTTCGCAAAGCCCTCCACGAACCGACGATAATAACCGGCTAGGCCCAAGAAACTCCGTACCTCAGAAACCGTCGTCGGCCTTGGCCAATCCCGAACTGTGTCAATCTTCGTCGGGTCGACCGCTACACCAGCAGCTGAAATAATGTGGCCCAAGAAAGCAACCTCCCGAAGCCAAAACTCGCATTTTTTTAACTTGGCATACAGCTTTTTATCACGTAGAAGCTGCAGCACTATCCTCAGTGCTCCTCGTGCTCCTCATCGCTCCGGGAGTAAATCAGGATGTCATCAATGAACACAACCACGAATCGATCCAAGTACGGCTGAAAAACCCGGTTCATCAGATCCATGAATGCAGCTGGGGCATTGGTCAAACCAAACGGCATAACCGTAATACTCATAATGTCCATACCGGGATCTGAACGCCGTCTTGGGAATGTCCTCGGCCCTCACCCTCAGCTGGTGGTAACCGGACTGGAGATCTATCTTCGAAAATACGGAGGCTCCCTGTAGCTGATCAAACAAATCATCAATCCGTGGCAGAGGATACTTATTCCGGATGGTCACTTTGTTCAGTTCCCGGTAGTCCACACATAAGCGGAGTGTCCCATCCTTCTTCTTCACGAACAAAACAGGCGCTCCCCACGGCGAAACACTGGGCCGAATGAAACCTCTGTCCAAAAGATCCTGCAACTGGGCCTTCAACTCTCTCAGCTCGGCAGGCGCCATCCTGTAAGGTGCCTTCGAGATTGGTGCGGTTCCGGGTACCACATCAATCACGAACTCGATCTCCCTCTCTGGCGGCATGGTCGTCAGCTCTGGGGGAAACACATCGGGAAACTCGCGGACCACTGGAATATCCTCGAGTCCCCGTGCCGCCGAAGGCGCCTCCACAATCGTCGCCAGAAATGCGGTGCAACCCCTACTCATCAACCGCCTAGCCCTCGCCGAAGAAATAGTCAAGGCGAACAAGGAGCTCTGACAACCCTGGAAGACGAACACCTCCTGCCCCGGCTCCCGAAGAGTAACAGTCCTATCGCGGCAATCAATGGTAACATAGTATCTCGACAACCAATCCATACCCAGAACAACATCGAAATCCTGGAGCTGTCGTAAGACAAGCAAGTCGACCGGCAGAATCCAGGATCCCAACTGAATGGGGCAATCTCTACAGCACTCCTCAACATGAAGGACATGACCCGGTATCAACCACTAATGCAGAAGATAAAGAAGCTACCGCTATACCATGCAAGGATGCAAATGATCTACTGATGAATGAATGAGAAGCACCGGTATCGAAGAGAGCCCGAGCACGGACTGAAGAGATCAGAATAATACCTGCGACGACCTGCTCTGCTGCGAAAGCGTCCTCAATCTGAGCGGCATATACACGACCGCTCGGTGCCGGGGGTCGTCGCTCTGGCTGTCGAGAAGAAGAAGAGGCGAAATCTGGCTTGCTGTAGGCTGCAGAAGGTCCGGCAGGCTGGTAAGGAACGGTCGGTGCTGATGCAGAAGAAGGAGCTGGATGGCCGGCCCTGGGACAAGCACTCGCAATATGGCCGGCCTCCCCGCATCGAAAACACCGGCCCTGTCTCTGCGGGCACTGAGTCGGCGGATGAGGGCCCCGGCAGATAACACAACGATCTGAGCGCTGCTGCCGAGAAGACTGCTGTGGGGGCTGCTGCTGTCGTGGGGGTCGACGCTGCTGCGCTGCTGCTGCTGTGACTGTCGAGACGCCCCTGATCTCTGGCGTCCCTGGTGCCCCCTGCCCTGCGGATGGAAACGCGGGGGTCTCGGGGGTCCCTGCCTGCTAGACTGCCCCTCCTCCGCGGGAGCCGGGCGCTTCGCCCCAGAAGTCGCTACAGGGATGGGAGACACCTCATCCATCACGGCCTCTCCACTCTCCACATACAAGGCCTGCTCCATCGAGGCCTCCACGGTCTGCAATCTACGGGAGCGGACGAACTGATAGATGTCTCGACGAAGTCCTCTCTCGAACATGTAAACACGATGGCTCTCGTCCCTGGCCACGTGTGGCACACAAGCCAAAAGCTGATTGAATTCGGCTATGTACATCTGCACCGGTCTATCTCCCTGGCGGAGATTCTTCAACTGCTCCTCCAGCCGCTGTCTGACACTCTCCGGAAAGAAGGCTCCCAGCAACATGCTCCGGAACTCGGCCCAGGAAGAAGCTGCGTCCCAGGTGGACCAGCTGGTCGCACACGCCGCCACCACGCCTCGGCGTTGCTCTCCAGAAAATGGGTAGCCAGAATGACCCGATACCTCTCATCCACAAATAAGCTCTCAAAGTGGCGCTCCATGGTGGTAATCCAAGTCTCGGCTGCCCAAGGCTCAGCACCCATGCCCGAAAAGCGGGGCGGATCGAACCGTCGGAATCTCATCAGCAAATCCACAACCTCCCGCTGCTCTGTCTCAGTCAACGCTCCCGTCGCCCCGGCCGGTGGCCTACTCGAAACCGGCTCAGCAGGAACCGCCGGTGCAGGCTGCTCCACAGGGGGTGCCACAACAGGGGAAGAAGGCACCGGCGAAGCCTCAGGGGGTGCCACTGCCGGCTGTGCTCTCTGCTCCAATAAGAGCGTCAGCCGCGCCACTGCCTCCTCCTGGCGTCTAGCCGCCTCAGCCATCTGTGCCATCTGGGCACGGAGCTCCTGAATCTCAGCCTGAGGTCCTCGCCCCGAGTCCTCCTGCTCGGGCTCAGAGGACGAAGGCTGCGAGCGCGTCACCATCGAACGTCGAGGAGGCATCCCCACCTGAGGGACAAAGCAAACAATCAGAACCAGAAGCAACACTCGACCCAATCTAGCGAAAGTCAAAAGGCATGTCCCCCTTTCCGAAGCACTATGTTGTCTGCAGCCAACATAGTCGCTACAAAAGGAAGACATGTCTATCACTCGTCCCTATCCACTCGGGAGAGTTTAAAACCCAATCAAGACTTTCGCTAAAAATCTCGGCTCTCACGTGGGTCATCCTAGGGTTTAACCATAAGCCTAGGGTTCCTAAGTCCTCAAGACCTACATCCTAGGCTCTGATACCACTCTAATCTGTCACGCCCCGGGGTCAGAACTGTACCCGGGCTCGCCAACAGATCCGCCGCCCCTACAGGAAGCCCCGTAGAGACGTAGCGTCTAACCTGCAAAGTAAGTGTCTAAACTAACAGATATCAGAGCTGTAAACTAAAAACTAACTGATATAAGAAGTAAAACTGTCTCACAAATATACATAAAGTCCTCAACAAAAATACAGGAGTCTCTCAAAGAAAACAGAAAGTACAACTCGATACCTCACTACAAAAACTCTCACACTAAAGACACAACCAAAAGTACATGGGGTACCTCTATACACACGCTGCTGCTGAAAGGGAAAGATCTATCTCGCGATTCCCTTACCTCGGTCTGTAGGAGCTGGATCAGCAACGGGCACCGCAGGAACTGAAGCTGGAGTCCCTGGGGAAAAGACACCACGACGGGTGTGAGAACTACCTCCCACAGTAGTCCTCAGTGGGTGCCGCCAACAAGCCCGACGGCCTGCCCACTAAGTCTACTAGGGGCATAAAGTAACAAAAGAAAAAGCAGTGCAGAAAGCAGGAAAGTAAACATCTACTGCTACTATGCCCTAACTACATGCTCAAGGAAAAGGGATCGAAGACAATATGTCCCAACTGATACTCGACTCAAGTCACCCAATCCAAACTGACTGCCAAAACGGTCCAGTCAAACCTGCGCCTACCTACTGCTGTAGGTATGTCCATAGCTGCCAAAACTGGCTCAGCCAGAGGGACGATGTCCATGACTGCCAAAAACTGGCTCAGCCAGAGGGACACCAACATCGACAAGCCGCGAAAAAGTAGCAAGCCAAACTCCGGAGTGGCACTCGTGGGTAGCGACCCCACCGAGCAAAGTATCTGCGCATCTCTGTCGATCTCAAATATGGCTCCTGCAGGCTATGATCTAATCACCGTCACGCTCGCTAGCTAAAAATCCAACTGTCCAAGATCATCTCCCAAAGATCCAATCCCAATGTCACTATCTCAAATGATGAACAACTATAGACTGCTGCCAACTCTACTCGGTCCCCAGACCGAGTACAATGAAGCCAAGCTACTAAACCTCCCAACCCACAACTCAGGGGAAGACCACTATGTCCCAGATGACAAAAGTAACAATGACATGGGAGAAACA